>VZSC01016569.1:164469-211440 GCA_013398225.1 Steatornis caripensis | reverse complement strand
ACACCAAAGGGTTAAATAGGTTTTAGCTCTAGGATAATTTCTTCTCTGANAGAGCAATGGTGTGATGTCTCAAATAAGGAAGCCTTTCCCTGCCAGACTTGCCCCAGCAGACCTCGGTAGACCCGCTATCAACTGGGGTTTCCTTACTGGTGGCTTCCCCACTGGTTAATGCAAATGCTGATGAAGGCTTTCCCCCCGGGAGTGCTCTTTATAGCCTGCAGAGTGTCTGATGTCTATAAGGAAAACACTGACAACATGGCCTTTTCCTCATGGAAATCAATGTGCCCTTTTTTTTGGTTTGTTTCTCCAGAGCTCAGAACATTCAGCCTGGCATCACTGAGGGACAGCAGCGACGCAGCCGTGGCTGCAGCTCTCCTGCGGGCAGCAGCATCGAGGGACCACTCCCTCCGGGGACGCTTGCCCATGGTCTCAGATCCTTGGAGCACTGACGAAAACCTCTCCCAACAGAAGCCCACGTCGAGTGACCTGTCCTGGGCTCATGGGAAAAACTCCTGAAGAAATCCAGCCCTGAATTTTTCTGCTGAGCTGGAAGCACATGGTGAGCATCGCAGTGGGAGATGCCCTCTGCCTCGGGATTTCACACCAAAGGGTTAAATAGGTTTTAGCTCTAGGATAATTTCTTCTCTGAGGTGCAGAGCTCAGTGGTTTCAGGGACCAGGAGCACCTCTATTCTGAGGGCTCACAAACCACTTAATGGAGCATCTCCATCCCTTCCCTGGGATGTGCCAGAGTCCCTGCTCAAGCGCAGTTTTGTACTTGCCATCTGCAGAAAATACAGAAGAAAAATTGCTTTATAAGGTTAACCCCAGTGGAACTGCGTCCTTCCTTTGCNAATCAATGTGCCCTTTTTTTTGGTTTGTTTCTCCAGAGCTCAGAACATTCAGCCTGGCATCACTGAGGGACAGCAGCGACGCAGCCGTGGCTGCAGCTCTCCTGCGGGCAGCAGCATCGAGGGACCACTCCCTCCGGGGACGCTTGCCCATGGTCTCAGATCCTTGGAGCACTGACGAAAACCTCTCCCAACAGAAGCCCACGTCGAGTGACCTGTCCTGGGCTCATGGGAAAAACTCCTGAAGAAATCCAGCCCTGAATTTTTCTGCTGAGCTGGAAGCACATGGTGAGCATCGCAGTGGGAGATGCCCTCTGCCTCGGGATTTCACACCAAAGGGTTAAATAGGTTTTAGCTCTAGGATAATTTCTTCTCTGAGGTGCAGAGCTCAGTGGTTTCAGGGACCAGGAGCACCTCTATTCTGAGGGCTCACAAACCACTTAATGGAGCATCTCCATCCCTTCCCTGGGATGTGCCAGAGTCCCTGCTCAAGCGCAGTTTTGTACTTGCCATCTGCAGAAAATACAGAAGAAAAATTGCTTTATAAGGTTAACCCCAGTGGAACTGCGTCCTTCCTTTGCCACCCTCCTGTCTCCGTGAGTGCTGGGGAGGGTGGGAGCAACTGGCCAGGGCTGGAGAACGGATCCTGAACCGTCTGATCTGTCTCGACTCTGCAACAAACTAGAATAAAAGATTAAATGTTTTTTCTCCTTTCAGCGTGCCTTATGCCTTGTTTATGACTCTCATTGAAGGCAGGGAGTGAGCGCAGGGACGTGGGCAGAATAATGCACTGGCTAAAGATGGGGGAGAGGAATTGCCAGGGAGAATAACTTCTTGTAGAGAAGTCAGGGCTGTGCTGGGGTGAGCAGTGTGGGGACAGGGACCCATCCTAGATGAGGAGCATCCAGGCTCTGGGTGAAGCTTGGCTCAGGAGTAATAAAAGGCTTGAAGAGAAAACAGGGATCCAGTGGTGAATGGGGAGTTGGGTGCAGGCTTAGCGCAGGGAGGCAGGGCAGAGCCCAGGGGCCACTGAGCCCCAAGGACAAGATGTCCTTGGTCAGGCTGTGCCTGGAGAAGAGAAAATGAGCTGGAGCATGCTGCAAGGTACTGGGACACTCCAATGAGAAGGTGAAGGACTGGTATGTGCTAACCCTTCCAAAGAACACCTTGTACGGCCCGCGAAGCCCCTGCGGAGGGACTGGCAAAGCAACTGCAGGAAAGCTCTCTCCCTGAGCACTTGGAGGCTTCAGTTTTCACAGCTCATCCTAATGTCTGGGTTGCAAGGCTGAAGCTGAGAGAATGGAAAGATGTCCCTGCTTAATGAGCAGCTACTTCGTATATTTTCACCTTGTGCCATGGGTCATCCAAGGTCTGAGCAATTCAAAAATATTCATGGACCACGTAGCCCAGCACAAGTCAAAGGATTTTGCTGTGCCATGTGGCATTGGGAAGCTCTGGTCCAGCGATTGACCAGGAGGTGAGCTTTGGGAGCCTTTTAAAGTCATTTTTAAACCTGCTATGAAGAAGCAGGCTTCATGCACGGTGTGACCCTCACTTGTCGTCCAGCAAACTCCATCTTGGGGTTTGGATGCTGTGGCCGCAAGGCTTGCCCACTGTGGCAGAGGATCTGTGCAGGAGGTGGTCTGAGAGCTCCCAAACTCACTGCCCAGAGGATGCTTCAGTGCCAACATCTGGTTGTTTTGAGACAAGGAACTCTGGAAGCGAACAAGCATCCTGCCTCTGACATCTCCACTGAGCTGTATTATTAGTTTTGGCGATTAAATAGAAACCCGTTTGCAGGTGACAATGCTGTAAAAATAAGTAGGTACCAGCACCGACATGGTGAAAATAAGGCAGGAGAAGAGAGCTCAGGCAGCATACATAATCNACAGTCTGGGCTCTCCTTGACTTCCAAAACCACCTGAGCTGAGCAGGTGGGGTGACTTGGGTACCAAATGCTGATTCTCCACTCCCATCAACCCCAAAGCAGTGGCAGCCGAGGGCATGGTGTGCCCAGACCTCGCAGGAGGTGTGTGCGGGCAGGGCTGGTTTCACGCCTCAGGGCGGGCAGGCAGCTGGCGCAGGCCCATCCCCAGGTTCAGCCCTGCTGCGAGCTGAGCCTGGCTTTGCAGCCCAGTCAGGCTGCCCTAATTAAAAACACCCAAATTAATTGGTGCAGTGATTTCCAGCACGGCCTCTCCAGCTCCCAGAAGAGCTTGTGTTGTTCTGCACTGACCTGAAACAATTTGTCGGTGGTCAGTTCAGCCATGGTGCGGGATGGTGTCTGCTCCCGTTACAGTTTTCCCTGCTGACCTGTTTCCCTGGTTTTTTCCAAAGAAAAGGATTTTAATACAAACACCTTCTCTAGCTGGTGAAGACCTGAGGATCCATCATCTCACATTGTCCAAACCCAGGCACGATGCCAGCGCTGAAACCACTACAAGCAACACGCGACCTGGAGCTTCGTGGTCACTTCGGTCTCGGGTAACTGCTTCAGATCTTGGCTCGTACTGATGCAGTGCTGAACTTGGCACCTGCGTTAGGCCCACAGCTCCATCACCCACCAAGAGGAGGATAGTCGCGGCTTCAGGAGGGATCAGGGGCTGCACTGACCACCAAAGCTCCCCAAGCTTATTCTTGAGCTGATGACGAGCACGTGCTGGCAATGGAAGCTCTGCTTTTGTAGGTATTGCCTGAAAACGAGGAGAAGAAACCCCAGGACGATGACGTTATGATGCATTATCACAGCAAACAGGGCAGCCAGAGTTGGGACGCTCTTTGTTTTCTACCTGAGGCTCAGTCCTGGGCTTGGATGGGGAGACTGGAATGACCACAGCACCAATGCTCCAGCGAGGAGCTGTGGGGACGCAGCTAAGTGAAGGTGCGGCAATCGATGAATGCATGCACGTGTGCGTGGAGGAGCAGCTGAAAGCAGCTAGAGGAAAGCCTGCCCCCATCTTGGCTGCGTGCCTGCCGGGGCAGCCGCACAGGAGGGCTGTCAGCTGGGAGATGCTGCAGAGCACACATCTGCTTTGATGATGAAAAGTAGGAACAGAGAAATCTCTGCACTCGTGGGAGAGGGAAATCGTTCAATTTGGGCTGTGTAGCTAGCTGCCCAGCACTAGAAAAGCATTGTATACCCATCCCCATATATGCTTCCTGGACATCCTCCATCCCTCTGCCCATCCTGCTGCTCTCACTGGGAACGGGGATGGTAAACTGGGCACAGGCTGACACCGAGCAGGGGCAGGATGTCAGAATGATCTTGGGACGGTCACTGTCCCTCAGCATTTCGTAGTAGGAAATGGCACCAACATGATTAGCATTCTGTTGAAAGACAGAGAAAGAGAGATCTGCTTTGGGGTGGTCACATAAACCTCAGCGAAGGGCAAGATAGCCCTTACTGGGCATGTGAGCACTGCTGAGTGTCGTTTCCTCGCTCAGAGTTGCATCAAAAGAGCTCAGTGATGTTGTTTTAAAGCAGTCTGGAGTATCGCAGCCGAACACAGCACTCGGTGCCGGTGCTGTGCCAGGGGGGAAGCCTAGGTTTTCTCCATCCCGGGTGATGCTAGCTGTCTCGATGGCAGAGCTGCACCTTGCCCTGCCCCCCCAAGACGCAGTCATCTGGGGAAGGCACTGGGAAGATTTCTGCAGCGGAGAGGAAGCGCCAGCCCCGGTGTGGTGGTTGAAGGATGAGTTTGATGCGCATTGCGAGATTTGGGGAATTGCAGCAGGAGAGGATGGTGGAGCAAACAGCAGCTAGAAATATTGGGGGTAAAATAACATCAATAACGAAAAGAGAGCTGGAAGGAAATCAGCCAGGGCTGCCTGTCAGCTTGCTGACTTAAGATTCACTTTGAAAACCTAATCCCCTTCAGGGGAAACAGTGCCTGCCCCGGCAGCCACCCCAGCACGCTGCTGCGCGAGGCGCAATGCCCTGCACCCTGGAGCGGGCATCTGGGCGGGGAAGTAAGTGACTTTCAGAGCTGCTGGTGTGTTTACAGCAAAGCAGAGTTTTGCAGTGCCAAATCGCATGGGGAGAAGGGCTGGGCCAGCAATTCCCGCTCTCGCAGCCCTGTCACACCTTGACAAATGGAGTTCAGGGCCATGGGTTGCTCAGGGCTTTGTGCTGGGAGCAGGGAGCGTGGCCAGGGCTTTGGCTGAGGATGGTCACAGGGAAGGTGCCGCAGAGATTGCTGGGGCGAGGACCGGCCTCGATGCAGGAATATAGGCACATCTTCCTGGAAAGAGCTTCAAAGGCTCTCCCTCCTTAAATAACTTTCCTCCTTATAGCCTCTCCTTTACATTTTCATTTTTAAAACACCTCATAAACACACTAATTAATACATTGCAGGATAATTCTTCCTGGCTTCCATCGGATTTAAATCAGCATTTATTAGCATATTGCCGTGTCTGTGGTGTTTATTGAAGTCTGACATAACCTCGTACTTCATTATGGAGCCGGGAACTATTTCAGAAACGAGCTGCAGTGCTACAGAGCAGTGAGCTGCGATCAGGACGCCTGCCTCTATTTTCCTCCCAGATCATTAGAGCCCTTCTGGTTACCACAGTAGCATCTTGCTAGCACCGTGCCCACATTCAGCTGCAGCCAGCCAGTTCATCGTTTGTGTTCGCCCCCCAGACATTTCAGCGGAGCTGAATTCGGTGAGGCCAGCAGAGTCTCATGCACCCGGTTGACCCCACCGGGTCTCTCCGGGGCTGCTTTGCACAGCCTCCCCAGAGTGAGCAGGTCGTGGCTTTATCCCACCCAGATGCCAGATCCGGACTCCCTTTCTCCAGCGACTTCCTTACCCTTGGAAGTTGACAACTTGCCATCAGTAGGGACTGGCTAATGCTGTTTGAAAACACCCCTTGCTGCCTAAAGAGGTGGTTTTGCTCTTTGCCCCCACTCTTCTTGCTTTCCCTTCCCTCATGCCAGCAGGAGTGGTGGAGCAAGGTGGGATCAGGGGGACGGGACGGGCTCTCAGGTGGCTTTAACTCCCCGAGCCAGGCACAAAGCAGCTCAAACACCCTCTCGCAGTGTCCTTGTGAAGGCCCAGGGAGAAGGGGGGTGTCTGGATGGGGTCAGTAATGTCAGACTCTGCCCTGGGGAAGGGGGTTGGGGTGCGAGTCCATTGAACGTGGGGTGTAAGGCAGCATCCCACTCCCCCCGCCTGCCATCTCTTGCAGGGGGAAAGTGGTGGTTTAATCCCTTTGACAGCTAGATCTCTGTGGCTGGTGACGCGAGAAGGTTTGGAGGTTTTACGACACATATCACTCAACATCTTGTCCTTTAGGTTTGGGGTCAGAAGCCCCCCTGCCGTGTCCCCTCCCTTCTGCCCTCAGCAAGTGCAAGAAGGTGCAGCGGGGTAATTGAAGAGGCTTAAGGATCTTTTTGGCACATTTACTTGTGTCCCCTGGGGAAATTCCCACTGCAGAGCAAAATCAGCCCCCCTTCCCTCCCTGCGCTCTCTCTTTCTTCCTCCCAGCAACAGCAACAGCCGCAGCCACCGTGATCGATTCTTGGTGTCAGCGCTGGCCCCCGTGCGCCGGGGCAGGTCAGGCATCCGCGCCCCCAGCGCTGGCCGGGGTGCAGAGTAAAAGTCAACTCGATAACCGTCACAGCCATTAATCATAATTAGAGGTGCCAGGGCGGGTCGGAGCAAATATACCCGATCTCATCTCGCCTGTCGAATCGAGGTCCCATGGGGCTGTGCCCCGGGCTGGGCTGCTCCGCAGAGGCTGGGGCTGGGGGGGATGTGATGTAGCCCCTGGGAATGGGCAGAAAGAAGGCAGGAAGGCTGGAAATTAGTGGGGAGGACGTGTGTGGAATTCTTTTTTTTCTTAAAAGATAACAGGTATATTAGAGCCGTGCCCTTGCTGGGACAGCCGCTGTCTCCACCTCCCTTTCCGTCCCAACAGCAGCAGCTCTGGTACGACCATCACCTTTCACAACCTGACGCAGCAGCCCCTGAACAGGCCAGAGAGCAGCTCATGGGACAGCATCACACCGAGATTAACGCTATCCCTATTATTTTCCAAGCAATGGTTGTTGGCACAGAGCATCTCAGATCTTGCCTCTGGCTAACGTGTTCCCCCACCGCTGCACTTCTCGTCCTGAAAACTTTCCCAAAATATTCGTGGGGGTTTTTTCCAGCTGTCTGGCCAGTTAGAAGGGCAAAAACTGACCAAACTCCACTGAGTGCTCGGCCATGAGCAGGAAAATGTATCCTTCAATCAGTTTAAGCCCCTAGGCTTGATGTAATTTTACTGCTGCCTTCTCTCTAAGGTGCTTTTACGGCTGCTATGTCTAAGTATTTACAGACAAGAGAGCAGCAAAGTGAGAAGAGACTTTGCTCAGTTTGTCCCCGACATGGGCAGCAGCTCGAGGGTTGGCAGACGGGGCTTTTCCCCTTGTGATTCAGAGGCACCCACGGTGGGATCGCTCCTGCTCACTGTTGCAGGCAAGGAGCCTGTTTTAACACCGGCAAAACCTCCTGCCTTGGCTGGAACTGAGGCATTTGCCGGTCCTTAAATCCTCCCATCCCAGATCTTCCTTTGTGTGGGAACTGAATTTGCTGCAGGCGCAGCACCTCGCAAGGATGCTCTCTGATCTCCACTACCCCTTCTGTCCCTCCAGTCCCCTCGTTAAGGTCCAGTTTCAGTATCCCGGGGGGAAAAAGAACCACTCTGAAGAGGAGGGAAACTGCAAACCAGGTTGTGGTGCCGCCTGAGGAGGCACGTGCATTCCTGCGCTGAGCTCTCCACATACTGCCACCCCATGAAAACCACAGAGCTGACGGCTTTCCAGTGTTGGTTTATAACTGGGTTAGATTTTGCCTCTGCCTCTGTTCATAAAAATTATTCTTGGACAGGTGTCTGAAGCTTAAACTGTCAGCAGTGCTACGTTATGTTTTTAAATAAATTAGCCAATAAATCAAGTGCAGAATAAGCAACAGAGTTAGGTGTACGCTTAATCTGGAGGCAGTGAGACAAAAGGACCTGCTTAAAGTTAAACATTCACTTAGCTACTCTTCGGAGTGGGCCAAGTTTGCTGAATCCAGCCCTGCGGAGACATTTTAAATACAGCTAATTGCACATTGTGTGTAATGGGCAAGTTCTCACCTCTGAAATAACCAACAATTAATCATTAGGAACATTCTTTAGCAGTCACATAATAGACACCGACGGTGTTCCGTGGCTGTGCGTGCTCCAGCTGTATTTGCAAGGTCGGTGGCATTTTGCTCACTATATTTAATAAGTGGTCTATTAAAGCAGAATGGGGGCTGTGTTTCAGACACCTCGTTTAGAGAGGGGCTGAGCCATCTCCCACTGCGCTGTGCCGCAGTGGGGCCCACACGGAAGCCAGAAACCAAAGGGAACCGGAGAGGAGAGGGTGGAAGTGATGTGACCCCTCGACATTAGCACCACTGGCATCCAGCTCTCCCCGTCATCCTGCACCCTGCAAACAAGGTGGTTTCTGCACCATTTCTGCTTACCTGCTCCTTCTCCCTAAGTGCTGTTCATGCAAAGGGAGAGGATCCTTGCCTTTCCGTGCTCTGTGCACACCCCAGCAGAAGCATCATCATCCCTCACCTCCATCTCTTCTCAAGTTCTCCTGGGCTGCTCAGATCCAGCAATGCCCTGTGTCTGAAGGCAGTGTCGTGTTGTTGTCCAGGGGCTGCTGGGGCAGGAGGAATGTAGCACAGCCAAAGTGCCCCACCTGGGGGCTGCAATGACAGCCTCAGCCTTGCCTCTTGGGGACGTTCATCTCCACTCGCTTTTAACCTGAACCCCATGGACCAGCTCATCCCAGAGCCAAGGGTGTTGGTCTCCATCCAGCTTCTTTTTCCTTGGGTCAAGCCCATTCCAAACCCACCCCATGCCCCTGCAAGACTCCTACTCTCTAAATGCTTTTTGTAACCTACATTTTATCCCACCCAGCAGCTAGCTGAAGTTAATTTACCCCCCAGACCCAGAACTACCACCACCGTCTCCAGAGTCTGCTCTTGGGTTTTGACATATCATGCCCGACTCTCCCTGTTCCGCTCATTTTACAATAGCCTTGTATGGACTGAAATGCTCCAGATTTTGGTGACAGGGATAGAAAATGACCACAGAGAGCAACAGAAAACTTGTCCTCTGTTTTGGTAGGTCTCCTTTCATCCCATCCCTGAAAGGCAAGAGGGATGCCCACCAAACTGATGTGTTTTCTGCCAGGCGGGACATCGTGAGCAGCACCGTGCATACCAAAAGCCTGTCTGTCCATCCCTCCATCCATTGCCCCTCTGTCTATTGGGCCTGCGCTGAGGCAGGGCCCCTTCTTGCCTTGACCGTGCAGACGGAGGTGTGGTTGTTAATGCAGTAAGTGTAATTCATTAATCAAGAGGGAGAGAAAAACCTAAAGGGAAGAACGTTCATTCATCCACTTACTGACATGTCTAATGGTGCTTTTGTTTGCCTGCATCTTCATTTTCGTCTTGCACGCAGAAAGTTCAAGACCAGGCCGAGTTTGAAATTCCAGCGGAAGACAGACAAAAAAAATCCCCCATCACCACCTCCCTCTGCATCCTCCAAACTCGAGAGGTTGCTAAGTGACAGCATTTCTGCTCTCACTAACTCACTGCGAGAACCTGAGCACTTAAAAGCAAGAAAATGGCTATTTAAGGACATGATAACTCATATTCTTCGGTAACGACCAACAAGCTGCTTGTTCTGAGAGGACCGGGGATATAGTCACCCAAAAATTAAATTTGGAAGGGATGAGTAACGATTTCAGCAGGAACTTGTCCTTGTCTATACCTTGTCTGTAAACACATGCCAGGGCACATATTGAGTGCAGGGACCCACACGCACAAGCGAGAGGATTTAGCCCAGTTTGTAGCCACAGAGCCCAATGGGCAGAGCCTGGGGGGTCCATGTGCCCGTGACTGTTTCCCTGCCCTGCTCACAGAAGCTTAGGGCCTTTTTGTAGGGACAGTTGCGTGCCACCTCTGGGAGCCTGGCACCATGAATCCTGTCCCAGGTGTGATGCTGGAGAGCTTGTGCCCAAGACGAAGGAGCAAGGGGAGCTTGCTCGGACATTTGCAAGCCAGCCCCTCACTTGGCTTTGCCTGGGCAAGTTTCCAAGCGTGTCAGCCGGATCCTGTCTCCTGTACTCCACTCTGGCGGCGCCAGTGGCAATCACCGGCAGCAAACCCGAATGCAATCAGCCTGGCTCCTTCGCTTCTCTTCGCTGCCAACTGACTCCATTTATTTTTTTTTATTCCGCTGTTGTTGGGATTGCTGTTCTGTGATCCCATTTAAAATCATTGATTTACCACAGAGTCCTCGATAAGCAGTTGAAGCTGTTGTCTTGCTATAGCTCACATGGTGCTGGGAGAGGGGAGAAAGGGGGAAGGAGAGGAAAAATAAGAAAGAAAAATGACTGGAGCTCCCCACAGCCAGCCTGCATCCATCCCACATTGCGTTACGCATCTCTGAGCCCTGTGGAGGCTGGGCAGTGGTCTGTGTCTTATGGCCCAGGAGGGGCAAGAGGCTCTTTGCTCCCTCTATTAGAATTTAACCCAGATTTACCAGTGCAAAGAGCACGAGCTCGGCCTGGGACCCAGGGTCTTTGCAGGGCGGGCAGACACAGTGTCTACTGAGCATGCGGGACAGCGGGGACCCACGGTGGGTCCTGAGGGTCAGAAATGGGGAAGGAGCTGGATTTTTCTGCTATTGATCAGCAACAACCACAATCACGGACGTGGGCACTTGTGGCAAGCGTAGCACAGCCCTCGTGCACCAGAGGTGTCATTTCTTTTTAAACATGGGTCCAGAGGTTTCTCCTCTTCCTTCTGGGGAGGAAGGTTTGTAGCCTGGGATGCCACCTCCCCTCCTGGCTGGCATTGCCTCGTGTGTCTTCTGCCGTGTGCTTTGGAAAAACACCTTTTTTTTTTGAAACACAGAGGTTTTTTGGGGGAAAGAAAAAAGAAATCACAACCTGATTACAGAGGAAATTTGCCATCTCTGCATCAGTGAGCTGTGAAACAGAACATTAGGCAAATAGCAATTTGCAGAGCCATTGAGGAGGAGTGTAAAACATCCCAGCACTGCCAGCTGGAGGCTATAGTATTTAGCAATAGGTTTCCAGTAACTTCATAAGCCCCCCAGAAGGGAGCTCAGGTCTTCAGAGTTAGGGATGCCCCAGAGCCAAAAGCGCAAGGAGGGCAGGTTTTAAGATACCTGTGTCTTTTCAACCACAGCCATAAGCTGGGTATCAAATCACAAGAGCCCAGGGAAGCTGCCCCACAGAGACTTTGCTTCCACGCTACCGGATGGAGAGCTCTCTCCTGATCATACCCTGCAATGCAAAGCCTAAACACAAAAATCAGGTAATAGAGGACCAGCAAACACGTGCACTGCAGTGACTTGAAACGTATTGTGAAAATTTTGAGCACGCAGAGAAAATAAACTTGTTATAAACCAGCTGAGAGTCGCAGTAAAGACGGCTTTTAAAACACACTAATTAAATTCTTCAACTGCTTTCAGGAGAGTTTGGGTGCTGCTTTATGGGGGAAGAGACATGCAGGATGGTGCTTGTGCCCTGGTTGCATTTACAGTTTGCAAACCCTTCATCTAGGCATGGCGATGCCACCAGCTGTAGTGGGACCAGAAATTATGTTTCTTGGTAAAATGGCGCTGAACTTGTTGCCTCCTCTCCTGGAAAGCCCTGGCTTGTCTCTCTCACAACTCCAATGCCTTCCAAGCCCGTAACTTCTGCTTAGCCTAGCTGAAATGGAGATGACCTACGACGCTTCTCGTGTGGGTTCGTACTCACCAAAGTGACTGCTGCCTTTTCTGTGTGGTCAGCCCACGCAGTGTTCCATGTGATCCCAGCCAGCTGAGAGAGCTGGGGGCCAGCCAAAACCCCAGAAAAGCACCCAAAAGAAATATCTCAGCAAAGATAAACTTGCAAGTTATAAATATCCCCAAAGGCCCAGTCTTTCTGGGGAAGAGGAAGAACTCAACGGCAACATCGTTACACGATGAGCCAGGGCATGTGGCTTTCCCCATGGTGCAGGACCTGCTGCCTCTCTGTCCCTCCGAGCCAGGCAGAGTGACCAAATACTTGAAATCTCCCCTAGATGGGATCATTTCCACCCTAAAGGGCTTTATTCCAACTTCGGGGATGCTCCTCCATCCTCCAACTGCCAAGCACCCCAGGGTCCTGCTCCTGCACCCGCCACAGCTCCCGTCCAGCTTTTCTCGGAGGCATTTTGGCATCTCTAGCTGTTGGTAAAGTCAAGGCCTCCCAGCCTGGAGACCTCCACGCACTTGATATCTCCTTCTCAACAGTGCAAACAACAGATTTATTTGGGGTTTTTCTTCTTCCCAGTTCTGGAGCGGTTCAGAAGAAAAAAATCACTTTCCAGAGACATCATCTGTGCTCCTGCTCTGTTCCAGTCAAAATCAAAGGGCTTGGGTGGATTTCCAGCTTTTTAAGGCAAAAAATAAATAAATGCAATCAAAGGACATGTCATGGGGAAGACACTTCAGATGAAAAGATCGAAGCAGCTCATTGCAAGCCAAGAAAACTTGTCAAAAGGAAGTATTTTTATTTCTGAATGTGTATTTTCTGTCCTTTTTCTCCTGGAGTGTCTTGGTGTTTCAGCCACAAGCGATCAGATGAAGCAGGGACAAAACCAAGGGACTCAGGGCAAACTCCTGGGATGCGACATGCGATACGCGACATGCGTCACTCCCGAAATGGCCAAGGCGATACTTTCCCCAGCCCCCAGCAGCATCTCTGCCAGCGGCCTGTCCTAGCTATTTATCTAATGCTATAAGATCATAGAATCATAGAATCATAGAATGGTAGGGGTTGGAAGGGACCTCTAGAGATCATCTAGTCCAACCCCCCCGCTAAAGCAGGTTAGCCTAGAGCAGGTTGCACAGGAATGCATCCAGGCGGGTTTTGAATATCTCCAGAGAAGGAGACTCCACAACCTCTCTGGGCAGCCTGTTCCAGTGCTCTGTCACCCTCACAGTAAAGAAGTTCCTCCTCATGTTCAGGTGGAACTTCCTGTGTTCCAGTTTGTGCCCATTGCCCCTTGTCCTGTCGCTGGGCACCACTGAGAAGAGTCTGACCCCATCCTCTTGACACCCACCCTTTAGATATTTATAAGCATTAATCAGATCTCCTCTCAGCCTTCTCTTTTCCAGGCTGAACAGACCCAGCTCTCTCAGCCTTTCCTCATACGAGAGATGCTCCACTCCCCTAATCAACTTTGTGGCCCTCCGCTGGACTCTCTCCAGTAGTTCCCTGTCTCTCTTGTACTGGGGAGCTCAGAACTGGACACAGTACTCCAGATGCGGCCTCACCAGGGCAGAGTAGAGGGGGAGGATCTAAGATGTGTCTGTGAAGCTGAAATCACACAGCAGGCTGGGAGCGCTAATGAAAAGCCTCGCTAGAGTGGGTGGTTTGGCTGGGGCAGGCTCAGTCTCAAGCCCCTGCGCTCAGCCTGGGACACCCGAGGTGACAGCATCGTGGTTCCTGGTGGCCCCTCTCCCCCTCCAGGGAGCATTCACTTGGGCAGCTTACAGCTCCTCACGTCTCCAGACTGGTTTTGTGCATCACTGTTTGGAAGCAGTCACCCTTTGGCATTTGAATATCACCAAGGCGATCAGATGGGAGAGGCGAGGAGCCCTTTCCGTGTAGCTGGGACCAAGGATCCTGCTGGAGCAGGCATCTCTCCCACTGTCACCTCTGCCTGCACTTGCATTTGCAGGGGGTTTGATCATTCTGGGGTTCCCCCCAGCCAATGCTTATTTATCATCTGGCAGCTTTCACTGAGCTTAACCCTGAGAAGCAGCAGTGTTCAGCAGGACTCTGTAGGCATCTGAGGTGGGGAGAAGTAATTTAGTGGAATGTACTGATTCCCCATGGAGCTGCACCTGCTTTTAGAAGTTTCTGAAACTCCTGGTCTGTGCACAGAGTGACTGAGAGGAATCAGGATCAGCAAAACGGAGGGGAAAGAGTGGGCACATGGACAAGAGGCACAACCCACACGGACAAGTGGCACAACCCTTAGTAGCCACTAGAGAATCCACAGTGCAACTCAGACCCACTCATGGACCTTGCAGATGTGATGATGGGTGAAGGTGAGCTGGGGCCAGCTCTCCATGTCTCCCAACTCATGTGCCCTCTCTTGAGCTTCCCAGAGGACTCCAGCTCTGTAAACCAGTGGCTGGATTACACTGATCTAGAAACAGCATTTTTTTCCCCTCGACTACAAACACAGCTCATTCGCTAAGTAATCCCAGGACCATTCGACAGCAGCCCCCAGCACAACGTGAGCGGCAATTATTCCTCATTTCATTTAACTGTGTGTGCAGGAGAGCCGGGAAAGGCACCGTCTCTGTGCATCCCCCCCCAGACCTAAACTGGGGGGATGTTTATTAATCTGCTCAGAAGGATCCCGCCAGACAAAATGTATGTCACTGTTGAAACAGAAAGAAATGGGCTCCCAAGAACAGACAAAATTATTTACATGGCATTGATTGGTGGAGAGCTTTTGCTGGCTCAGCAGTTTGAACTCCTGGTTCTCAGCGGAGTGCTTAACCCTTGGCTAATTGGATTTGCCATCGTTAGTGTGATCTATGCTGCCTCCAGTCACTCTTTGCACGGCCCCAGCTGGGCGCCCACTGCTTTTGACAGGGACAGGGAGCCAAAAATCCAAACCCCTGCAAGGCCGGGGCAGGCAAAATCGTGTGTCGGGACATCGGCTCCCTGGTGTGTCAGGACATCAGCTCCGCAGCGAACAGCGCTGACAAAGCTGGAACTGGAGCTGGGTGGAATTTTGGGCTGAGGAAGGATTTTATTTGCTCTAAGGTGGGTGGATATTTAAGTGTCCTAAATGGCATCTTGCAAAGGACAGGATTAGGCCTTGTAAATGCAGGGAGGGGGAGAGATAGGGTGTGAAAATTACCTGTGACTAATTAGTTAGCAGTGAATTATTCTTTCATTAATCATGCTGCATCTGAGACTGCAGCCCTGAGCCTGCATAGTCACAGGCCTCCCAGCGGGGTAAGGACGTCTTAGTGCCAAGGTAAGCTGAGGCACGTGTGGGTGAAGAGATTTCGCAGGGTGACCCAGGGGAGCTTTGAGGGACTGGGGCTCTTGTGTCCTGTCCCCGTCGTGTGGCGTTGTGACAGAGGTGCTCTTTCCCTCTCCAGTCTGGTCTTCCCAGTTGCATCTCAGTTTAAGCCATTTTCCCCTCAAGGCTGAGCTGGTTTCTCCCACCATGGAGGTCCCCATCCTGCGGAGCAGCTCCTTGTTTGGATTCTCGATGAATAAACAGAATGCCAGGCTGGAGGGGGGACAGGCATCACTGGATGCAGGTGTCCCTTGAGGCTGTGCCAGCGGTGCCCATGGCGTGGGGCAGAGCCGAACCCCCACGAGGACACCTGGGTCACCCCACCAGCACTGCCCCGTGCTGGGTACGATCCCATCGGCACGGCGGGAGCAAACCATGGGAAATTATTCCCCCCACAGTGCTGAGTCGGTGAAATGAAAATGAGCGGTTTACCTTACGGGAAGCAGTGAAGCCCATTTAAATGCAATGGTGGTTAAAAGGGATCTGCCGCTCCTAATGCCATGGTGATAATATCTTTACCGAGGCACTTGAATGAAAGCCCAGAGCAGGTTTGGAGGAGCAGCCGCAGAGGCTGGGAGCACAGCTCTCTGTGCCAAGCGTGGGGCCTGGTGCCGTAGGACCTGGCCGTGGTGGAGCACCCCACCACCACCCGTGCCACTCCATCTGTGAGCTCCATCCTCCCATCACCCCAGGGTGCTTCGATTTTCATTTATGGGGAATTTGTGGACGTGCAGTGATTGCATGATATCAGCCGAGGCAGAGCATCCCACGGCTTCTCACCGACAGGCAGCTGGGGAAACTGAGGCACTCCTGGAAAATCAAACCTTCTTTCTCTCTTTCTTGTGGCCTGAGGGCTGCGGTGTTTCGAAGCTCTACTGATCCAGCTATCGAGTCGATGAAGCTGTTATCCAAGGTGGGCAGACAAGGGTTTTGAAACCAGCTCTGGATCTGGGAGTTTATGAGATGCTACAGGAAATTCCTGGAAAGGACAGGGAAAGCCCGAAAAGGCCCCAGAGTTCCTGGCAAGCTGAGGGGAGTCCTGGAGAGAAGCAAAAGTCCCCAGAAAGCTCTGAAAACCTCCTAGAGAGGCTCCAGGCCCACCATCCCTGGAAAATGCCAGGGAATTCCTGGAAAACATGGGAAAATTCATAGCAAGCTCCTCGACCCCAGAACTGTTGTCCCCTGGGTGGTTCTGGTTTTCATGGATCTAAAACCTTGTGGAGGCTCTGCAGTGCTCCCAAGTGTTTGGGGGATCTACAGCCTGCTCCCCACTCCAGGGCTGTGGGCTGGGGGGACGGATCCAGCTCTGGCTCCTCTCCCTGCACACACGGCCCCTGCCCACGTGAGTATTTTGGCAGCATGGATGCACCCCCAGCTGGCAGGAGGGGAAAAGCTTCCCAGTGCAGATGAGTTGCCCCGAAAGTTTGGGACCTGATGGACTTCCCTATTCCTGCTCTCTGGAGGCACTCAGGAAGCCCATCCGCATCTCCGGCTGGTCTGGGGAGGAGAGCATCCCTCCTCTTTCCCTAGGGAGATATCTTCGCTGAGTCAGGCAAAAACGCAGCCGAGAGCCCCCAGAAATAACGGTGCAGTTACCCAAGTAATTATCCTGACCGCTGTGCAAAGCCTGCCCGGTTAATGGCAACAGCACGGGGGGGCAGCGTGCAGATCCTGCCTTGATCAAACTTCCCCCGGCAGGTCGGAGGAGAAGGCTGCAGAGAAGCTCCTGTTAAAGCTTGCATTCCTGGATAATAAATCTCTCCCGCTGTTGGGAAGATCCCTCCATCCCCTGCGATGTGCAGCAGCTCCGCATGCAGGACCACAAAGGGTGGAGGCAGCATCGTGTGACGAGAGCAGGGATGGAAAAGCAACCAGGTCCTCCACAGCCCCTCGGCTTTTGTGGTCCCTGGCCTTCTCTGAAGGGTGCCGTCATGGGGACAGAGCCACACGCGGAGCTCAAAGCACGAGAAAATAGGGGTGGGTGGAGGAGGTGGCAGGGGGCTGACCGCGGCAGAGGACAATTCCTGCTTTTCACTGCCCTTTGCTCCCTGCTCGCTCTCTGTTGCACGAAGGCGTTGGGTGCTTTACGAGCTTTGGGGGGTTATTTAAGAATTTATCGGTTTTTAAAGGGATTTTTAAGGCAAGGTCAGAGGGGACCAAGCATCCCTCTGGGAGGTGGGGGGCACTGGCGTGCAGGGGTGCCGGTCCCCAGCCCTGCCTGCTGCTCACAGGTGGTTTGTGCAGCCTCACAACGCTGCATTAAAATGCAAATTTATCCCTGCCTGCTGGGAGCAGATAGTAAAAAGCTAAACAGGGGAGAGGCAGTGGAGAATAAACAGAGGGCAGCGCGAGAGGGGAGCTGGAATAGAGGCTCCTTTTTAATTATTTTTCCTCTTTCTTTTTCCTTCCGTGAGATTTTGCTGTTTGGTGGCGGTTTTTTTAATGGGCTCTGAAGCAATAACGGGGGGAAGGTGCTGGTTGCGGACCAGCTGGGTGCTGGGGCACAGGTGGCCGGTGGGCTGTCCCGGGAGGTGCCCCCAGCCCCCAGCCCCCAGCCCAAGGATAGTTTGCAGCCTAAACCGCACCATCTCCAACTGCTCTCTCGGCTCTTTTTTTTAATTTTTTTTTTAATTCCATGTCCCAGCTAATCATTCCTGATGGGGGAAAAAATAAAATCGTAGTAGTAGAAGTGAAGAGGACCAGCTGGGGAAGGGAGCAGGCACCATCAGACTCCACCGTTCCCGTTTTCCAGGGTTTGTCCCCAGCGTTTTGCCTGCTGCCTCCCGGTGTGTTTGCTGACGGGCTTCAAGGGCATCAGGACCCCAAATAAATTGTTGGTGAGCTGCTTCCCTGCTGCTCCTGGTGCCCAGGGGAACCTTTCAAGGGCTGGGATGGTGGGTGATGCTCAGGGGCAAGTGTGTGTGTATTTATAGGTATCTGTGTGTGCGCACACGCACGCTTGCACCTGAGCAAAGATCCTTGCGTCAGTCCATCCAGGGACTACAAACATACATCCTTTATATATATATTTATATATATTTTTATATATATAAAAGGAAATGTATATGCACAGACATGTTATATATGCATATCTATACATATGTATAAAGTATAAATATATACATATGTATGAACTATAAATATATACATATTTATATAGCAATAAATAGATAGCTATACAGCTATACAGAAGTTTTTGCTCTCTTCCTTCAAAAGCAAAGCTGCTCCGAGAGAGTCCCTCACCCTCCCCGCTGCCCCTTGCCCAGCACCGCACCGTCTCCACCAGCAGCGATGCTGGCAGGGGTGAAGTGCCTGGCTGGAGGTGCCTGGGTGGGGACGCCCAGCCTCAGCACATCAGCTGGGTGCGCGTGGGCACGAGAGCATCATCAGCCTCTGCAAACAGCTTGGGCTCCCCTGGTCCATGGGCACTGCCTTCCCAAGGGCTCTTGGAGATCTGAGCTGATCCATCAGCCAAAATGGGAAGCGATGGGCTGGAAAACAGCCGCTGATGCTTGGTGTCAGACCTTGGGCCTGGCTACGGCCACCGAGCACCGGAAGGAAGCAGCGGGCAAGCAGCCAGTGCGGCTCAGGGGGGCTGGCAGGAAGCAGCCAGAAGAAGGGGCGCAAAACCTGGTGGAGGCTCAGCCACGGGGACACCCCACATCGAGCCTGGCCAAGTTACCTCATCCCTGACGCCCTGGGTCTGTGTCCACCCCCGCAGCCTTCCACGTCCACAGCCACTGGGACACGCTCACGGACCAGGTGTCGAGCACTGGCATGTCTTATCACAGCTATAAAATTTTACTATACACTTTTCTTACCTTTCCCCCTCCTTTTCTTCCTTTTTTTTTTTAACAAATATTCATATATGTTAATTTGACAAGGAGGTTTGGCAGTTCCAAGCAGGAAAATCGGCTGTATTAATTTTACTGCTCAGATCCGCTATCAGCTTGGTGGCAAGTTCAGCCAGACCTGGGACCGTCACATAATGGGGCATAGTAAAACCTGACTGCATCAGCTGCCTGGCCTTTGAGCACATCTCGATTCCCCCATATACATATGTGTACATATAAAATCAGCACAGAGCTATCAGGAGAGTTTTAAGGCTGCTTGGGGTGGGGCAGAAAATTTCATAGCCCAAAACTGATAAACTCTTTAAAGAGGCTTTTGAAACACTGCACACCTACACGGGCTGCCACTTGCCTGCCAGGGAAACTGAGGCACGGGGGCCAGCAAGGATGGAGCTGCGGCATCGCCTAGTCCCTGACCACCAGTCTTGATCAAGCTGCCCAAGAGGGGAAGATTCTGGAGTGGTGAGTCCCAAATCCACAGCTTTGACCCAAAAGTGCTCAGAGCTTAGGGGAGGATCAAAGCTGAGCCACGTACCCAGGACCCTGGCAGCGTCGTCCCCGCCAAGCAGACCCCGCATCCATCGGGGCTGACCCCCAAACTGCTGGGAGCACCCAGCTTGGGCACCACAACAGACATAGGGCCCATCACAGTGCTGCAATGCCTTTTTGGTTTCAGCTTTTTGTTTCGTTGTTTTTTTTTCTTTTCTAGTCTTTTATTTAAGAAAAAAGAGAAAAAAAGAGACACAGTGGTGGGTAACTCCCGATCCAGAAATAATCCGCTGCCGGCCTCGGCCTCCCCTCTCCATTGGGTGATGCCGGAGAGCGTCCCCATCCCCATGCGCTCAGCACCCACAGGTACCAACACACAGCCCGAGCCCCCCACCCTGCCAGCCCTGGTACCCGGGTGGTCCCCGCAGGGTTAACCCAGCTGGGGATGCTCTGTGCTGGCCCGGGAGATGGGGTGGACCTGGGCTGGGGGGCGCCTCTCAGGTAAAGTGGAGGGGCTGGGAGGTGCTTGGAAGCTGCTGGCAGCACGGGGTGACCAGGGAGGCATTGGGTTATGGCAGTTCGAAGGCACCACGGAGGCTGAGCCTGGCTCCGGGCATCCATGCTGGGCTGGCACTGGGCAAACTGGGCTGGCACTGGAAGACCCAGGCCAGATGCAGTTGTGGGTTCCCCATTCAGGCTCTGTTCCCCCCAAGGCGGTGGGAAGCCCCTGCACCACCTCCCGGTCCCAGAGCTGCATCCCAGGACCAGGGGGACAGAAACCGGGGGCTGTCCCTGGGGGTCCCAGCAGGGCTATTGGGTGGGGGGCGGTCCAGGACCAGCCCCACAGCTGGGAACAGAGGGAGAGGCAGCAGTAAGCAAACTCACAGGGAGCAAGCTGGGCTGGCTGCCCCCAAACTGCCCCTTTCCGGGGGCCACAGCTCTTCCCGGGCAGCAAGGGGGCAGGGGGGCAGAGGCAGCCACGCTTGGTCCCCAAGGGATGCTCCTGTGGCAAATATTACTGTCCCCACCTCATGGGGCCCAGGCCAAAGGGACAGGGGCAAGGCAGGCATTTGGGGCTTGGACGCGGCAAGCACTGGGGATAGCGGTGCCCCAGACCCATGGCCATGGGGGTCTCCACCCCCCAGCAGCCGCCCTGCCCTCCTGCATCACCTGCAGCATGGGGCAACAGGGTCTGGATGGGGGAGCCCCCCAACACCCCAACAGCCATGGGGCAACAAAACCCTGAACCAGCACTCACCTCCAGAATTGTGCAACAAAGTGCAGCAAAGGCAGCGGGGGTTGCCTTCGGCAAGCCCCCACCTGCCACCTGCCCGCTGGGCTCCTGGCGGGGGAATGGGGAATTTTTCCTTTTCCTCCCCCTGCACAGCAGGACTCGCAGCATCGTCCTGGGCTGTTCGCCATGGGACATGCGCACACACGCCGAGGTTTTGAGGCCATCCATCTCCTGCCCCCCGGCTCACTCCCTTGCTGCCCCCTCGCCGCAGGCCAGCAAGTTGAGGGCGTTGCAAATACACTGATGCCTCCCCTGGGAAAACCCTACAGTACAGGGCAAGAAAAGAAAAGCGCCCCCAGCGGTGCCTTCCAAGGGGGTGAAGAGGACATGAGATGTGCAAAAGAGGGAACGCACAAGAGAGAGCCAAATTTGGGTCTCCAGCCCTGGGGAAGCAGTTGACATGGTGTGGCATGGCATGGTGTGGCATGACGTGGCAGCCCCCTCCCTCCCGCCCCGTCCCCTCTGCCCCTGCGTTAAGCGATCTCTTTGATTCTGCGGATGTAGTTGTGAAGCTCTTCAGGGTCTTGCAGCCCCATGTCCTGGCAGACCCACTCCAAGTCCTCCTCATCAGCAATGGGGATGGAGTTGTAGGCCAGCTCGTCAGAGGGCAGCGTGGCAAAGGTAGTGAACTTCACCCGCTTCCGTTTGGAGGTGGGTGAGTTGAGTGGGTCCTCACTCTGGTCTCGCGTGGAGCCCCCCGAGGAACCGTCCCCACGGCCATGGACCTGGCTCTGCACGCTGGTCTGTGAGCTCCCGCTGCTGTGGTGGTCCCCGTGGCAGCAGGTCTGAACGTTTTCCAGGGGGTTCCCAGGGCTCTCGGGCTGGGGGGAGAGGTCATTGTGAGCCCGCAAGGGCTGCCCGTTGCCCAAGAAGACCCAGTGGTGGGAATGGTCCATGTTGGTCTGGCCTTCGGGTGGGATGCGTTTGTGCCGGTATTTCAGCACAAAGACGATACAGTTGATGAGGAAGACCAAGATGGCCAGACAGAAGACGCCCAGGAGGGCATACATGCCTATCTCCAGGTCCGTCATCCCCCTGGTCACCTGGACGAAGCCAGTGGGGATGGTGGGGAAGTCCTCAGTGGGGTGAGATGCACTGGACATCCTACTGTCCTCACTTGGCTCTGCTTTCCTCTCCACCTCTGCCCACAGAGTGGTGCTTGCCCCGGTCTCCACCAGCCCCGGCTTGCTGGGTACGTGGTCGTAGTCGTAAGTCGGGTCCTCCTCAGACCCAAAGTGGACCCGCACGCTGGCCAAGGCTGTGAAGAGCACGCTCTTGCGCTTGGTCTTCTGGCAGCTCTCACAGATGACCAGCTCAACCCGCAGGAGCTCCCCCACACCCTCGCTCTCTGCCACCACCAAGGGGAATGCCCGATCCTGGGTCACTGAGACCACCTTCTCATCCAGGCTGCTCACCACCAGGTTGTAGTCCTTGGGGTCATAGAGGGAGAGGGGGGCCGTTGTGCCATCACTGTAGGAAATCCACAGGCTCAAGAGCGCTTCCTGCAGGACCAACACAGGCACCGGTTGCCCAGCAGGATGCCAGTCCCACCCATTTGTCCATCTCTCCATCCATCCCTCCTCCTTTGCATCCTTCTCTCCATCCAATTCACCCTTCACCCCTCCATCATCCATCTTGTTCCTTCCAACCATCACCTAGTTTTTCCCTCTTGCCTGTTCTTCCCTCAGTTTTCCCTGTGCTTGCCCAGTCTCACCCCAAATCCCAGTCCCAGAGGTGCCAGATGTGGCTACCAGAGATGGGCTGGGAACTGTATAGGAATTCGTCCAGACCCCTTCGTCCCCTTGGTTGTGTCCTGTCCCCAGGCCGGGTAGGGTTGGTTCATAGGTCTGCATGAAAGTTCCTGGGGTGCTTTGGGGATCACCAGGGCATCTGGAGGACAGCAGGTGCTGCAGGGGCCTGTGGGCAGGATTTGGGAGGCAGGGTTTGCAGATGGAGCCCTCACCCCACCCCAAGTCCCCCACCAGGCCCCCCAAGCCTGAGTGCATGCCCCTGGCCTCACCTGCTTGAAGAAGCTGAGGGTCTGCTGCACGGATGTCTGGGCAATGATGGTGTGGCTATTGCCGGGGCTGGGATGGAGGGACAGCAAGAGGCTAGAGACCACCTGGGCCTTCAGGTCCGTGATGCTGACCTTCTCCTCCGCCACCGTCACCAGCGTCTCACCCAGCACTGCCTCCATGAGTGGGGACACGACCTGCAGAGGACGAGGGTGCCTGTCACCGCCTGCCACCCCCAGCCAAGGTGGCAGAGGTGAGGAAAGGCCACTGGGGAGGTACCTTGAAGAGTGTGGTGCCCGGCTCCCTCCCGGCCAGCGTGAAGCTGTCCACCATGTGGGCCACCCGCGGGTCGTCCACGTGCATGAAGTCGCTGACCAGGTCAGTGACTTCCACCAGCCAGTCGGGCCCCAGCATGGTGACCACTTGCCCTGTTCCCTCTGCTGCCGTGGTGTGGAACTGGGTGAAGACCTGCAGCGTGGCGTGCTGGTACTGCAGGGCACAGCCCCGGCTCTGCTTCCGCTCCTCTTCATCCTCCTCGTGCTCGCTGTCCCGCACCGACCTGCGGGATGGGGCAGTGGGTGGGCAGTGCTACCAGGCTCCCTCCTGTCGCAGCTCTTCAGCCCCGCCAGGAAAGGAGACAGGTGGCCGGGCAGGGAGAAATGCAAGGTCACCAAAAAAATGGTGACCCCTGACAGGATGCCTGTTGCCCATGAGGTCTCTGAGGGCCCTAGCAGCACATGGTAACAGAGTTGCCAGCATCTCTGCCCCCTGATCAGCTGAGAGGACAAGATATCTCAGGTTGGGGTGGACACCTGGAGGTCTCTAGACCTCAAAGCAGGGCTAACTTTGGAGCTTGGCTACAACTGGCCTCATCCAGGGATGTTTTGACCATTGCCAAGGATGGATGTTTCCCACCAGCTCCAGGGTTTGACCAACCTCATTGTGAAATTTTCCTCCGTCCATACAAATGTGAAACCTGTGTCCATGATCTCTCATCTTTGCATAAGGACCCCTGAGATGGCTCTGGCTCTATCATCTTTAAAACTCCCTCAGTAGGTATCTGAACAAGGTTAATAGACCACTACCCCCACCTTCACCTTGCCTTCTTCACGCTGGACAGACCCCAAGCACAGTGGCTCCGCAGCACCCACCTCCTGTCTGGCAGGATGGGAACCCTCCAGCCCTTCACTTGGCTCAGCCGGGTGTCCGAGAGCTCGATGTGCAGCGGCAGTTTGGGCACCCACACCGTCATCTCCAGCGGGGCAGAGAGGTGCTCGTAGGTGAAGGTGACCCGGGCGCTCATGGAGCCCCGCGACTCCTTCCCACTGACAAAGACGTAGTCACAGCTGCTGGAGACCTGGGGGAAAAGGGAGCATGGGGAGGTTGCACACTCCTGCATACACAGCAGAGATGCTGGCAGGAGGCTGCCCAGAGGATGGGAAGTGCCGGAGGAGCAGAATTTCACCCAGCACATACCCAGTTAAAGGTGGCCCCAGGAGCAAGGATGCTCTCTCCTCCCTGCGGTCCCTGCTCAGAGGCACAGACCCCCACACACCGCATCTGTAACATGTATTTCCCCTTGATCCAGCTCCTCTGTCAGCCCTTGCAGGCACCTTCATTAGGTGCTTCAGCTTCTTTGGCCACCCTGCACCGAATCGCACCCAGTTACCACGCTCGAGCTAGAAGCATCCACGGGTGCTTCACAGAGGTTGCAAACTGCTCACCCTGGCCATCTAGTCCAGAACCGGCTCCACCAACGCCTGGAGAGCAGAGGCGGTGGGCATGGACCAGCCGCACCCCGTGTGCAGGTACCCACAGGTGCCTTGTCCCTGTCCCTCCCGCCAACCCCAGGAAGAGCTTCCTGGATGCCGTCTTCATCTTCTCTCTCTCTCTCTCTTTCCCTTTAATCCCCATTTATGCAAATGCCATTAATTAAATTTGCTATAAAACAAATACATCCTGCGGGGGCCACTTATTACCAACCGATCCAAGGCAATTAAGGAGCTAAGAGGATGCCATTACAGCATCGCCTGTATTTTGGCTTAGGGCATCAGGGTCAACACCACCTTCTCCTTTCCAGCAACGGTGGCAGGAGACAACCAGGCTGGGGGGGCTCCAACCTCTCATCTGCAGCAGCCCCTGGGCCCAGCCCTGACCCCCTTTCCCTTCCCCTACACCATCAGGAAATGCATCCGAGTTGTTTGCTGCTGGGGAAAAATAAAACCCGTCTGCTAAGACAGCAGCACTGTCACTCTCAGATGCACCATGCATCTCAACAGCACAGACAGGCTTATTTCCAACAAGTTGCTCTCCCAATGGATTCTCTGATGGCTCATAAGGGGTTGAGTCCATGCTGCACAGTAGCTGACAGCACAGGTGATAGCATCACTGTGTCTCTCCCCGCCTTAGCTTTGGGCACCTGTGGTCATTCAGCTGCAGGAACTTTGCATGTCCAAGCCCACAAACAGGGCTTGACTTCTACAAGAGCTCCACATCCCAGCTGCAGCAGCCTGCTGTGAGGTGCCCGTGGTCCCTGGGGGTGGTAGAGGAGGCAGACCCTGGGACCTGGGTGATTCGGCAATTCCTCGCTCCCCAGGCACCAGAGGGAAGTACAATGCAGGAGGGTTTGCTCCTTGTCTTCCTATCAGAGATACCAGCTCAGCACGTCTGAAAAGACAATCTCATCTCTGGCGGGGTGGCGTCTGAATAAAGATGAGCTCCTGCATGAAACCTCAGCAAAGGAGTGCTCTGGTTATTGTGCCATTTATCACAATAAATATGATGGGCTGCTGCTTGCATTACCTTAGCTAATAAATCCCCCCCACGACTTCTTCTGGGCACCACTTGCTTTGCAACTGGAGGGGTTGAAACTACGACAACAAAAAATTCCAGCACATCAGGCTTGTCCTGATGATGGAGTGATTGCAGATTAGCTTTTAAATGAAGTGCACACTTGTTCGGAGAAAGTTCCCGGGTTTGCAGCAAGATGTCGGGAAGCAAGAGGCTGAGGTCTTCCCAGGCTCCGAGCCAAGGCACCGCCAGCTCTGCTTCTGCAGCCAGGAGCTCCCTCCTTGGCATGGCTTCAAGCATGGGATCAAGGGGACACATCTTCTCTAAGGCCCTTGGGAGTGGGAAGAGCTGCCACGGCTGGTGGGACCTCACGTTGGCCAGCCAGAGGTCCCAGCGGTGGCCATGGGTGACCAGGGTCCCTGAGGCTGCAGCCGCACTGAGCTGACTTGCTCCTGGTGGTCTCCTCAAACGAGTGTGGATGGTGGGCTCCTAAGAAAGGTTCACACAACAGGTGAGGTTCAATATCTCCGACTGAGCATTGCTGGCAGCAGAGGTAGCCCTTCCACTCCCTGCGTGTCCCTCAACACATATGCAGCACCCAAGGCCATGACGCAGGCAGGGAAGGGGGATTATTTCTACAGTACCTTGAACGATGAGGTCCTCTTCTCTGGGCTGAGCATGGGCATCCCCAGCCCTGCGTCACCACAGAAGGGGATGAGGGTGACAGCTCCCACCCGTGCTCTCCCACCATCCTTCATGGGCGGCCCTGGCACCTTCACAGGACACATGTCCTCCAGATCCAGGATGTTTCCGCTCCACGTTACACATGAGAGCAACCACCACCAAGCCACAGGCAGCACGGGGAGAAGCAGCTCCCCAGCCCTTCTTCACGTTAAATTATTCACAGTAAAAGATAGCAAATCCCACTATGTAAAGCTTTGATTTATGTAACAAGTTTATAGACCTGACACCATAATCACAATCCCCAATCTCAGCAGGTAACTGAGAGCTCCCTCAGAAATGAAGCTCCAGCACAAACACAAAATAACTCAGCAAGCAATTGCATGGGGCTCCGAGCGGCGAGCGGGAGGCGAGCAGGAGGCGAGCTGGGGCCGGAGGGCTGCTCCATGCATTATTCATCCCGGCTCCTGTGCGTGTGTCTGCTCCCCGCCAGGTCTGGGGACAGCGTGTAAATAGATTTATGAGTAGAAAGGCAGCACATTAAACAGTTTAAGTGTCTTGGAGTCTGTCCTGAAGTGTATTATTGCTCCAGTGTTTTATCACGCTGCGGAGGACCGGTCTCCATAAATTAGACCCGGTGCTGTAAATCGCACAGATTGGAGTTTTAGTCAAGCACTTGGGTAAACAGTTTGTGACACTGGCTGTCACCCACCCACAGACCACTGGTGAGAGAGTCCCAACAGGGCCAGGGCGCGGGGCAGCAGGGCCGGGGCTCTGCCCGTCACCCCTGACTCGGCTGGGAGAGTGGCTGGTGGCTGCTGGCAAATAAGGGGAGAAGGGGCTATGTGCCCCAGCCTGGGGGACATGGGAGAGCCCAGACCCCCATCATGGCTCCCTGCCTCTTCCCGACGCAGCGTGGACATGGAGAGGGCAGACTGGCTGGGTGCGTGCATGGAGAGGGGCGCGAGGTGTTTGGGAGAAGGTAACAATGTCTAGGGGTGGGTGGATGGATGGATGGATGGATGGAATTGGTGGTAGAATAATAAAGCAGGTGGATAGAAGGATACATACTGTGACAGAAAATGTATATGGATGAACAGGTCTGGTGATGGGAAAATCATGGCTGGATTCGAGGACAAACTGCTGCCTCGGCAGCTGGGGCATACGTGTGGGCAATCGCTGCCACTGCCACAGCACGCCTTGTGCGTAAGCCTGATCAGCATCTCTCCTGTGCAGCCCATCTTGACCCTCTTCCACAGCACCTCCTTTTCCCTCCATCATCCCCAACTGCCCGGCTCGTCCTCCCATGCCTCGCTGGGGCCAGCCCCCAGTCCCAGCCTGAGCTCAGCCCAGCCTCTGATTCAAACAGGAGGTAAATGTCACCCAGAGACACGAGTGAAGCCGCTGATGGGAACGTGCAGCTTACATGGCAAGGTGACAATATTTCACCTTATCAGCACTAAGTGCAGTGATAACACATAGTTATTGCTGCTGCCTGGTGCCAGCCTGCGCAGCGCCGGAGCACCCCGTGGCCTCTCCAGGGATGGAGTGTCTGGTCCTTCTCCTGACAGATCGCAGAGAGAGGCACACATGGACTGCAGCCACTGAGGAGATGATGCTTGGTATAGGGTGGTCTGGTGTGGCACATCAGCGAAGACAGCAGCCCTAGCTCATCCTGCTCCAGCCCGCACCGCTATTGGGGTCAGCACCTCTAGGCGAAGCTCAGCCCCTCACAAAGGTCACAAGACTCCCCTCCCCGCACCCACCTTGATGATGTCTTCATTGTTGGACTTGCACTCGACCATAGCTGAGACATCCACAATGACACCGCTCAGCTCAATGGCGATGACCTTCACGGGGATGGCCACTGTCCGCCCTGTCAGGATGGCCGTGTTGATGATTTCTGTGTCCTGGGGATGGGGTGCAAAGGGGACCGTCACATTAGAGGGCAACCTGTCCCTCCAGGATCAGATCCTGGATGGCTCCCCTTCTGCTCCAGCCCTGGGGCAGAGAAGGACTTGTGTGTGAGTGGGTGGGTGGGATGTGTAGGTGCTACAGGGCAGATGGGCTGGTGGGAGAGTCCCAGGGGACCCAATCCATCCCCAACATCAAACCAGATAGGCTAAGCAGAGGGCAAGGATATGACTCCAAACCTGCTCACCATGGCCAGGGGCACGATGGCCCGGATGTCCCTCTGGATGACCGTCAGCTCCGTCACCACCTTCTCCAGGTCAGGCGGGGGGTTGCGGCCCCGGTAGTCAATATGCCACATGATGCGGCGTGTCACCGACTGGCTGGTGAAGTTCTCCATCTCAAAATCCAGCTGCATGATCTCAGAGGAGGAGTCCTCATCCCTGGGCAGGGGGACAGAGGGCGACATGGTGAGTTGGGCACGCTGGGTCCTACAGACACCCCGCACCAGCACCAGGCAGTGATGCACAGCGTCCCCAGCAGGTCCCTTCTCGAGGTCCCCCCGCCTCCCCAAGGGACTTTGCTGTGGGTGCCACCATGATGCTCGCTCCCAAACACAGCAGCCCTGATCCACTACTCCACTGAGGGCTGCTCCAATAGGAACATGCAGATTCCCATGGGAATCTTCCCAATGGGAGAGAGAAATGCATTTCACTGCCCCTCCCTAGCAGGAGAAGAACCTTGGCGGCTCAGGAGGGCACTCTCCCAAGGCCATGGGTGATATATTATCACAGGGTGAGTGTACAGCCATGGCCCCAGGGGATGGTGGGTGGCTGCAGGCACTGCCCTCGTCGACCTGGCTCTGTCTTCCCAGCAGCACGGCTGGATTTACCGTTGCAGGCTGCTCCCGCCTGCACGCTTGTCTCCCACAGGTCAAACCCCAAGTGTCCCACACCCAGGAGGGCAGCGCACTTGGGGACAGCAAATAAGTCCCTATACAAGAGCCCAGCCCAAGCTGTTGACTTTGCAGCCCCTTCCAAGGAGATCACATGGGGAAACCGAGGCACGTGAGAAAGCAGCTCAACCACAGACAGCAGATGGGACAAAACGGAGCTGGGGCTCGGGGAAGGGCTGCCCCCCAGCCTGCACAGGCAGCTGTGGAGATGAGAGAGGTGGATGGGCAGGGGATGCCAGAGGTAGCTGGGACCCGCAGGAGACAACAGCCCGAAGACCACCAGCTCATCAAAACACCATACATTTAATGTAGCTGCTGAGGACAGAGGGACCTAGAGCTAATGGACACGGAGCGAATCCTGGGGCATCCCCGAAGCAGGACAGGATGGAGAGGCTGAGTGCTGCCAAACTTGGAGACACAGGTTGAAAGGTGAGCCAGAGTTGCACCTTCATGCCAGAGGCAGTTCGGCGCTGGGACTCCTCACCATGGGGTGCTCCTAGGCATCCCAGGAGCCCTGCCAGGGACCAGCCACCATCTTCTGCCCTCCCCAAGCATCGTCTGTGCTCAGCCACAGCAGAGACAGGAGCCACGTTGCCCAGACTGGAGGAATAACTTAGGATGCAGCTGCTGGGGTGCAAAACACCCAAAACTGGCCATTATCACCCAAAGCTCAGGGCCTCTCCCTGCATAGTCGGCGCTGCCAAAAGCCCCCAGAGCCCTGGCAAAGCAAAGTTCTCCGGCTGCACCACCTGGAGGGCAACACGGCTTTGAGTCATTCATACTTTCCATTCCGTTAATATCTGATGGAGTTGTTTGTCTAAAAGGTGATTGTAATCACTTAAAATTCATCCTCCGTCTCTAACCTTTCCAGGCTGATTTGAAGCAGCGGTGGCAGACGCGGAGAGGGGGGAGAGGAGAGGACCTCGCTGCCAGCAGGTCTGGCAGCCACACGCAGGGTGGCTGTGCAGAGGATGGAGGGGCTCACGGCCCCGGGGACACTCCAATACCAGCCATGGGGCTGCGGGTGCGGATGCTGTGGTTGCATTTTGTAGCTGGAAGCAATGGTAAAGGAAAATCCACCCTCCAGATACTCCCTTTGGAGGGGTACAGATAGCTTCTGAGCTCATGTTCGAAGCAGTCAGAGCTGAGGATCTCCTTTCCGCAAGAGCTCATCCCCAGCTTCACTTAGTTTTGGGATGGGATGCAGATATACGGGGAGATTTCCAACGCAGAGGATAGGAACGGCTTGAGCGCATCAACTCGCTTTAACCCAGCTCCTGGAGACACTTGCCTCCCTTTTCCCAAAGACACAGTGATGGAGATGTCACAGCCTGGGAACAATTGCTTTCCAGCACATCAGTCTTTCCTGTCGGTGGGTCTGGTCCTATGCCCATCCCCTGCAAAGCTGCCCCTCGCCCTTGCAGCCTCTGTGTGCTCACAGGCCAGCCCCACATCTCCCCTTCTCCGGGCTGAGCAGCGTCCGGGTTTTCAATTTGGTTTTGTGTCCCCTCGCTCCTTCAGATCACTCTGGACTCTGCTCAGCCGACCCGAGCCCTTCCCAGAGAACCAGGAACAGGCATCATCCTTGTGTCGAGCAGGGCAAAACAGGCTCTGCCTATCTCAGATGCTGCCTTGGTTCGTGTTCCCCATCCAACACTCATCCATCACCTTAGGGTCCAGACAGGACCTTGCCTGGGGACTGCTCCCCCTCCTTCCCAGAGGAGACCCCAGGACAGTCAGCAAAGAGCTGCTGTCTCTCGTGATATTAAAACTTCTTAAAAAATTAAAATACTTCCACCCCAAACTTGGGGATCCTCCACAGCTTCACGATTCAGCCCCAAAATCCACCACATGTGCCCACCAGGATCCGACACGGCCAGGTGATCCCAGCTCAGAGCCTTGGATGCAGCTGCAAAACGGCACCGATGACTTACGAGCGCATCGCTTGAGCCCCAGCTTGATCACCTGTGTTGACCCAAAGCAGATCCCACCTGAACGCACCACCCCACACAGCCTTTGGGCAGCTGCCTGCCAGACCACAAACCTGCCCACCTCGGGCCACGAAACCCACCTTCACCTGCCCTTTAGCCAGCCGCACGGTCCCGGCCAAGGTTAAAAACCACGCACAAAATAAAGACCCTTCCCACATTGCTGGAGGACCTACCTCAGCCTCGGCTGGGCTGAGGGTTTCACCCCAAAATCCCTCATCCTCCTTTGATGCCTCCAAGTCCCATGGTCCAGGCTGTGCACTACCATGCCTCAGTTTCCCCTGCCAGCACTCACGTGGCGCTGCAGTCAACCAGACACCCACGGGACGAAGGGAGAAGCTCTTCGGGCCAAACCCCAGCAATTTCCCCAACACTCCCCAGTGCTGAGGGGAGCCGAGGGGGTGTCCCTTACCTGGGCCCAGTGCCGTCCACCCTGGCCACGTCAACGGTGGCAGTGGAGTGCTTGCCACCCGTCAGCAGCTCCGAGCTTACCAGCCACTGCCCGCTCCTCGACTTGGTGCTGAGCAGGTTGACGCCCTTCTTGGCCTTCACCCTGCGGAGAGCGATGGTCAGGGCTGGATCCTCACCCTCGGGCACGCCTGAACCCACCCAGGCACCCTGCCATGGGTGCAGGGGGATTTTTTGTCCCTGATCCCCCCTGGTTTTTGGAAACGGCATCCAGGCTGGCAGCAACAGTTTGTGGGGCTGAGCCCTCCCCAGCCCTTCTTTTTCATAGGGTTTTGCCCCCCCAACACCCTCTGGCAGGGGTTTGGTCCCCCAGCCCCAGCGCTGCCCCCTGGGACAGTAAAGTCCCCATGGGGCGGGGCGTCCCCGGGGCGAAGGAAGTCAGAGCCTCAAGCACCATGTCCCCCGTGCCAGGCGCTCGCTGCTCGTGCGGTGGCCACAGGGGCACTTGTAAATGTCCTTTGAAGAGATGTGGCTGGGGCTCATCCCCCCTGTCCTTAGGGACATGCAGCAAGGAGGGTCCCCTGGCACTGGACTGCTCAGCTCCTCCCGCCCACTGCCCCATTCTGCTCCCACCCTGGCTCTAGGGGAGGATGGAGGGCACGTGGGGAGCCCCTGCAGCAGCCCCACAGCCACGTCACACCTCACCCCCAAAGTGGCTGTGAACAAATCCACATCTGCTGGTGGGGCCGTAATCCCAGTGCAACTGGGAGCACTGGGAGGGCAAATGCAGCAGTCCATAGTGGCGATGCAGAGATGGAAATCCTGGATGAACAACCTTTCCCTTTCCTCCAACGAGCCCCCACTGCAAAGCCCCAAAATGTTGCAAAACCACGTGCCAGCTGCTCCTCTGGCCTCCCTCGTCTTCCCGAAGCCCTGCCAGACCCAGTCCAGTGCCTGGCAGGTCCCATAAATGCAACGCACCCTCCTCATCCGTTCCCTCCTGCCTGCAGCTGCCTTCGCACAGCCCAGCCAAAACAACCACCCCTCAAACGACGGCTGCTCCTGGGGTGGGGGCAGCCCCAGGACCTTACCTGAGCGTGAAGTGCTCCACCGTGGAGTTGGACATCAGGTAGAGAAGGATGCTCAGCACCTCACCCGGCTTGAGGGGCTTGTCGGGCAGGCGGATGAAGATATTGCCATCCAGCCGATGCTCCTGCATGGGCTGCCCAGGGTGAGGCTGCAGAAGGCTGACGCTACCGATGCGCAGCAGCGGGTGCTGCGTGGGACCCTCGGTCCTGGCCCCCCCAGCCCCGCGGCGGGGGACCATCTCCCCAAGGCACTGACCAGCCCCATCGGGGGCATGCAGGGTGTAGTACAGCTCAGCTTGCTGGCTCTCGCCTGGCACCTCCAGGCTCTCTGGGCTCTTCCGCCTGCCCAGCGGCACAGCTGGGGGGCCGAACCAGGCATGGGGCAGCTCTGCCTGCACCAGGCATGTGGCCAGGCTGCCCCGCAGGCGACACGAGCTCTTGATCTCACGTGCGTCGCGGAAAGCGTGGAGCCGCACGCAGGGCAGCCGGTCGGTGACATCAAAGTCATCCCAGTCCCGGCCAGCTACGTAGAAGAGCACTTGAACCACAGGCTGGCTGGCCACCAGCTGGGGCTGGATGATGAAGGCGCGCACCTTCCAGTTGACGGTGAGGCGGTCGGGGACCTCCAGGGTGCTGGAGGGCTGCAGCTGCTCCTTGGGCAGCACGAGCCCTGTGCTGAAGGGCCCCAGGGTGACATTGAGGACGGGCAGCTCCTTGGTCTGGAAGACGACGAAGGGCTCGGCACGTTGCAGCGGAGCGCTGCCATTGCCCACGGGGCTGGCTCCCACCTCCTTGAGGAAGAAGGCCAAGCGGGTGTTGGACAGGCGGTAGCTCACGGGCAGTGTGATGGCACCGGGGGGTTCAGCGGGCTCAGGGCTGGGGGCTGGCCCCTTGGCGTGGGCTGTGAAGGGAATGGAGAGTGTGGGTTAGCATGGAGCATCTACCTGCAGAGCATCTCCTGAGCCCCAGACCAGGGAGAGCAGACCCAGGCGGGAGCAGTCCAGCCCAGCAGCAAGGAGGAGCTGATGCTTTGGTCCTTGGACCCCTCACAAGGGCAGCGAGAGCCTGGCTGTGTTTCTCTCATGCAAAACAAAAACGCAAAAGACCTCCCTGGGACCTTGGGCTTTGTTTTGGGATGGAGCGGGTGGCTCCAGCCTCACCAAACCCACCTTTGGCAGGAGATGGGGTGTCTAGCAAGAAGGGATGCTCAGGAGCTGCCCAAGGCGGGGCTGGGATGTGCTGAAACCGCATCCAACCTCAGTATTGCCCCTGCAGCACCTGAAGCACCGGTCACCCATCCCAGCTCCCATGCCAAGGCACTGGCCAAAACAGCGCAGACCCACTCATAGAAATAGGGCATGACTGGCTACATCCCCGCTTCCAAATGCATGGAGAAAAGGATGCTGAGTTTCTCCAGAGGCTCGTTACCAAAAATTAGGCAGGTCCGGGCTAATTTTGGCTGGCAGATCCCACCGAGTTTCTATGGTCAAGGCTTTCCTCCTGCTTTTAGCTCCCAGATCACACAGGGAAGGTGGCTAAATGGCTCCTTCACCCCCGACACGCTCCATCCCCACAGGCTGCCTGTAAGGGTGGCGTCACAGCTGGTCTGTCACCCATCACCCACCCACCCAGTGGTGCCACCCACATGGTGCTTTCCCCATGCACCAAAGCTAGCCCAACCCCAATTTTTCCAGGCATGGACATGACCTAGTGGAAAAGTGATGAAGGTGATGTTTGTGCCACCTTGTGCAAACCCCAGCAGCACCCAGGCCTTAGGAAATCCCTTTTGTCCTTCATTTTGGTCATTTTGCCTTAAAAAAAAAAAAAAGAATAAACACCCTACAGGCAGAGCAGGCAGCCCCTGTGCAGGCAGCGCGCAGTGCCTGCCAGCCATGTGCTCCTGGGCGCTGGAGCTGCCCAAGCCCTTCGCAGGGAGCCGGCTACCCCGCTGCTGCAGCCAGCAAGCGGAGAGAAAACCCATGAAAACCTTCCCGCTAAAGCAGATGCTGCGAAAGGCCGTCGGTGCGGAGCCGGCAGCGGTGGGAGCCTGGAAGACATTTCAAGGTCTTCACATCCGCCAGCAGGAGGCCTGGGTCCCCCCGGCCCGCCTCGGCTCTCCGCCAGCCCCCCGCACCCCCCATTCCCGACGCTGATTGCAACCGCTCCCGAGCAGCTCCTGAGCAGCAAAGGTGTGGATGTGACTGTTCAGCTCCCAGGAACGGCTCGGCCTCCTCCCCAGCGGGGGCTTCGGAGCGTGCCAGGACCCCAGGGCTTTCCCCAGCCAGGAGTGTGGCCTTGGCCGGCCCCCGGGGGCTGAAGGAGAAGCAGGACCCCGCAGCCCACCCGGGGAACTCTCTGCTGTGGGGCACAGGGGGGTTAAGCATCTTAGAGGGCTCATAAAAGGATTAGCACTCGATACAGGGGAACAGCAGCATCTGCAGCTACACTGCCTGGGATGAAACTTGTCCAAGAGCCAGGCAGAGAATTTCCCGGGGCTGGGTGGATGCTGGGGACACGCTGCCAGCATCACCGGTGAGGCCACCGTGCTGGCACCGCCATGGGCACAGCTCTGGCACCTGCCATGCCAACCTTGCTCGCTGCCGGCTGCTGAGCCCATCCCGCTCACCCGCTCTGTCTTCCCACCTGCCGGAGAGCCGGGAGTTGCAGGAGAGGTTCTGAGTCCCAGAAAGCACCCATGGGTGCCACTCTGCTCAGAAATAACCACCAGCGTGGGGCTTTCTGCTCCTCCAGCTCACGGAGGTTGCTTTCTGCCACGAAATGTGAAGTTTGCATCCTCCCTGCATCCCAGCTGACACAACCACGGCTGCTCCTGCCACCCCCAGTGATTAGAAAAGGGGATTTTTTCCAAGGCATGAAATTATTTGCGGAAAAGGATCCACCATCCAGAGCAACGTGAGCCTGACTCCTTGGGTGAGGTACCAGCAGGACCGAAGGAGGCACAGGCAGACAGAGGAGGCTATGTTTAACTGACTCACTGAAACAGCATCCATTTCTACCCCTTAAAAATCTCTGGGGTTTGGGGAAGGATCAGGTCATTTCACGAAGAAAACCCACGCACAAAACACCCGACTCAACGCCCAACGCGGTCCTGAGTGAAAACCAGCCTTGAGATGGTGCGAAACACCTGGTATCACTGCCTGGCCCTTGGCTGGGGGACCACAGCGGCGAGCACCCAGCTGCCTGCCGGCGAGGGGCACCCGCTGCCACCCACTGCACTTGGGGGCAAAAGCAGCGAGTTTTTTGTCTGCAATTTGGCACCCAGCTCCAGCTCATGGTAGAGACCCCCAGCCCAAGCCCCCAGCAACCAGCTCCTTCCTCCTTGCCATCGGGATTCTCTGATGGCAACTAAGCGTTGTGCGCCAGAGGGGCGAGGAAAGCCCCTCTCCTCTCTGCAGCCAGGCAGGGCTCTCAGATGTGTGCTGGGGACCCTGAAAGACTCAGATAAGGCACTGCGGTGCCAAGTCCTGCTGTGGTAGAGACACTCGAGGTGGCCCCAGCACCAAGCTCATGCACAGACCTACACCCTGGCCGTGCCAGATGAGGGGGGGGAGTGAGGACGAGCCGGGATGGAGATTAATGCGATGGTCACAGTTAGTTCGGCACAGGCAGATTGCTGGCACCCAGAGAAGCTATTTCCTTCCACAGACAAAATGCATTGAAATGATGCTATAATCTGTCATCGGGATGGGGACCAGACTGGCACCTCCGTTCCTTGGCCGTAAACTAATCCTGCTGGGAGAGGGTCTAACCCAGCCATATCCTGCCAGCATGGGTGCCAGGAGGGTGGATCACAGCCCAGCCGGAGCCTCTGCACCACAGAGGGACAGAGAGCAGGGAGGGAAGGAGAAGGGAGGAAGGCGAGGCATGGATGTATGGATGCAAGGCTACTGGCCAGGTAGCAAGGAAGAAAGGGTGAATAAGGAGAGGTGAACCAGCGGAGAGAACGGAGGGTGCATGGATGGATGGGTGCATGGATGGAAGAAGGCGGGCATATCGGAAATAGCTGAACAGCAAAAGAACAGCTGGAGGAAGAGGAAGAAGACACAATAGATGGAAGGGTGGATGGACAGCACAATGGCTCAGGAGATGGAAGGAAGATGGATGGAAAAAGAAAGGATAGATGCAAGGATGGACAAACAAGCAAAACAGCTCAGGAGACTCCAGTCGCCACACCGCTGTCCCCAGCCCCTGCCCTGGTTTCTAGCAGCCCCCAGGAGGGAAGGTGGCTCTTGTGCCCTCACCTCTGGCTGGGTTTGGGGGGACAGAAGGGTTAAGGCCCAGCTGCTGGCTCTGCTCTGCAGCCCACTGTGGTTAACAGGATTTGCAGCACCTGACCTGCATTCCCAGGTTTATTAGGCTGGCACAGAGGGGACCATATGGTCCTTCTGCCCTTGCAGCTTGCACTGCAAGCAAAACTGGAGATCTCCATGCCTGGCCAGCCTGGGGGCTGCTTGGACCCCCCTGGGCTCAGGAGCCACCCCAGCCCCTCAGCGGGATGGGACGGGACTCCCGTGCGTCCCTTCCTTCCCACCCCACGGCAGCCCGTGGCAAGGCAGGGTGACCCGCAACCGACAGCGAGCAGAGGCGGGGAAGAGGAGACGGAAACACGCAACTGCCAGCAACCCCCTTGCTAAACCCCCACATCTGCCTGGCCAGATGTGCCCCACACCAGCCACAGCCACGCAGCCAGATGGGGCTGAGCCATTCCCCCTGCCCGCAAGGGCATGCAGGGACAGCGGCAGCACCATCCAGCCATGCCTTCAGACCAAGAAGACCACCCAGGCTGAGGGGTCCTGCTGCTGCAAAATGCAGCATCAAGAGCATCTGCCTGTCCCCCGCTCCTTGAGGGCCCCATCGCAGGGTTTCGGCCACCACCAGCCGCCCTCCTGCTCCGTCCCCCCCGGCCTGGGGATGCCGGGGTCGGACAGACTGATGGACACATGAGAAAAGAGGCCGACAGACAGACTGGATGTAACCATGGCAGGTATGGGACACCGGCTCGTTCGCCTTCCCTTCTTGCCCCAGCAACTGGGGCATGGGGGCAGCACGGCTCAGCCCCTCCATCCTGCACCCGCTGCAGCCTTGCCAGCCCCATCCCTGCTCCCATCCACCGTCCCAAGGCCGAAGAGCCTCCTCCTCCTTGCCATCCCTTTATCTAGCACTGATAGCCAGTACTGAGCTCCAGCTTAGCCCCAGCCCCAGCTGCCTGCCATAGGGATTGATTTAGCCACACTCCGGGGAGATCTTTATCCTGGCTTATCCCATGGGATGCGGCAGAGGTCTCCCATGACGTATATCCCCACTTAGCAGGAGAAGAGCATGTAGCAAAAAGCTCTGGAGAAGAAGAGGAGGGAGGGGAGGTTTGAGGTCATGCCAGGAGGGTTAAAGCCTCTCATGGTGTTAACGGGCAGCGCTGGGGGCTTGGTGCATCAACAGGCCAAACGCAGCTCTGGGGGGGGTGCTGAAATAGCGGGTGATGTGACACCAGCCCTGGCTGCCCGATGTCCTGCCAGGCCACCATCAAGCACTGCGGCCATGGCTCGTGCCAGCCCGTTGTGGCTGGGCTCCCGTGGTGGTCCTGCCTCGGAGCAAGCTGGGGAAGTCATCCATAAAGCAATGACTTGAGCTGACACGATGATAAAACCCCTCAATAAATATATGGGAAGGGCTGCAGGGAGGGATGGGGTTGGGGGCAGGGAGCTATGTTACTGTCCATAGCAAAGGGCTTCACACTGGCTTCAAGTCTGGCTCAGGACTCTCGTGGAACAGTTTCAGCACTTGCTGGTCACCAGGATTCCTGGCCACGGGATGAAAAGGCAGCAGGGTTTCATCAGTGGCCAAAGACCCCAGACACGGGCCATGGGACCCTGCCAACTGCAGCAGCCCAGGGCACAGCTATTGTCTCCGGCTCTTTGCAAATGCAAGCAAAGGATGCTTCTCCTCCCGGCCACGCAGCAATGTCCCTTCCACACGGCTGCCAAGACCACCAGTGATCCAGGACTCCAATTATCCAGTGCTCCCATTATCCCTGGATCCTGTCCAATATCAGGGTGACAATCCCACCCCTGAATCAGGAAGACGAGGACAGGACATGCTGCTGCCTCAGTTTCCCTACATGGGTCAGCATCAAGATGAGACAATTGGGTGACGGGTCCACCCAAAACGCCAAGAGCCAGGGGACGCAGCAAAACCTCACAGCCTCCGAGGAGGAAGCCCAGCCTGGCTGTTCCCCACCAGCATGCCAGCACAAGTGTCCCAACCTGTGTTTCGTTTCAAGTCGACACAAAGCCACCCCGCTCCCCGAGCATCCCACAGATCCCCAGCTGAGGCTTCAGAGCCCCCAAATCTGGTGGTCCAGTTTTTACACATCAGGGCCAAGTACAAAGGCACAAGCAGCAATGGCCCTAAATACCAGGGATGTCTCACACCTGGGGCTCCCACAGCTGGATGTCCCAACAGCTGGATGCTCCAGCTGGAGGCGGCCCCAGCTCTCAGGGAAGGGACGGGCTCATACACCATCTCCCCATCCGTCCCGGGAACAGGCATCGCACCCATCCCTTTCCCTCCCGGCCCTGCAGCACCAATCCGCGCCGCGTTACACCCCCACCCAAGTGGGGTCAGCACCTCCAAACACCCTAAAAACCAACAGCAAGGGGAAAGAGAGGCCTTCACCTCCACCCAAAACTCAGTCAGCCCCAACACGAGCTCCCCTCCGCTCCACACTTCCACGCAGCCAGGAAAAAAACAGCCAGTGATAAAACACAAGCCAAAATTAGAAAATACAGACGGGCCCCTCGTGGAAACCTCAAAAATGTTTCCCAGCAGCCAGAGCCTTGAAAATGGTTTTCGGCAACATAAAAGACAACAAGCTCTCCCTTCCCTGCGACATGCCGAGAGCCTCCATCTCCAGTCCCAGCTAATTGGAACTCAATTAAGTGAATAATTGTTATAAATGTAAAATTACCTTCCCCTGGTGCGCGGCGGTGAGACGGCCCAGCTGTGGCCATGGCGAAGGGAGGGACGTGAGGACACGGGGATGCTCTCGGCCCCCAGCTCTGCCCACGGCCACGGCAGTGGTGGAGCGACAGGGCTGGGAAGCCCCATAGTACCAAGGACCGCAAAGCTCAGCCTGTGAGGTTAAACCGGTCCAGGCTTTCCAAAAGCAGCCCAGGGTAGGAACTGAGTGGGTGCTGGCCAGGGAAAGTGAATCGAGCTTTCCTGGGAGCAGCAGCGCTAGCTCTGAGCAGATTCTCTAGTGTCTAATACAGGGTTGTGCTTATGCCTGATGGGCACTGCTAGATTCTCCTTTCTTCTAGGTCCTTGAGACTTCTTCCCCTCCTAAAGGTTCAGCCTGGCTTCATCGGCAGAAGCAATAAAATACAAAATGCTGTTGGGACTCAGTCCCAGGCCAGCACACAGCCTGTATTTCAGGACCGGCAGCACTAAGCAGAAAGGAACCATCCCAGCACCACACCAGGCTGCAGTGCTGAGCTCTGCATCTCCCCCAGGAAATTATTAAAAAGGAGGAGGGGAAAAAAGCAAGGAACCTAAAGGAATAAATAAATACGGCCTAAATGTGTTGTGCTGTGCAGAGGCACAGCCTGCCATAAATTCCTGGAGCCGGCAAGGCTTTTACACGGCAGCTACTTTAGAGCAATTTCCACAAATCACGGCAAGGGACAGGTCAGGGGACGGGGAGGAGAGGGCCTTTATGGAGGAGGAAGAAAAATGAAGAGATGAATTAAAAGGGGAGGGAAAAAAGGATCAGGAAGTGCCTGACCATGAATGTCCACAGGGATGCCCGGGGGCTCCAAAAGGCAGTGGTGGGGGCAGAAGCCCTGGGATAAAGCCGGCAGCCCCTGAGCCCCCCAGCATGTGCTGTGGTGGGTCGTGGGCTGGGTCCCCTCCTTGCCAGGTTCCCCCAATGCCGGGAGCTGGGAGCAGCCACCCTGGCTGCCTGCAGGAGCAGGCGGGCACAGGTGATTTCCCAAAATAATGCCCCGGGGGAGCCAGAAGTGGGGTGACGGGGGGCGGGAGCGCCCTGCAGGGTGGCCGTGGGCCCCTGGGGAAGCAGGGGCAGAAGCTCCCGAGGGAGAAGCCCCCAGCATCACAGTGTTGGGGCGGAGGGGATGCAACAACCCACCCAAAGCCACGGGTCCTGCTCAGATCCCCTGTCTCCTCTCCATCCCCTCCCACCATGGTCAGGAGCAGGAACATCCTCCCAGCACCCTCGAAAATCAAACACCAAATACATCTCCCAGGCTATGCCCTCCCCACTGCCACCGCCAGCCCGGACTGTGACGAGTGACACGTTTCAGACTGATTAGACGCCGATTAATTTTCACCCCTAGTGAAGTGTGTCAGGCTGCATTCGGAGCCAGAGCGGGATTCAGTTCCAGTAGCGCTGAAGGAGTGTGAGGAGCCGCAGATAAACCCAGCCCACCCCAGCGGCCCCAAAACCAGGGGCAGGGACAGGCACCGCACCGGGGACTTCACCAGCTCAGGGCTTTGCCACCCAGCAAAGCAGCCACAGCATCAAACACGCAGGACTTAAATATATCCCCTTCTTTTTTTAATTTAGCTGGTACCCAGAGAGAAATGTACCCAGCAGCCGCAGAGAGCCGGCAGCGGCGGGTATTGCATTTTCAATCTTACTTTCAAGAGGGAAAACGTAGCTTTTTCTTAAAACAAACCCACATCAAAAAAAAATTAATTCATTCTCAACTTTTGCCAGTCCTGGAGAAGCACCCAGCCTGGCCGAGCCCATTTAATCATGGCAAAACCTGCTCTGTTAACGCTTGCAGGGGCTGGGAGGAGACAGCACCTGGGAGCTGGCACAAAGCCACCCCGGCAGCACCCACTCAGGCTGACAGCAGAGCTATCGACAAGGCAAGGACAGCAAATATGTCTGAGTGATGGGAAAACGCTCACCGGCAGGAGGCGGCAGCTCCATCAGAAGATTGCAAATTGCCTTGATTACAGTACCCTCCTGGGAGGCAAGATGGCGAGCGGGGGGCTCCGCACCCAGCCAGCGGGGAGGGACGTGTGCCCAGCCAGGAGCAGCAACAGGTTGGGCAAGAACTTCAAAAACAAAAAGAAGGGACAGGTCCCCAGGAGAGCCACATCCCGAGGAGCAGCCTCCACATCCCAAACCCGGGACGTTTCGGGGCGAGGTGACAGCACGTAAATCCCCCAGCCCAGCTGGTGCCTCCGCCGGGATGGGGATTGCTGGGACACCGTCAGGTGTGGCTGGAGGACCCTGTGTCTCCTAATTTTTGGGGTAACAGTGAGCTCCAACCTCCGCTCCCACAGGCAAAGCGCACCAGGACCTGCCTCACTTCACACTACTGAAACATTTCTGTTTCTGGCATTGCAGGCAGACAAACTCCCCAGGAGGGACCCTGTCCCCAAAGGCACTGCCAGGGTACCTGGCCCGTCACAGCACATCCCACCCTAGGAGCAGCCACCTCCCGCCCTCCCCAGGGGGCTGCTTGTTAGCAGAGCCGCGTATTTAATAATAAAAGACTCTGATTAGATTAGCGAGAGTGACCTTTTCCAGATGGATGGGATGCTCATACGGCAGCACCGACGGGCGCCGCCGTGCAGGAGGGGAACACGTGGGCAGTTTGCCGATTCCTCCACACACCCATCACGGGCTATTTTGGCCAGGCAATTGCAGGAGCCAAAAAAAAAATCAGGTTATGCCGTGTAAGCACCCCTTCCCTCACCCGTCGTCTCCACTCATCTCCTAGGATGAGGCCACATCCTGCTGCCTACCTGCATGTTAAAGCCTGGGGCGCTGCAGGAGGGGATGTAGCTGGGATGTGCTGGTGCAACATCAAGGATGCTCTGCAAGGATCTGGCTGGGTTGGGTTTTCCTTTCCTCATCTTTTTAGGATGCAGAGAAGCTGGGCGAGGACAGACCGCAGTAGCCGGTCATGGTGGGGTAAATTAAATAGTAGCACTTAAAAAAACCCAACCAAAATAGCCAGGTTTCTAGAAATCATTGAGCAATCCCCAGCTGGGGGCGTTGCTGCCACCCAGTGCCCTGCCTCAGTTTCCCCATTGATGCAACAGGGCTGAGCCCAGAGCACGGCATCGCGCACACACCGACACTCGCACACCCAAAAGAATGGTTCTGGCTGAGGGTATCAAGGCACCTAATGCATCTCAAAATCCCCAGGGCCAAACTCCGCAACTGATGCTCACCAAAATCATCGCTCAGAGGATTTCCAGCACTCTGCTGACAGTATCCCTCATCCTTTTATCTTTCCTCGGCAACACCAAGAGGACAAGAGCAGGAGAAGAAAAGGCAATTTCCCAGTAGGGTGTCCAACTTCACACTCTCACGTCCCAGCACAAGCATCCTGCTGGATTTAAGGTATCGGAGTTGGGGGTAGATGGAGTGGGCCGCAGGGTCATGCAAAGACACCAAGGAGCCGAAAGCGTTTTGGCTCCCGGGTGCCCTTGCGCGACTCCCTTTTCTGCAGCACTGAAGGTAAAACTTGTGCCAGGTTTAACCCAGCGCAGAGGCCGGATCCTGTTCTCTCACCTGCCTGCCAGGCTGAGGAAAGATCCTATTTCTCCTTCTCTGGTCCTGGCTGGAGCTAAGGATGCTCAGCCGCTCCGACCTCATCAGCACGGCCAGGATGGGGGCTGTTAATTGATCAAACACCGGGTGTATGTTCCCGGTTCGAGTGTTAAACGAGCAATCTCCACCTGCTGGTCTGAAAATCCTTGAGCCAGGAGATGCTCTGAGCTGAAACGGGGATGGGGGTCGTTCGTATCCCCCGCTGACAGGCTTGGGGTGCGCTGGCTGTAGCCACCCACCAGCGATGGAGCCATAGGCTGCAGCACCGCCCTTCACCCCCAGCCCCACGCCTGGGACTTGCTCATGGTGGGAACAACCAGTAGGAGATACAGGGAAAGCAGCACGGCCCCACCCCCACCAGCAGCAGGACATGGATGCCAGGGCTGTAGGATGCAGTGCAGGACCCCAAGCTTGCCTTGCATGCCAGGACAGACGCTGAATAACTGCAGCACCCCTAGACCACTGCCTCTGGGCAAGCACTGCCTCCAGAGAGGGGAAACTGAGGCACGCTGCAGGGACGAGGCTCAGCAGGCAGCAGAGAGAAGATGCAGGAGTCCAGGCTCAACACAGTGGACAGCACGAGTTATTTAGCAAACCAGCGGGTGATCTCGAACGGGACCTTGCAGCTTCGCAGCACAACTGCACTGAGCACACACCACCGGCACCCACCAGGGTCCGGCCGTCCCTCATTCGAGCCCTGGGGCCACCCTGGGGCCATCAAACCCCTTTCTGGAAGCAGCTGATCCAGGGCCAGCAGCCAAGTGGCTCCCAGAGCGCAGTGGGGGCGAGGCTAGCACCTGAAGGTTGCTCTTAAATAAAAAACAAGGGAAAAGGGAATTAAAAACCCCAAGCAGGAGAGCATGGCGCTGCTTCACTGCTGGCTGACCCCTGCAGCCAGCCTGACTGATTTGCAAGAAAGGCTGGGAGAATCAGAAGCTCTCAGCCTATTTTTCCAGCTCCCTCCAAGACCTTAATTTGTCCAGGAAAGGCCGAAGCAGCAGTGAGGGCAGCTGTGCATCCTGAAACGAGCCAAAAAACTCCTGGCAAAGGCTTCTCTCCCCACCGGCACAGGCATCCTCTTGCAGCAGCTCGGCAAGCCCCAGTCCTGCACCCAGCACAAGCCACCCTTACCTGCTTCACGCTTGCATCGCTGCCACGGGGAACCCCCACCCATCACAACTCCCTGCCCAGGGGCTGCATCTTGCCCTGGGATAAACCAGAGGCCTGACCCACAGGGCTGTTGGTGGCCCAGCAGCAACAGGGGGGCTCAGTAACATCCAGGAGGTGACAGGGAGCAGGGAGGGGGTCGCACCCAGCCCCTGCATTGAAGACAATTCCCAATGGATCACTTCCACGGGGATGTTTCCTGTCACCCACCAGCAAAGCCAACAGCCGCCTTCAGCAGGACAGCCGCCTTCAGCAGCACACCCGCCGTGGGGACGCGCCGACCCAGACGGCTGAATCTCATCCAGGCAAATTGAGGAGCGGAAGGAGATCGCGCTTCCCCGCTGGCTGCCGGACCCCTGCCTGCAAACCCCCTGACCTGGTGATCCCAAAGAGGAGACCTCTGCCCTGCAACCCTTGCCCAGGCAGCACCCCAGGAAACACCCAGTCTCGGGGTACAGAGGGCAGCTGCCACCCCAAAGGATGCTATGTAAAGTTGCGGTGCTCGCCAGCCTGGAGCATCCCTGCTTCTGTGTTGGGGTCATGGTTTTTTTAGGGGGGAACCCCCCTGCAATGCTCCCAACGTCTGCCCTCCTCCTTATTTCACCGCTGGGGGTGAGCAGCTCCCCAAAGAGCCTTGGGGGGCTGCAGATTCCCCTGAAAGCTCTGCTTGAGCCCCAAAAGCGCCTTGGCCACAGGCTGCTGGTGCAAAATGGAGCTGGGCACGGTCCAGAGACCTCTCCAGCTCCTGAGGGGTCTCGTTTGAGCTTGGCAGCGCAGCCCCCAGGACATGCTGAGCCCATGGCCAGAGCCTGGCTGGCAGGAGGGGTCCAGGTGGCTCCCCTCAAACTGCAAGCAGCCCCCTGCTTTCTGCTCGGCCAAGCTGACTGCTGGGGAGAGCGGCTTTGGCTGGGGTATCTGCTGGGCTTGGTTTTACACAGAAACCAGCCGAAAAAAACATCCATGGGAACCAGCCCCAAGTACGCCAGGGTGCATTACCCCACTTCAGCCTCTCTCACCAAAAAAAGACCCCAGCAGCAGGTGCCAGTGTCCCCACGGCTGTCACCGGGACAGGCCAGGATGTCACCGCGGCTAAGCCGTGGCACAGCAGTGATTTGGATGCAACTCAGGGCGAATGAGTGCAGGCAGCGGGGGCCTCACTTTGCCGAGGCCGCGGGCAGCGGCAGCACTGCCAGCCCCAAAACCCTTGCCCCAAAACCCGTGGAAGGAGGTCAGAAAGAAACAGAGGAACGGCAGGGGCTGCACCCCCCACCCCAAAATGATGCCACCTCAGAAGCGCTTGCCCTGTAACTCGGCACAGGCTGGGAAAGTGCCTGGGTGCGGGTCTGGGGTATAAGCAAGTGGATGATAGCGGATAAAGCCGCTGATCCTCCTGCTAAAGCAGCTCTGCATTAAGGAAACCAGGGCCGGGGGGGGCCCGGGGGAACCAAAGCCTCCTCGCCCCATCTCACCCCCTGCTCCCTACCCCGGGAAACATCCCGCTACAAGCGCTGGCAAACACAAGCTGTCATTTTATTAAGACAGGAATAAACTCTAATCTTTATCCATTTCGTTGGGGGGGAGGGGAACAGAAGACCAGGGGAGGTGGTGGCCGCGGGAGGGGGTCCCAGCCGCGCATAGTGGGACTGGGGCTATCCCTGGGGGGACAGATGGGTTGGAGGGGGGAGATGGGTGCAGCCCCCCCGCACACACACAATGCAGATACACACATAACATGCACACCTCCCGCCCCCCCGGCCGGTGCCAGCAGCACTTACCGGGGAGCAGCAGGGAGCAGAAGCAGCAGAGCAGGGCGGCCGGCCCGGGGAGCATCTTCTCCGGAGAGGCCATTGCAAGGTGGGGGGCAGCCAGAAAACCCGGGGGCCCGGCTGGCCCCGAGCCGCCCCCGCGGCAAAAAAAAAAAAAAAAGGAATCCAAACCAAGCACCAAAAAACCGCAGAAATCCCCTAAATCCAACCACGTGCGAGCCGGGAGCAGCAGCCAACGGTAGAATTTGGGGAGGGGGGAGGGGGGACCCGGCTCGGGTTAGGGGGGTTCGGCTCTGCCGCCCCCCAGCTCAGCGAGCAGAGCACCCCATCTCCAGCCCCCCACCCCTCCCCACCCCGCACCCCAAACCTGCCGCAACCCCCCCCGCCCTGTGCCTGCAGGGCGACCGGGGAGCGCCCAGCCGGCGGGGCGGGTCTCCTCCTCTTCCTCCTCAGGAGCCGGAGGGGGGAGGCAGAAGAGCGCGTGTAACACCCTCCCGGAGGAAAAAAAAAGAAAAAAAAAAGAAAAGAAAAGAAAAGATGTGCTGGTGAAGAGTGATGCTGCAGGGCTAGCAGGTCGCCGGTCCCCCCATGCACAAGAATAAAAATGAGATCTCCAAGCGCGGTTCTTCTCAAAATTAAAATAAATAAATAAATAAAAAGCTGAGTTAAAGCGCTCCCCCCTGGAAAAAAAAAAATAACAAAAAACCACAAGCCAAAGCGGGCGGGTGAATAATTAATGCCAGGCAGATGCAATTAATGGGCGGCAGGAGCAGCTCGGAGGCGGCGTCCCCGCAGCCGAAGGCAAAGTTTGGGNTCCTCCCCCTCCCCCCCCTCCTCCTCCTCCTCTTCGGGCGGGGAGGTGGGAGCCGAGCGCAGCCCCGCTCCCCTCCGGTGCTCTGCGGTGCGGTGCAGCCCCCACCCCCCGCTTCCCGACCCCCCAGCAGGTCCCCAGCCGACCCCCCCCC
>VZSC01016569.1:90570-164038 GCA_013398225.1 Steatornis caripensis | reverse complement strand
AAATAAAAAGCTGAGTTAAAGCGCTCCCCCCTGGAAAAAAAAAAATAACAAAAAACCACAAGCCAAAGCGGGCGGGTGAATAATTAATGCCAGGCAGATGCAATTAATGGGCGGCAGGAGCAGCTCGGAGGCGGCGTCCCCGCAGCCGAAGGCAAAGTTTGGGGGGAGCGGGGCCGGGGAGCGGCCGCCCCGCAGCCGGGGGGGGGGGCCGGGGCTCACCCGCTGCCCCGCTGCGGGGGCTGGAAGCGGAGGGACCCGGCCATGAGCACGCAAAGGAGGGGGATTGTGGCCTCCTCTGCCCCCCCACTCCGGATTAAAGAGGGGGGGGTGCACCCCCTCCTGCTCGCAAATGAAATTAAAGACGGGGCGCAGGAGCCTTAAGGAAAGCGGCAAGTTTGGGGGGGGTCTTGCCCCCCCANCAAGAAGCAAGTGAGGCATCAGCAGATGCCGGGAATCCTCCCCTGAGTGCCGTGCACCACCACTGCTGCAACGCGAGGGCATAATAATAAAAAAACGGGATTTGAAGCCCACCCCCACCCCGCCAGGGGCGGGATGTGGGGTGGGGGGAGCACATGCCTCATCACCCGCGGCGTGGAGAGGGGCAGCCGAGCTTGGTCGCTTCTCTCCACCCTGGGGGCATTTGGGCCCCTTCCCCATCCGTGCTGTGGCTGGGGTGTCCGCTGCCTCCGCGGCCCCCTCTGCCCGTGCGGCCTGCGGGGGATCAGCCTTGCCGCCCCGCTCCCTGCAGCACTGTGCACGCAGGCAGGGCCCAGCCGCAGCCCCCACGTCCAGCCGGGGGGTGACTGGGGGCCCCCGTGTGCCCCGCGGAGGACGGGGGCTCACCCCAGTCCCTCGTGGGCTGCCTGGTCCCCGCCGCAGCACACACCAAGGGCCCGGAGATGTTCACAGCACGGCTGGGGAGGGATTCCCCTTGTCCAGGCTGGTACAGAGCCACAGGAGAGATGATTTTTTGGGGAGCGTCGCTGCCTTCACACCCCGGGAATCCCAGTCCGCCCTCAACCACCCAGCGCCCAGTGGTGATGCTGGGTTTGGGGTCCGAGCCCCCATCACAGCCATTCCCTGCATGGCCCACGCATCCCCTCCCCACACGCACACACCACATGCCCCCCACAAGGGTGGATTTTCCTACCTCCACCGGCCCCGTGAGCACCCCAGATGCCTTTGCCCTCCCTCCCTGCTGCTGTATATTTTCCCATCTCCCTTCACCAGGAAATATTGGTCGGCGTGTTCCTCCTGGCAGCCTCATTTACAGTGGAAGTGCATAAGACATCTCCATTAATGCCAAAATAATTCACAGCAATTAATGGCGTTGACCTTGAGCAGTGACAGAAGCTGAAGATGCCCCCAAGAAGCAGCAGCCCCGCAGCGCTGAGGCGGGAGTGAAGCCCTCGGGCTGAGCCCCTGCGCGCCCCTGGCACTTTTGGGTGCTGCTGGAAGGTCTTTGCAAATAATGCTGGAGGATAGCAGAGGCGAAAAAGAGGAGGGAGATGGGATGGGCCCTGAAACCCACTACCCAGAGCCCTGTGGGAAGGGCAGAGCATCATTTTTGGCGACCGAAAAAGGCCTAGTTGCTGCAGCAAGCGGTCCCATGCCACCGCCCAGGCGACCGCCACTTGTTTTCATAAAAGTCCCATGATTTATAAGCCAATCTCCCGATTGCTTTGGGGAGGGGATGGCTGACTCAAGGGCCTGAATCCCTGGGGATGGATAAGCAGCAGATAGAGAAAAGCAGTGGCAGGGCTGTGATTCATCCATCTCCAGCCTGCCTGGAGGGCGATGGGGCAGAGCCTCAGTTTCCCCACTCCGAAATGGTCCCCAGGGCCAGGGAATTGGGGACGATGACGGGACAACGCTGCATCCTGCCCCATTATGGGAGCCTATTCCTGCTGATGGATGAGGCCTTTTAAAGCGAGGTGTTTGGGTGCCATCCCTCCTGCCTTTCCGCAGCACCTCTGGCAGGTTCTTGGCACTGCCACCGGGATATCTTTCAACTGTTACGGAAATAAGTATTTTTACCCCAGCTGGATTTTATTTATGACTCCGGCTTTGGCAGGCAGAGGGGCTGGGGTGGGCAAGAATGTGCGGCTGTGATCTCTCTTTCCAGAGCGAGGATCGAAGCCAGTGTGCTGGCAGGGTTGCTGCTTGTACTGGGGAGATGCCTCCCCAGCATGCATAAACATGAATCCTGTTATTTTAGCAAGAGCCAAGGCAGGGAAGGTCAAAATGTGATGCCAGCACAGCCTCCAGTCCATCTTCACAGGGACCCACCCAAGCATCTCCTGCTCTAGTGGACAGACAGAAAGCCCAAGGTGGATTTCCCAAGGATTTACCCAAACAAACATTGAGGGATGTCCAGGCAAGGCTGGATCTGGCTTCCCACATCAACCCCAAGCAGCCTGGGGACACCAACCGGCACCCGTGACCTCCCACCATGCGTCCCACTTCACTTCCAATGGCATGACATCCGCCCTGACTGTAACAGCCCCTTGAGCCCCCTCCACAGGGAAGGATTTTGGGGTGCAAACTCTAAGGGCTGGAGGCACTTCAGAGCCACCAACCTGCATATGGATAAATCCTGTCTAGGGAGGTAAACCCCAAGCAAGAGTGCCTGTGCTGGGTCTGGCAGAAAGCATCGCAGTGCTGGGACAGCCCGACTCTTCCCAGTAATCCCTGGCCTGCGTTTCACCTGCCTGTAATCCCGGGGCAGACCTAATCGCTGGGATAACAGTGCCCGGGAGTCACTAGTGACCAAATCTGTCCCTAACCCCTGTGAGAGCCGCTGTGGAGGTGTCATGGTGGAGCCAAGCTGCTGAGGCAGGCGGGCAGTGGGCAGAGGGGCTACTGCCAAGGCCTCCCCGGGCAATGGGAGCGGGGTCTGGTGGGAGACCCCTCTTTCTCTTTGCATGGGGAAACTGAGGCACCCATAGGGACGATGCCCCCCAAGGCACATCCAAGCCTTCCTGGGTCCTCTGGTAATGCAAGGATGGGGCTATGAAAGGCAGGAACCAGTGGTGGGGAGGGCCCAAGAAGTGCAAACCCTCCTGTAGACACAGCGGACCGGGCAAACGCAGTACCGAACCCTAATTTTTGGGGGTGCTTTAAACAAAAAGCCAAGAGCCAGGACTGGGGGGTTGCACCTGGGGGGACACCCTGGGCTGTTATTTTTCACACTGTGACCCCAAGGACCCTCCAAAGAAGATGAATCACCTATAAACCAGAAAGAATTTTTCAAAAAAAGCCCTGGGAACGCCTGAGGACAGTGAAAGTCTGAGCCCAAGCCTCCAGTTTTCCCATTATTTTCCAATAAAGATTAATGCAGGCAGGGAAGTTCCTTGCCCACAAGCAGCTCTCTCCGATTGCGGCTGCCTTGTTAGCGGCTGTTATCTTGCACCCCAGCCCGACAACTAATTCTGCGTGGGAGTTGCATGGCTGATCCTGGAATGTGATTAAAAATGTCTATCAATTCCTTCCCCTTAAAAGCAGTGCCCAAAATACATTTATATCATCTGCCTTTTCTTATAGAGTTCTGATAATGACATAAATATAGAAATCCCATAATTGCCATAAATTAATTTAATGTTATTATTTCTAAGGCTAGAAAACAAAAAAGGCTTTTGTTGTAAGTAATTGTCCAGCTGATTTCCTCGCAGGGTTTGAGGCTCATTACGTGGATCCGTGGCTCTGTCCTGCTCTTCCCCCTTGCCTCTGCCTGCTTGGGGACCATCCCCATCACTGTTCCAAGGCCACCCCATGGGTCTCCTTCCTCCTTCCTCTCCCCTGATGCTGGCAGAGGAAAATGGGTAGGAGAAGCAAGAAACAGGCTGAGATGTTTCACCACGGAGACGCTGCAGGTCCTGAGCCTGCCTCGTGGTACCCATGGCCAGCAAATTGTTTTGACTTTTGGATGCCCCAAACAGTCTAACGGCACGTTAGATATTGAATGCAATATTTATAATATTAAAATGAATATTTTAAAAAGTAACGGAAGGGCGAATCCAAGCAGTAGTGCCAAGCCCTTTCCTTCTTGTGAGATAAAAATGTTTCATTTCAATTTTACTGTTTGGATTAGTCTTTGCCTTGACTTCTACATTCTGTTAAAATATTCATTTTGGGCTATATCACAGGCCTTTAATATTTTATCTGATATAACAAGTCAACATTATCAAAGTTGTTGGGGCTCGGCATGGGGGAAGGGGGGGAGTGAAATGGCCCTGTGAGTAGGAAACCCTGCAGACTCAGAGGTCCAAAGGGGAACATCTCAATAGACTGGCAGTGATTTTTTTTCCCCTTTCCTTCCAAAAATTTTTACCCCACAGGAAAATGTCTCCATTTCCATCTTTTACTGTATTTCTGAGGGGAAAAAAAAGGCAAATGCCAAAGCTTGGGTTTCCCTCACAGACCAGGACTGATGGCGTAAATCCCAGCGGCCGGGTGCCAGGTTGTACTTTGTGTGCATGTGAGAGCATCCATCGCGCGCTGAAACACCCCGTATTAAAACGGAGCATCCCGGCAGCCTTGCAGAAAATTGATGAACACCACATTTCTCCAGCGCCAGGAATTCAAGGCACCTAATTACAGCAGCTCATTCGGAGGGGGTGGTTATCTTGGCAGCCGGGGAGGCCAGCAATAGCGTTTCTTTTCTTGCTTTGCTCTTTGCTTTGGTTTTTCCCCAAGAAAATAAAAACCTGTGGAGATTCGTGGGAGGATTTAGCCACTTGGATGAGTTCGAAAGCAGCTCCTCCGAAACCAGCAGTGGGCCGATGGCAGTGCTGAGGGCACGAGCAGCCGGTGCTGGGTGCTGCTAGATGCGGGGAGCAGCACGGTGAGCACCAGCTTGTGTTATTTTGTTGTTATTTTGGAGGGGGAGAGGAAATTGGCAGCACCTAAATCAAATACCAAGCCCTCGATGGACAAGAAGCAAGTGAGGCATCAGCAGATGCCGGGAATTCAAAGGCAACAGGTTCTGCCTTGAGCAAAAGCACATGTTGCATCCCAGCCTCAGGGTTTCAGTGACAGCCAGATCCTGACCTGCCTGTCGCCAAAGCCCCTGCAGTGCCTGGGAGTGCGGGAGGGCTGACGTGAAAATTCAGAGCGCCAGTGGATTCAATGCCCAGGACAGACCCTATAGCCCCTATGGATATACACCCGCCCAGGGCAGGGCGTGTGGCAGGGCAGGCAGCAGGCTGGCAGGCAGGAGCAGGCAGGGTGAGCCTTGCTCCTGGCCCTGTTTGCAGCTGGTTTCCCCTATGAGCCCGAAGAGACGGACGGGGTCTCACAGGGCCAGGAGGGACGTTCATGCTCTCCAAACAGCTCCAAAGCGGCAACCATTTATCTCCTGACCTTGAGTGGGCTAGAGGGCAGGGTAGATGTCTGCAAGCCCCTGCCTGCAACAGGACCCCACTCCCAAGTGCCACCATCCACCCAGACCTCACCAACACCTATACATATACATAGATAGATAAAACATACACAAAATAAATTCAGAGTCCCTTCTTTTCCAGCCTTGGTCCCCATACTAGGACCTCACAGAGGTGCAGGAGTGTGCATGGTGCCCGGCTCCCCATCAGCATCTCTGTGCTCTTGCCAGGGGACACCAAACCACCCCAACTCACCTTTCCATCCCCGTCTCCCTCCCCCTTCCCTGCCTTTCTGGCCAAGACAGAAAGACAGGGGAAAAGCACTTAAGAGGAGAAAAGCACATTTGGTTTGGTTTCCCAGTCGCCCCCTCGCTTGGCTCGGCTCAGGCAGTTTGATTTTCCTGAGGCTTTTAGGCTTCCCCCGGTCCCTAATCAGATAAGGGGCTGCGGGGCCAGGGGCCAGGGGGAGGGGAAGGATGGTGCTGCAGGCATGAGCTCATCACGGGGCGCAGCCTCCCACAGCCCCACCGTGGCCACGGTGTCCCCTCCATCACACCAAACACTCCCCCGGACGAGCCCCCTTCGGTGCATGCATGCCCGGTGGGGCAGGATCCGAAACGCTTTCTCCTCCCCACCTCCATCTCCCCAGCTGGGATGCTTTGGGTTTGAGCTGATCCTGTGGGCAATGGAGAGGTTGGGTTAGATTTGGATTAATTTGCAGCGTGAGGGGTAGTGTACAGGAGCGCCATGGACAGCCCTAAACCAGGCAAGTTGTGCTCAATGACATGTACTGGCCCGTGGATCCTCAGCGTCCTACCACCCCACAGCTCCCTCCTGTGGGGTTTGGCCTTCCCCAGGGTGGATTCAGCTGGGAATTGCATGAAAAAGGGTGTTGGGCCAGTTCCCCCACTCCTGAGATGCTCAGCCCTGCACCTACTGCATCCCCCCACTCGCCCCGTGCCAGATCCATCTGCCCCCAGTGATCCCTCGCGGGGAAGTGCACCACCCCAAGGCTGGCTGATGAACACTCCGACCCCTGCAAAATGAGTCCCAGTGGGATATAGTGAAGACTGGCACCGTGCAATTATCCAAGTAATGTTTTTCCACTACAAACTGGGAAGAAGGTGGCAGAAAACTGACAGAAACACACGCACATCTCAGCATCAAAAGGTCCCCTTTTTGGCACAAGGAGACCCACGGCGAGATGCAGGGCAGGAGAAATGCGGCAAGAGCTGCTTCTCCACCGGTCCAGCCCTGGCATTGGAGCTGTGCATGCCCCACGGAGGTGCTACTGCAGGAATGGAAGGAAGAAAGGGCTCTCCAGAGAGGGCAGACGGCAGGTGACCTGCCTGCACCTTGCTGTGGGCTGTTCCCCAGGGACAGGAGGACCTGCCTGCCTGGCAGGGGGCTGTCCCCTGAGCCGGGCTTAGTAAGAGCTGGGGCTCATGACTGGCCCGAGGTTGACAGCCTGGCAGTGGCCAAGCGGGATAAGACCCCATCATCCCTCCAAGGCTGGGGTACTTACCAGGGGAGCATGAAAATGGCCAGTTCAGATGAGAGCAAAGGTCCATCTAACTCTGGATCTGGTCGCTGGGATGGTCAGCTGCTACCTGTCCAGCCAGCAGCCATCCCTCCCTGTATACCCTCTCCATTTACCCATACATACATCCATCCATCCATCCACACGTCCATCCCTCTATCCATCCATCCACCCCTATCCATCCATCCATCCATCTCTCCATCCCTTCCTCCCTCTATTCCTCCCTCGTTCCCTCCACCCATCCCACACGCCCTCTGCCTCCCCCCGAGATGCTCCTCATCTCAAATCCCCTCTCTCCCCACGGCAACCACAACCTTTCCGGGTGACGACCCCCGTACCAGCGGCTCTGCGTCCCCCGCAGCACGCCCCCTCCGCCACCTGCTCCAGCACCGCCTGGCCAGGACTGAGGACCGTTGCCAGCCGAGCGGTGAGAGGCCCTGGCAGCGAGCAGGGACTCCTTTTCCCCTTCACTGGACCTGTCACAACAGCGCTTGTTGGGGATGGAGACGGCGGCAGGGGGAAGTGCAGGGAGAAGAGCTGAGGCTGGCTGAGCATCCTGCAGCCTGCCTTGTTTTTGTAGGCATGGTGGTGCATTGGGTTGAGTTTGCTCCTGGGCACAGGATGGTGGCAGCTCCAGGGTCCCACTGCCACGAGCCTCTCCTATGGGACACCCATTGCAGAGTGGCCCCAAGCTTGGCACCCTGCTGCACTCCAAAAAGCACCCAAGCATCTCCAAAATTTCAGACCCCAGCAGCAGGAAGGGCCTTTCCCCCATGACCCCTCCGTGCCTCCTCCCATGGCCCATGGTTCAACACCAGCAGACCCCTCCCTGCAGGATCTCCCTCCAGGACTAGCAGCTAATTGCAAGCAAGGAGTCATCAGACACAGCCCTAATTCACCCCGGAGGCTGCCGAGCAGCGGCTGGGGCCCTGCTGCAGGCAGATGGGGCACCTGCCCACCCCAGCAAGCAGAAACCTCCCCTGCCCGCTGGCCTCGGGAGGGGAAACCGGAGCTTGGCTTTTATCCTGGAGCTCGGAGCCCCATCTCCAGTGCCTACCCAGCTGGTGTGTCCAGTGGGATAATGATGGAGCAGCTGCTAATTCATCTGGGTCAGCCGCAGCACTGCCTAATGGCCACCCCGGTAATGGCCAGGGTGCCCCCAGGGCACAGGGTCCCATCTGGAGCCAGGCCCTTTCCTTCCTGCCATTAGTAGCTCCCAGCTGGGATTTGGGCTGCTCTCGTCCCTCACTGGGGGGAAGAATCCCCTGGAAGACCATTTAGGACCATGAATTTTTCAGGAGCTCATTTAGCAGCAAACATTTTCCCATCTGGTTTTGCACAAGGTGAATGAACCCCTTCAGCAGCCCCGGGGTGGAGATGGAGGAGGCAGATCCTGAGTGGGAATGGGCTCCTGTGATTCCAGGGTGGGCAATGCAGGGGGGAGGCAGAGGTAGAAGCAGGGGTGGAGTCATCTCCTTGCTTTGCTTTCCACGGCTGACAGCAACCTGCTGCCTGCACCAGAAGGACTGGTGTCATGGCCAGCATGGACTTGAGCTAAGAGGGAGTGGGCAGCAGCAGGCCCAGAGGCAGCAGAAATTGGACCTCGCCTGAAATATGCCTGAAACCAGGACGAAGACACCCCATTTTGCACCTGGGCATTCACAAGATGCAAAATCCTGCCAGGAAACCCATGCAAATGGCTTTGCCTGCATCCCCCATGACCTGCACTGAGCCTCCCGGACTGCAGGCAATCCCGCATCCGATGGGAAGGAGCTGCCAGCCAGCGCTAGGAGATGTCGGGGAAAATAGCATTTGAAACACATGCATCGCTGGAGTCCGGAATAATTATAGTGCTGGGTCAAAAGAGCCTCCTTCAATGTTATTTCTGTGCTCAATATGCAGCAGCCATTTAAAGTAAAATAAAGACCCTCTAAAGTCCAGACGTGGAAGGGAAGGATGGGGAATAGTCAGGAGAGAGGAAGGATTTTCCAGCGGGATAGCTGCTGGGCTAGCTCAGGGGCAGGCGGGCAAAGGATCACAATTTTGTGGCAAAAGCTGATGTTTAAGACTTCTAGCAACAATTTCTATCAGAGCTCAGTGGTTTTTCGAATGAAACACCCCTGACCTTGATGATACCTGGCCAAAGATGATTCAGTGTTTGGCTACAGGTGGTCGCATCTCAATGAAAGCCCCCGACATCTCTGGTGACGTGTCTGACGTGTCCTTTACATCAACCCTGCTAACGGGGCTGGACGTCGGGATGGTTCTTCTGATGTCTGCAGCCCTTTTTGGCCTTCTCTGGGGGAGTATGATGGACAATCGCATCCTTCCTCAGCCTCATCTTCCTCTCCCAGACCTGAGCATGGAGGGCGAGGGTCCCCCATTCGCCTGGGGATTGCCAGGGTGCGGGCTACATTTCCTCAGCCTGGGATTAAGTTTTGCAAAGTCAAGCGGCCTTTGAGAGCCCTGCAAGAGATGGGCAAAAGGGCTGAGCCCCTGCCACCAACTTGCAGGGTGTCCTCTGTCACCTCCCTTTGCCTCGCCCCTGCTTGCCCCCGTGCACGGGCCAAAATGGGTTTGCATTTCAAGACATATCTAGAAGGCCACGAAAGGGCAGCAAAGGGGCGGGGGGGCTGCAGCAAAGGAGGGGCTGAGCCCTGTCACCATGGCCCGCAGCTGGGGGTCCCACCACAGTCCCCCGCCAGCTCCCCTGCCCCCTGGGCTTGCCCCTCTCCTGCTTCCCTTCTCACTCCTCCCAGCCCAGGTCCGAGCTCTGCCCAAAGGTGAATTGTGGGGGAGCAGCACTGAATTAGGGTTTCATGAGAGCCACAAACCACTAAGATTTGTTGCGAAGTGCCCTGACTAACATATCCCCTCCGAGAGACCCCCCCACGAGCAACCAGGCTGTTTGCTCCCATGGGAAAGCCCTTCCTCATCCTCTCCGAGGGCGGATGCCCAAGTTCCCCTGTATCCATTGAGCACAGACAGCACCTCTGTGCAGGCTCCTCTGCCCTTCCCCTCGCATTCCCCAGGGTTTCAGCCCCATCCCCGGCTCTGTGAGCAGGTGATTTAATTTGACCACCACAGCACCCTTCTAGCGCAGATCTCAGCCGTCGGGAGAGCTGTGCTCCTCCTCTGAAGGGTGCCTGTAGGTCGCAGCACAGGGGGACGCCAGGCTGGCCCATGCGATGCCACGGCACCCTGGCTTGCGCAAGTCCCTCTCTGTATCATCAGACATTGTCCTGGCACGCACAAAACTCTCCCTAAAGAACGAGGCAGCAAGAAAAATAAGAGCGTGCAAAGGCCAGGGGAGGGAAGGCAGCGAGTTTCTGCTTGGCTGTGCAGGGAAGGGTCTGTGGTGCACAAACAGCATCCGCTCCCGTCTCTCCATACCGGTGACATTGAAGAGAGTTGCAAAAAAAATCCATTTTCTTCACCCAGAACAGAAAAAAAGACATTTGCAGCCTTGAAAGATTTATGTTCCCCCTCCAGAAGCCAGCGAGACCACGCAGGCTCCATGGATGTGCTCAGTGCCAGGGCTGGCCCCAAATGGCCCTCCCAGGATGGGGGGAGGCAGGGATGCTCCCCGGTGCAGTGATTCCCATGGGAAAAGCCAGACTGGTCGGGGTAAAGCACCTGCCTAGCCCTGCTCCATCCATTAGTGATCTTAATTAATTATCCGCCTCCTTCACTACCCGCTCTCAGTTATATGCCTCTCAGAGCCCAGGGCAGCAGCAAGGGCTGTGGCTGAGCAGAGCGAGCCCAAAATGAGCAGAGGGACCTTGAAACAAGCAGAGGGAGCCCAAAACAACTACAGGGACTCTGAAACAATCAGAGAGACTCCAAAATGAGCAGAAGGACCACAAAACAATCCTCTCCCCAGTGCAGAGCTGTGATTTGAGTGCTGGGTCCTTGCAGATGTGCTGGTGCTGGGTAAATTCAGAGGAAAATCCTTCCCACCCTGAAAGCAGAGTCCAGTGAGAGTGGAAAGGACCTGACCAGCCCCACCAGCCCCCATCCTCCTTATAGGCTACAGCCCCCCCTGGACTGGGACCAGCCCAGCTCAAGCTGGGCAAGCAGCCCCCCTGGGGCCCTGTGTCTCTAATAGCAATTAACAGCGGCCCCTGATCGATGCTGGTCCTGGGCCCGAGGTTCTCCTCCCCAGTGCAGTGAGCCCTGCTTCCCCTGGGACCGCTGTCTCCCCGTCTGCTTCCCCAGAGCTCTCCGGAAAACACACTGGCGCCAGCATTATCAGCCCGACTGCAAGCCAGATCTGCCAGAGCGTTAGTGCCATCCCAGGAGCCCGCTGTCTATTTTTAATCCCACTAAAAAGCAGGCAATTTGTCACTTAAGTCTCTGTCCCGGACTCCCACTTACCCAGGTGGGAAGTGAGCGGCAGCTCTGGCAGCATCCCCTGCATGAGCAGCCCCAAAACTTGGCTACAAGAAGGATGCTTTTCTGTCCAGGGTCTGTCCCAGTCCTTCTTCCTTATTTCCTTATTTCCTTATTCCTTATTCCATTTCCTTATTTCCTCATACCTTTCTTTATTCCTTGTTCCTTATTTCCCTATTTCTTTATTCCTTTTTCTTCATTCCTTATTCCTAATTCATTTTGTTATTCCTCCCCATTTCTGTCTGACCATAATTCGGGGAGGAAGGGGAAGCGGTAGTTTCCCACCATCCCACAGCAGGTTTCTCCTCTCCCCTCTCTAAACCTGCCAGAAATTTGGGGAAAAATCCTATTTCCCACTGCTCTGCTGCCAGCCCATCTCAGGCGTGCAGCGTGGCCCCCTCAAAAGCTGCTGCTCTTTGCAACAGCTCTTGAACCCTTGTGCACACACCAGGGCTCTGCACTTCGTGTGCTGGCAGATAATTTTGCTATTAATAAAATCTCTATATTTAAGGGGGGGGTGTCCCAACTCACATCTTTGAACGCTCCAGCATTGCCCAGGTCTCCCCACCCGCCCCCACGACGTGGGTCCTTTGCATCCCAGTGGGATCCAACAGCTCCAGCAAGCCAAAACCCCAATCCTGCAGACTAGAAACCAAAGACCCGCCCCAGACGGCAAACCTGATCTCATCACAGCACAGCCCGCCCAGGTGGGTGATGGCAGATAAGGGCCCAGTGCCACAGAAAAGGGAAAGCTCTCCAGGAGAAATATTAAACCTCACTGCAGATGGATTGGCGGTTTATCAGCAGCTTTTGATGGTAATAGTTTTTTGTAATAACCCAACCTCATTACTGGAAACAATGTGAGGATGCAAAGTGGCTTTGAGGCTTGTTAAAAGCATTTTGCAGCCACTTTAACTCCCTTCTCCCATTGCCAGTGCTTCACCAGGGATGCCAAAGGGTCTGAGCAGGGCATGGGGAGGTGAAGAAATCCTGACTCAGCCCAGGAAAAGCACTTCATGCTTTCCTAGAATTGAGGGCACCTCTCAGAGCACCCACTGTTCAGCAGAGAGGGATGTGCTGGTGCCGGCATGTGTCCCCCAGGAGTGGGCACACGTTTGGGTGGCTCAGGGATGGGATGGGCGCATCCCACCGAGGCAGCTTTTGGACCCTCCCCTGCGAGCGGCGGGGAATATACCCTGGCAAATAATGGAATTCCCTTTCTCCTTGACTGAATCCCAGGTTACATGCTTGACAGGTGATATTTGCCCGTCTTTTAGTGAGTAAACTGCAGCATTCACATTAAATCAACGCCTTGGATCAGCCCTCCAGGCATCCGCGAGGGATCCTCCCTCCTGCAGCATCCTCAGACCCTCCTCATCCTTGTGCTGGAGGAGGGTCAAGGGCAGCACTGCAGAGCGGGGCGATAGCCAAAATGCTGGACACTGGGGATGGGGCCAGAAAAAAGGGCAGGAAAATCAGGCAAGGGCCGAGCTGGAGCCATGGAGAGCAGCAAACATGGGGCGGCAGTGTTGCCCGGCTGCATGCTTCTCTGTGACTGCAGTCGGCTTCTGGTTCTGGGTTTGGGCAAAGAGATGGAAGAAAATCCCGCTCCAGGACCACGAGGTCGGATGCTTTGAATCACCCACATGGAGTTATTTTTCTGTTTTTCTGGCCAAAGCTGCTGGAGCTTGACCTTGAACCGGTATCTCATTTCCCTCTGCCAAGCCCAAACTGCCAGTTTTTCAGCAAAATAAAAATAGTAGCTGGATGAGAACCGATCTTCCCCAACAATGGAAGGAAGATTTACTGGCAACTCAAACATCCCAAACTGCCTCCACAGCTCCGTCACCACCGCAGGGTGACAGCTGGACTTGGGGGAAAATTTGCAAGTGCCATTTGGGGACACCCACATCTGGCTGGGGACACCCAGGAGGGGTGGAAGGGGAGCCTGGGGAGGAAAGCAAAGCACCCAGACCCTTCCCATCACCACTGCTCTCCACATGCATCCTTTAATGCTTCTGACACCCTGTTTGGAGCCTAATCATGGGGGAGATGGAATCAAGGAGCCCCTTTGGCGTGTCTTAGACGGCTCCTTGTGCTGCAGGGAGCCATGGCCCAAGCCTGGCTCCGACATAGCGGCATCACATACATAATATTGAATTATTTCCCCACCATTTCTGGGAATTGCCAGTTAAGACTCTTAGATGGCGCACACTCACAACTCCTAATCGTATTCACCTGCCATTTACCCTGGGAGAAGAGCATGAAGCAGGCAGCCTTTCCGGGGCGCACAGATATGAGGTCTCACATTGTTAATAAGAGGGAATAATTAATATTAATCAGAGAAGCTGCAAACTGCACACCAGAGCCCTTCAGGCATGCAGAGTCAGGGTGCAGCAAAGGGAAAAATGGGTCTTCGCACACCAAAATAGTTCAAGGGAGGAAAACAGAAGCCAAGCTTTGTTGTGCAAGGGGATTAATCTGCTGCCCAGCTTATAAACATCATTTCCCAGATATCCATCTAAGCACACAAATACCTGCCTGGCACCTGGGAGTCGCTGTGTCTCCAGGAGATAACACTGGGGATGAAATGCTGTCTCGTTCCCCAGGATTTCTGGGCCTGAAGGACAGATCTGGTGACACCAAAAACATGTCCAAACTTCATCGAACTTTGCTTAGTTGCTCCTGAAAGTAAGAATGGAGGAAATCTGAAGGTTTGGGTTTTGCATTGGCAGAGAGAGATGCACTGCCTTGCAATCACTTCTTCTCTTTGAAGAGGCCTTCGGGGATGCTGGAAATACCCTGAAATCCAAGCAGCCCCCACCAAAGGATTTCCTTTCAACCCTCAAATTTATCATTTAATTAAATCCAAACAAAAATGCTTTGATTAGAGCCCAAGATAGAAGTGTCTCCTTTTTTTAAAACCTTCCTGTTAAGAAAAAAACCCAAAGGACACTGGAAGTGGGAGTTCCTGCCGGGTTTCAGGGCAAATAGTGATGAAGCAGCATCGCGGATGGATGTGGTACCCAGCAGGGCATCATCCCCAAGAGGGAGATCGAGGAGAGGTCTCAAAGTGAAATCCTCTTTGCCACATTGTACATTTTGCTAAATCTTGATTATTTTTTGGCTGGAAAGTTTAAAAAAAAAGATCCAGGTCTTATCACACCCATTCACCTCTCCACTGTGAGGCTGGCAACCCTCTGCGGACAGAGCCCCGCTCACACTGCCGGCAAACCGGGGCTGCAGCTCCCTGCCAAAAATGGCGGGGAGGGTGCTGACACCTACTTCGCAACTTCTCCTGACCTCAGCTCCATTTTTTTCCTGTTGATATGATTTTTTCCTGGCTCATTTCAAGCCTGAGTTCCCCAGACGCTCCCTGACATCTACTAATATCCCTGAAACCAGAGCCCGAAGTGGCTGCGAGGCTTTGAAACCACAAACAAAGCTATTTTCAGGCAATGATGGGATCAGGAGGGGTTTTCCCTACCCTGGGCTCAATGCATCGCAGCAGGATGCCCGCAGCAGACCCAGGGGATCTGGGGCATTGCCTGGGTGAGTTTTCCACCGCCTTTTTTGTATGGGGACAGCAGGACCCCATCACAGGCTGTGGCTTGGGACCAGCAGGAGCCACTCCAAGTCACAACGCGTGTACCTGGTGACCATAGGCTCGTGTTTGCAGGCAGGAGAGAAGCGCCTGAAAGAGGGCTTGTGGGTGAAACCCAAATTGCCCCAAATAGCCGGGCTGGCCCATCCCAGAGGGTTTCGGTGGCCAGGGCACTCCGTGCCTCGTCAGCCAGAGACACAGCCGCCGGGAGGAAGATGAGGAGTCAGCAGCCAGCACATCTTGCCGTGCCCAGCCCACAGGCCTGCCACCTTCTCTGCTTGCCTTCTCATCCTGCTAATTTCAATCACAGAAAAATCCATCTGGGTAAAATAGAAATCTAGCAATTTTTTTTCTTTTTCTTTTTTTTTTGTGCATATTGAGTGTGTAGTGGATGTAAACTGCATTATCTGGATGGCTTGCTGGCTTAGCACAGCCTCCGTTTTACCATACTAATGACTTTTTACACTCCAGGTAAAATCAGAACAAGACAAGAAGGGTTTAGAAAGCTCATTCTGACAAATTCCTCACTGTAATTACTGGAGCAGAAAGAACTCATCAGCAGTACATGCCGTTGCTCCGGGCGCTAAAAGTCTCGAGTGGTGAATGGCCCAGATATGGAAACTGCAGCCGCCGCCACCGCCGCATCACTGCGCGGCACAGGGCCTGGCAGGTCTCCACACCAAGGCGGCGAGCGGAACACATCGCGGCTTCCCCTGCCGATGGGCTCCTTGCTGGATGAGGAGCAATTTTACACACGAGCGATCCAGCATAATCCCCGTCTTCCCGGGGCCAGGGACTGCCACAGGGTGACAGCACTGCTGTGGGGCATGAGGGTGTTTCACGTCCCGTGCTGGCTGGGCTCAGCTTTGTTGGTGATTAAAGACACAAGGCTGGGCTTTGGGAGGCTGGTTTTATTCTCCGGGTACCCCTCGGGCTCTGCCTCACTGGCGGGGGTGAAAGATGGGGACCCCCTGTGCCCGCTCGCAGCCCGGCTGGCTCCCACCGCTCACCCAGGCTCCAGCTGTGCCCCAGCTGCTGCGGCGGGGAGAAAAGGCATCGAGGGCTTTTGCTTCAAATAAATACATCGAAAACAGGAGGGGAAAATAAACTCCCTCCCCTGGTGGGAAAGCATCTGGCAAAGGGGTTTGCTGGCCGTACGCTGCCAATAGCCACCAGCAGGCGTGAAATACTCCCCCGTCTCACAGCATCCACAGCTCAGGTGATGCTTGAGGGCCAGGTCAGCAACAAAACCCCGGTGGGAGAGTAAAGCCACCAGGACGTCCCCAGCTGCAAGAGGACACGGCACTACGGCTCACGGGCTGGCTGGCAAGGGCTGTAGGGACCAGCACTGGGATGGAGAGAGGGGACGAAACCGTAGAAGGGGTTCCCAGCACTGTCCCAACCCCAGATCCCAGCCCCTCATCCTCACCTCCGAGACCTGGTCCAGACCAAATGCCCGGGGATTCGGACATCCTCACAGCTGCACCCACTTGGGCAAGCAATAGTTTCGCTAGGAAGGAGTTGGGAAGAGCTTTTGAGGCGTTTTGGGAGCTGCAAACTTGCTGCAACTGTGCCTGTCCTGCACCCCTCAGCTGCTGCCTGCACCTGGCCCAGCAGGCAAGGAAAATCCATCATGGCTTGGCTTTTACTGCCCTCTCGCGTCCTCGTCCAGCTAAGGCAGCTCCCGGAGAGGGAAATGATCTCGAAGCATGGGAGAGGGGGGCCCAAAGCCTAGGGCTGAGCTGTGGTGGGACACCCCCCAGCTCTCCTCCCAGCGCCGGGGGTGGCCACGGCGAGCCCTCCCAGCGTCCACGCCTGTGCCAGGGACCGTGGTGGCCCAGGACGAGCCTCCCGTGAAGGGTAGGAGCTGTGTGGTTCGGCTGGAGGCTGGTGGCTGCTGAGATGTCCCCTGACGCAGAGGACATGGGGACACGGTCTAGGAGAGGACCACCACGGCACACGGGGTGCCCGTCCCATCCTCTCCCCTCCGGCCACCCCCAGCCGCTGCCATCACCTAAAAGGATTAGTTGTTTGGGATTAATAGTGGATTAGCCAGTCAGGCACACATGGTTTAAACACCGAGCGTGAAGCATTAGTATGTAGCCGAGCAGCATGCACAAGGGAGGCCAGCTTGGGGGGCAGGCTGGAACCTTTCTGCCCCACTGTCTGCTGCCAAGAGGCAGCGAGTTTCACAGGCACTGGGGCAGGAGGAGGATTTCAAGCCCGAAGGAGGGCAAGAAAGGACACAAAGCCAGGGGAACCCAGGGCAGAGGGACAAGTCATCTCCAGCATCCCCGCCCCGGCGCTAGCTCCTGTAGTCTGGCCCTGCAGAGCACCCCAGGCTGAGCAGCCCCCAGCAGCGCTGTGCTCCCTCTGAGCTCCCCCAGATCAGTCCTGCGCATCTCCTGGGAAAGCTCGGTTCCTGACCCACTCTCTGAGAAGCTCCCCAGCTGTTTGCCACCCTCGGTGGCCAATCCACTGGAGCCCGACGGGTTCCGCTGGGCCAGCGGGCAAAGATGCTCTTTTTGGAGCATCCGGAATCTCTGAAAATACTTTTTTTGCAGATTTTTTTTGGATGGCTGTTTCGGAGACGCAACACCCGGGTCTGTCATCAGTTATCCCTCCCCTCTCTCCCCCAGCCCTGCAGCTGAGGGCTAGGAAAGCACAGCCTTTCCTTTCAGGGGGCTCCTTCCCTTCCTTCAGGGTCCCTGTGCCCTGATCCCGGTGCCAAGCCTGGCTGCAGGCAACGCTGTGCCCCCCACTGCCACCACGAGTCCCCGTATGCCCACAGAGTGGGGCTGGAGCACACACGGAGGATGGATCCCTTTGCTCTTAATCTCTATCTGGTAATTAAATATTGATGGTAGTTAAATATTCATAGAACATTTTGGCTCAGAGTTTTTATCTGTCTTCAGGAATACGTGAGGTCTTTGATGTGTTATTTCTCTGGTCACCCAAGGTCCCAGAAGCCTCTAGACTTGTCAACATTCTTCTGAGGTTTTTTTCTCCCTCTTTCCACATGTGGCTGGTAGAGGGTTTTGGGTTTTCGTTCCCAGCTTCTTTTTTCCCTCTATCCTCTTTTCTTTTTTTTTTCCCCAGCATGGAGCATCTCATCTTCCCTGGGGGATGCTGGCCCCAGGAGAGCTTATCTCCATCCCTCGCACATGGACTGGAATCGCAGGGAGAAGGGCGATGCTCAGCGGCAGCGATGGTGGTGTCATGGGACATGAGGATGGGCTGATCCCCCTCCACCTTCCTCCTCCTGGCTCCCGGTTTTCTTCCCAGATGATTCCCATGGGGCTGGGGTTTCCTGAGAGCCTCGTGGCATCTCCAAAAGAGAAGGACATGAGGCCATGGTGCTGGCTGAGGCCTCCTGCTCTCAGTGCATCTCCACCAGTCAGATGAAGCCCCGGTGCGTCCATGCCAGTGGGAGGACTGTGTCCAGGCCCCGGGAGCACCTGGGCAGCACCCTAGGCTGTGGGCCCCGAGGTGATGGAGAAGGAGCACCGTGGCCCTGCCAGGCCATGCAGTGGGATGGCATTGGTGGACGTTCCTTGGGCAGCACTGACATTTTGTGCCAAATGGAGGAAAAACATCAGCCAAGGCTTGGAGGGATGGATGCAGAAGCTCCTCCACTGCTGCTGTGCCCCAGGCCAGCACCCCAAACCCTGCTCTCCCACTCCACGACCAACCCAACAGAGCCAGGGCAGCAGTCCAGCAGGGCTCCCATGGGCTCCCATGGGCCAGCAGCTTGCCTGGCTTGTGGTCCGGCCACTGCCATGAGCCCCAAGCAAGCCCCAGGATCCCCAAAACAACAAAGGCTGGAGGGACCCAGCCCTCCCCCCAGCCCTGCACAGCCAGCGCTCATCCCCATCGCCGGTGCCACATCCAATGCTTCTCATTTTCAATTTTTCCCCACAGCAAACTTGGTGAGACAGCGGGGAGGAAGGTCTTAACCACAGCTGGCCTGAGAAATAGTTGCAAAAGTATTTTAGCGCAATTTCCAACAGTGACTCACGCCGAGGGGAAAGGGCGGCTGTGCCAAGGCTGCTGCACGGCCATGCTGGTCCCCGTTCCCCTGGCTCGGAGCGGTGCCAGGGGAAGGATGCTCAAGGAAAATATCCCAGAGCGGTCCCAGGGGAAATGAAGTGAGTGTCTGAGCATCTTTTCCTCCCTGGGCACGTGGTTTCAGAAAATAAATGTGAAAACAAACAGTCACTAGCACCACAAAAGCATATGGCAGCTGCTGATAGTTGCAGCCTGGGGAAAAACACCATGGGGGCCCAGCGCCAGGTCGCGGGGGGATTTGAGGTGGTGCAGCAGAGCCCCCCACATCCTGGTGATGCTGATTCCCATTGCCCATGGCCGCCTCCCTGCATCCCAGCAGCGCTGCCCGGCCTTGAGCCTTGTGCCTGGAGAAAATCCAGAGAGCCCAGCAAGTCCCTAGTGTGATTTTTTTAATGATTTTTGACCCCAGCTCCTGGGTGCAGAGGATTTTATGAGCATCTTACTTGCTCTTTTTGGGGTTTGTTCCTTTTGTTGCACCATTAAATGCTGCTTCTTGCCTTTCATATTGCTGGGAAATAGCGAGGCATGTGCAACCTGCAGAAATGAGGGTGCAGATAAGGAGGCAGATTGTGCTTTGGGTTTATTTTAGTTTTAAATGCCGGGTTTTCAAAGGCTGAGGTTGGAGAGCAGGAGGAAGAGATCGCTCAACTCAAGCAGCCCAGCCCTGATAGTAATCTTAAGCAGAGGAGTTTGGTGTGAAATCAGCTTTTCAGCCAGGATGGGTCCCTGAGCAGAGGCAGCCAGGATGGCGGGGGCCAAAGGGCAGGGGAAATGAGTCAGGCAGCACACAGTGGGGACGCCAGGGAAGGCGGAGAGTTCAGCCCAGGACAGCTGAGAGAGGACGAAATGCTGGGGTACAAGGCGCCTGAAGAGCACAACATAGATACCACAAAGCCCCTTCCCCGAGGTGATGTGGAAAGGGACCATCATCCCAGAGGAAACTTTCCACCTTTGGGATCAGCTCTGCCACGGGTGCCCTGAGCTCCTCACCCACTGCTTTGCGTTGACAACTTTCGCCTCTGGGGCTGCTTTGCCCATTACGGGGCCGGAAGGACATACGTTGGTGACCCACATCCCCACTGCCCGGCACCGGCAGCTGGGAAGGATGGGGCTACCCCGGCACAGCCTTCAGCCAGGAGCAGGGCACGGACTCCAAAATCAAGAGAGGGCTCCAAAACTCCAGAGATCTACAACAAAGGCACACAATTCTCTGGGGTCGCAGTTCCCACAGCCAAGGAGCATCGCTGCCAGCCTTTCCCCATGCCTGGGTTAGGCGGGCGAGGGCGAGACTTGCTGGTCTGAGCCTGGAGGCGTGGCTGCAGTTTCTTCCGACAGCACCTGTGGCACGTCCGCCATTGCTCCTGCGTGATGAATGTGTGTGAAACCGGGGCTTGAACCTGAGTTTCCTGGTGAAATCTCCCCTGTACAAGGATGGTGCCATCTGTTCTGTCTTATTTCTATATGTTTGCATCTTCCGACAGCAGGAGATGGACCTCGTGGTGGCTGGGTATCGGGTGGTGCCCCAGAGGCTGCACAACCCACTCCCATCCCAGTGAGCAGCTTTGGGAGTGAGATGCAGATCTCCATCGGGTTTTCCATCCTGGGACAAAAAAAAACCAACCTCCGCTGCTTTTTGGGGAAGGTGATGGCATCTGGGCAGGAGCCAGCTGGGGTCTGCTGAGGTGTGGGTGGCAAGGTGGAGGATCACTATGAGCCACTTCTTCCTGGGGCCAGATGAGGGTAGACCCATCTGAATATAAACCCTCTCTGCAAGCAGCCCGGGAAGTCCAGAGTGGCAGGGCTGGGCAAGGAACTTAAAAAATGAAGCAGCACATGTAGGGTGTGCATTTAGTGATTATCTCACCATCAGACCCGGCAAAGGCATTGAAAAACTGATCAGACTGAGACAAAGATAAAGGGAGAAGAATAAATCCAACAAATCCTTTATAGAAAACAGACCTGACCTGGCAAAGCTGCTTTGATCACGTTCATGGCTTTGGCTGCCCCAGCTGCAGCAGCCGTCCTGTCCCGTGGGCGCTGCACTTAGATCTTCCTCCCCCAGGGTTATTGATCAATTGAAACGAGAAGAAGCGCTGCAGCATCAATAAAGCATCTGTAAACACGGCTGGAAAAGCACCCAGGGCAAGTGGCATTTCCAGGAGGGCTGTGACACCAAGCGGGCATCCCGGCGTGCCCGGCAGCACCCATCCGCCCCAGCAGCTCTCTCTGGCAGCCCCGGCAAAGCAGTGCTGTGCCAGACCAGGTTGGGGCTGGTTCTGCACACGGAGGGCGACGAAGCACCGACACGCTCCCGGTGGAGGTGGTGGTTTCCCCAGGAGCTGCTTGTGCTTTCTGTTCGGGGATGTGGAGAAGCCATGGGGAAAAGCGCCTGCATGGGGTAGCCATGGGGCGGCCGAGGGGTGGCCGGGACCAGGTCGAATCAGGACATCTTCGTCCCCCCCAGCAGTGGGAGATTTGGAGCCCCTGTAAATTTTTTGGAGGGAGCAATGAGAGCTCAGCCCCTGGCAGGGTCCAAAATGCCTCTGCCAGCCCCTAGATTTGCCACCTTCCCCTGCATTTCTTGGCAGCAGGAGCAGGATCCCATATGTTTTGCAGGTGCCAACACCCCCCACCCCTGCCGCCTGGCTCAGCACTTCTCCCCACTGATGCTCCCCATACCCCTGGGGTGGTGGGAGGGATGTAGGGATGAGGCAGCGTTTCCTGGGATCCCCCACCTGTATCACTCGCATTTCCCAGAGAGATTTCCCCAGTCAAGGAATTTCCTGGCAAGCAAGGGTGATAAAAGCCAGGGCCAACAGAGCCTCAGGACCCCATGCTGTGGCCCTGAGAGAGAGGGCAGGCGGAGATGGAAGCTGGTGGTCTGTCCCCAGGGGCTCTGCTCCTTGCCACACTCTGCAGCCAAGCCCAGAGCCAGAGCTATGCCAGAGCAAGGAGCTCCCCATGAAACATGAGAAGTGGAGGAAAAGCATGTCTGAAAAGCCCAGACAACGCCCAGAGAGGAGACCGGATCCACTCATCACAGCAGCGGGTCTGCCCATGTCCCTGTGCCTTTCCCTGCATCAAACATGGCAGGGCTGATGAGCCGGCGCGGGGTGAAGACCAGTTTCTCCTGGAAGAGGTGCAGGAGAACCTGGTCTCGCCTCTGGCCCCTCTGAGCCCCCATGGACAGCCTCGGCTCCAGTGCCAGGTCTGTGCAAACCCGGTAAAGCTCCATCCTGGCCGATGTAGGGAGGGGAAAGGGGGATAGACCTCCTGAGATGCAGGCGAGCCCCAGGGACCCAGGGGCGCTCAGGGTCTTCCAGCTCCAGGGGCCCAACCAGAGCTGAAAAACCCCCACACTCCAAAATCCCCCGCCCACAGGGTCCACTCGCCCCACGGAGCAGAAGCCAGCACCAGGGCTCAGGACACAGGGATGCTGCAGGTGCTGAGAACATAATCCCCGGAATTCCCCGCCCTGATGTATCCCAGCGTTTTCCATGGGAGTCTTTAAAAGGGGCCTTTCCCAATCCAATAAATCCTATTTGTTTTTCCTTGTGTTTTGGGGGTTTTTTTATTGCAGAGAATATTTTTTTATTATTATTTTTAAATATGTCTTAGGAGGCCACATATACCCCAGCTGGGCCGGGAGGTCCTCAACGTGTGGGAGTAAGAAGGGGAATAAGAAGGAAAGGATGGATCCAGGAAGGGAAAGACGATCCAGGCAGCTGCACCGGATCAGGACCGTAGTCATCCCCTTTCCTCCATTCCCCAGGGTCTCCCCGAGGAGAGATTAAATGGCAGCTGGGGTGATGATGGGAAGCTGCTCTGCTCTGCCAGCCATGCAGGGAAACGAACCTCGCCTTGTCCGCACCGGCCAGTCCCGGGCCATCACCCAGCCCCGTTTGCCGCACACCGCTGTTACCTGGCATGGGCACCCCAAAAAATTGCAGCTGGTTTCTGGGAGATGGCTTTGGAGACGAGCAAACGGAGGAACATGTGCAGTCCCACCATTGAGGTGGCCCCCATTCTCGTCACAGCAGGTCCCCCCCTGGACCAGCACCCCACGTCCTCCCCAGTCAGGTCTCCACGGTGGGGCCGCACTGCAGCCCAGGGTGGCGAAACTGCCAGCAGGCAGGGTGCCGTCGGCATCCCCAGCCCTGCGCAGTGGGACACGCCTGCATCTCCCCGCTGCTTCCCACAATCCGCCAGCTGCCGGCAGCTGGGATGCGCCCTGAGATTTGCTGGGGCTGGGGGGAGAGGGAGATTTTTTGGACAGCTGCAGGCAGGCAAAATCCTCTGGGGAAGTCCCAGACTGCCTTCTTGACTTTCCCAGCTCAGCAGAGCCAAGAACATGAGCTGCCGTTTCAGTGTCAGCGGGAGGGAAGGAGACCACCTGCTCAGGCTCTCCCAGGCCCAACAGGCCCCAAATGCCCCCAAAACCAGCACAGAGCTGTGTGTGTGCCTGGTGTGACCAAACAGAAGCTGTTTCGCTATGGCTTTTTTCAGGAGGGGTTGTTATTTGGCCGCTTGTCCCCTGGGCCGGGATGCAAAGCGGTGGGACGCAAAACTTCTTGGTGCAGGGGAAGTACGTGGACCATCAGGAATGTGTGTACGGCGCTGGGGATCCTGCAGGGTTCTGAGCCCAGCCCTGTTCCCACCCAAGGGAGAAACCCAGACCCTCTCACCCACCCTGGGGCTCCTGCCATGGGGCATACAGCCTGCCTGGGGGACAGGGGTGAGGAGCCAAACCTTGGGAGCAACCCATCCACCAGCCCTAACACTGGAGGCAGCTCGGGAATAATCCCAGGCCCATCGGGGGCCAAAAGCATGGCCTGGGAACAGGTTTTTCTCTTCCCAGGGCTGTGCTGGGAGGGGATGAGTATTGCTCACCCTCTGTGCTTTGGGACGTGGCAGGAGACCAGGTCCTCCCCCCTGCCCACGCAACCTGCTGCTCCCCCATAAAAGCAGCCCGGCAGCCCTGACCCCGGCAGACGACAGCTCTGCCCCGGCGCTGCTGAGCAACCCTCCCGCAGCCTGGCATGGCGAAGACGGCCAGGGTGGTCTGCGCCCTCCTCCTCCTTGCCACACTGTGCTGCCAGAGCCTGGCTCAGAGTAAGCACTGCCACCCGCCCATCCCCGCTGGCTGGGGGACGATGGGGACAGCCCCCAGGGCTGTGGGGACAGGTTTACTTCTTGCATGGGGTGCAGGGGCTGACGTGCTCACGGTGGGAGGGCTGAGGTGGGACTTGGGGGTCTCCAGGCTAAGCCAAGATTGCGCTGTCCCCTCAGGGGCCCCAGCTGTGCCGGACAAGTGCTGCTTCAATTTCCAGACGAGAAGGATCAAGAGAGACAACATCGTCGCCTGCTACCCCACCAGCCCCGAGTGCCCGCACCAGGCTGTGATGTGAGTACCCTAAACCCAGCCCTGGGGGTAAAGCCCTTCTAGACCCTGCCAGAGCCCACACCTTGCTTTGGTGGGTCCAATCCTGATCCTCTGTGCCTCCGAGTCCCTCAGAATCTCAGCACCGGTGTCCCCGTACCACCACCCCGCTAACCCCATCTTCTCTCTGCCCTAGCTTCAGGGTGAGGAGCGGGAAGGAGATCTGCACACAGACAAGCAGGGCCTGGGTGAAGAGATACCAGCAGAGCTTCCAAGTCAGCTCCTTCTCCATCCCCAGCTAGTGGGGCAGCTGGAGGCAGTGCGAGGAGTCCCCTCCACGGCGGATGGGACAACACGAAGGTCACCCCTTGACAGAGGCGGCTGCGGGGACACCACATTTGGGTATAGCAGCTCACCGGGAACATCTGCCCCACCACGCTGTGATGACTCTCACCACCACCCCGAAGGCAAAGAGCCTTTGCCATCCCTGGCATCCCACTGGAATGGGATGCATTAACCCCATGGGGTGCTGGGGTTCGGACCCGCTGCCAGCACCCACGCTCTCAGTCCTGCTTTGCATGCAGGCAGCTGCCTGTACGCCTTGCAGGCAGGAGCAGCATGTCGGTGAGGCTGCGCTTCCCACCCTGGCAGCAGCGGAGGGGTCTAGGGGGAGCAGCTCCATGGTTATGTTTTGTATAATGCTCTGAACAGAATTAAACATGATCTCATGCATGCAAACGTCTGGCTGTGCAAGTGTCTAGGGAGCGGGCAGATCCTGCTACCGACTTTTCTACCCAGGTGTTACACCACAGCTGTAAGTGCTGGGGTCAGTAAGGAGCCAGGAAGAGCTGAAGCCCCAACAATGTCTCTGTGAGGGGATCTGGGGGCATGCACGGGGCCAAACCATGCCCAGACAGGCTTTGGGGAAACCACCAGTGAGAGGGCAAGAGGCAGGCACAGCCTGTGAGAAGGGGGCTTCCCGTGCTCCTCATCAGCCATCCTAACGAGTGGAGACCGGCGGCCCAAATTCGATCAGAGCTGCACCCCAAGGATGCCTGGTCAGGCCTCACTTACAGCCCACGGTGCCGGGATGCCACCAGGAGCTGTGATGGGCACCGCCACTGTGACAGGCACCGTGATGGGCACAGCCATGGCGACGGGCAGCCGGCGATGGGCAGCCAGCAATTGGTCTCAGGGTGGGCGGGGGTAAGCCCAGACACCACCGAGCCACTCACCCCAGGTGCAAAATTGCAAGAGAGGCATCGCAGCCGAGCTGACAATGGGTGGATTTGACAATAAAATCATCCGGGCCTTTGGCAAGCACGAGCATCATCCTGTGCGGTTTGCCGGAAGCAAAAACCAAACCCACAATAGACGGCCGGCCCCAGAGTATCACGGGCAGCGCAGAGCTGCCAGGTCCTCACCACGCTTTCCAGCAGCCTTTGGGTACCGCTGGGGACGGAGGGGCTGGGAGAAGGAATTTGAGTTCAACGGTTGCCCTTTATCAGTATCTCCAAGCAGTTCTTTCCCTGGGGAGAGTCCAGAGCTGTCACAGAAAGCCTGGTCATGGGCTATATGATGCCACAGCCATCTGGGACCCTGGGACAGGCGCAGCGCTGGGATCCGCGGAGGGAGGGAGTGTGGCACAGCCTTGTTGTGCTCAGCATCATCCTGCCCCTTGCAGTGCCCGCCATTGCAGTCGACGCAGACTCCAGCCACCCCAGTGCAGGGACCCTCGCACAGCACCCCGGCTCCTGGTACTCTGGGTGAAGAAGAGGAGGCCAGGACCTGCAAAGGACACCCCAACACCCAACTGCCCTCCTAGCCCATGTCCGACAAAGTGTGAATCCTTCATAATAGAAGTTTATTTATTTTCCCTTTTCTTAGCAAAAAATATTTAGTTTCACTTAAATAAGTTAAATAGAATAAATTTTCCCATTGAAGAAGGTTGTAGTTCAAGTGCTCTCTTGCGTGCCTGGGGCTGGAAGCCAAGCCCGCTGGGGGTAGCACCGGGGGCACAGTGGGTGGCAGCGGGGAAGGGTCAGTGCTTCAGACTCTGGAAGTGCTTCAGGTGCGCCTGCACCCAGGGTGTCTGGGGGTCCACACACAGCTCCTTCTTTTTCTTGGTGACCAGGCTGCCGGAGAAAAACCCGTGTTGGGGCACTCGGCTGGGACAGCGGGCTGCCTGTACTGGGTCTCACCCACAGCGCCCCGGGTGTCCCTGGCCATGTCCCGTGTACCTCCCTTCCACCCTCAGGGCACCACCCCGGCCATCGCACCCCGAGGCCCCAGCAACAGTGGGTACTCACATCACTGCCGGCTGGGTGCAGCTGCTGCTGGTGATGTAGGCAGAGGTGATGAGGCTTCGTGGGATGGGGCGTTGATGGTAGCTGAAGCAGCAGGTGGTGGGGACGCCGTCTGTGAGGGCAGACACAGCCCCAGTGAGACCCCAGGGTACCACACAGGCTCTGGCCCTGCTGGCCCTTAGGGTTGCCCACGGATTTCCCATCTCCCATCCCCCTCCTTGTGTTATATTCCCTGGTGGCGGCCCCCCAGGAGACCCCTGGCCCCAGCCCGAGTCCCAGCACTGGCGGTGGTCTTGTGCTCCCAGCCCTCCTCATGGCCACAATGGTCCCCGCTGACAGGGACGGGGCTCTCTGGCTGCCCCGGTAGCTCCCGTGGAGCCACGGCACACCCAGCCCCAGGGAGGACGCAGCGACGCTGTACTCACCAAGATGGGCCTCGCATGGGGAGCAGGCGGCCACGAGGAGGAGAGCAACCAGGGTGGCTGCAGGGACCTTCATGGTGCTGCGTGGGCTGAGGGATCCGCGAGCGGGGCTGGAGCTGGGGGCTGCAGGGCTCTCCTCTGCACAATGCTCAGACCCTCTGGCGATGACCTCCTTTTATCCCCAGCCGCTGGGCGGGCCGAGGGTTTCAAGGAAAGAGTGAATGAATCATGTCAGGGAAATTATGTAAGGACCGTCCACTTTGCTGAGCTGGAGAAGGCAAGGAAACCGCAGAAGGGGAAGCGTCAGCCACGAGGGCTGCCACTTTCAGATTCCGTTTGGGTGCCTGGCAAGGATCGGACGGAGCCCAAATCCCCACAACACCGACCCTGCCGAAGCTGCAACGACCCCACTGGCCACGAGCCACGCTGGGGCTCAAAGCTCCATGGCCAGAGCCCCGATGGCAGCCCTAAGCAGGCAGCTGTGAAGCAATGCCAGCAAGCTCTGAGCAGCACTGTGTCGGGGGATGCAGAGCTGCTCTGCAGACAGGCAGATGGGCAGCCCGGCCCAGCTCAGATGCCACAGCATGGACACCCCCAGCCACTGCCGCTATTGCTGGCAGAAAACCACTGCCAGGCATCAAATCCCAGCTTAGCCCCAGTTTTGCCACAAATACCACTTCTCACCCTGCTCCTCCGGTCACAGCAGTGAAACGGAGTTAGCGCCGTAATGCTGCATTGCACACATGTTCACCTCCAGATAGCAGTGATTCTTGGTTGACATATAGGAAAGCAAATATCACATAGGAACAAGGTTGCATTGAGCTGCAAGTCACTGGGGGTCTCACATTTCTCCTTTTTTGCTGGTAATATGATCAAAAGCACTACTCTCGTGCTGGAAAGGTTGCAGAGACATGGAGGACTGGGTGGTCTGTAGGGACCAGCCTCTGTTGCCCAGCTCCAGGGCTGGAGCAGTGGGCTCAGGCTGCAGCCTAGCCTGCCACCCTCCCGGTCCCCAGGGTGAACAGAGGATTTACACATCTCTAAGGATTTTAGTTTTGGCTACACTCTGCAGCCTCTTGACAGCCAAGTTGTTGCAATTACTGCTTGCCCACTTCTTCCCAAGCAGGATAATTTAATCCAATTTAAGCTTTCTCTACTGGCTTAGCCCCAAAAAAGCAAATACACTGTGTCAGGAGACAGGGCAGCAGGAGCAGGAGCTGAAGGGAGGAGGGGATTCTGCTGGTGCCCACTGAGATCAGCTCATTGCAGCCATGCAGATGAAACCTCGAGGACATCATAGCATGACTGAAAAGGGGCAGCATTTGCAATCCCAGAGGGTAATTCCCAAACACCCCTGCCGGTGTACACCCAGAAGGAAAGAGCTGCCAAACTTGCTACTTCCTCAGTTCTCTCTTTTTCCAGCCTTGCCCTGATGCTGCCCCATGGAACAACAAAAGGTTTGCTGCCCGGCTCCCAGCTGCCACGCAAACCCCTGCCCTCCCACCATCTGCCTCCTGGTTCTTGCTTGGGCATGACCAATTTCTGCCACCCTGATCCAAGGGAAAAGTCTAACTCACTGAAATGCTGAGCAATGGCTGTGCTCGTCCTCCCATCCTCAGTGCATGGCAGGGGTCATGCTCCCCATTCACAGAGATAAACCTCGGCGTTGCTGCAATGGCCTTTTGCCCAGCAAACCTTCCCCTGCCAACAGGTCCCTGTCTGACGGATGCACCCCCCCCGAGCTAGCACTTGTTTGAAAAGAGGCGTAGGATTAGGAGAAAAGCTCATGACTGTTTCTTATAGAAAAGATGGGACAGAGGGGAGAATGGAGACCTTCAGGAGGAGCTAGGCATCGCGGATCCAGCCTCAGGGTGGTGGCAGGAACAGAAAGGACCTCTCCAGCTCCCTTCTCCCGCTGCCGATGTTTCAGCTATTTCTGTTCAAGCCGTTCGGTGCCTGGGGCTACAAATGAGTAAAGCCTTTGTAATTAGTGGTGACCAGCCTCTTCATCTGGGGCATTTGAGAAGGGCTTGGAGGAGAGGTGGTACCTGCTGTAAATGCTCCTGCTTCTCAAATGTCACTGGATACACAAAAGTAGAAGAAAAAGGCTTGATTCCTCAGAGGACTGAAAATCTGCATGAGTTTTTATGTTAATGCCATTGCAGAGTCACTAAGAGGTTTTTCTTAACCTCAGGGTGCCCTCGGTGTGCAGAGGACTGCCAGGTTCAGGGGTCAGCCAGCAGAAGTCTTTTGTGTTTTTATGAACCTCTCTGCCTGTAAACTCCCATGTCTCCCACAAAGAGCTGCCCCAGGCCTCCGGTCTCCAACCACCCCATTCTGGCATCCCTCCTGCTCTCACCAGAGCCAGCTTTGCTTTGTTGAACAAGGAGAAGTGTGAGGGAGGACATCAGCATGCAACAGGCTGTTACAATGAAGGCAACCAGCAATTGGTCTCTGGGTCAACTGTAGGAACAAGATGCTGAGCTACCCGAACCCCAGGGTGGGATGCTTCTGGGGAAAGCCGTCCCAAGCCAGGGCTGAGCTCAGCTTGGGCAGAACTGAGTCACGGGGCCCACAGGCAGGGATGAGCAATGGCACTGGGCAACGCTGGCTTGGTGGGAACCCCTTTGCCTGCCCAAGCAGAGAGAAAAGGACTGGGATAGGTAAGAGAGTAGCAACGGGAAACAAGAAATGGTGGTAAGGAATATCCCATACCCACCAAATATTAGAAACTGAGATCGTTGCAATGACAAGTAGAGGCACGATGATGCATGGGCATTGGCTTTAGCAGTAACCAGAAAAAAGCTTGTCATCTGGTAGGAACCACAGAAAATCTCACAATTGCAAAGATTATTTCTGATGGAAACGGTGAAAACATTTCCTCTTTGCTGCAGAAGTGTTTAGCCAGGCTTTCGGTTCTCCATTTAGATGAGAGCCGGATGGGACTTCTTACTGGATGGTGATGAAATACTTTCCATTTTAACTGGAATCGAGGATATTTCAACGCATTGCACAAAATTGCAGCTCAGCAAAAGTAGATAGGTTGTGTTTAAGCATGTTTAAGGAATTAAAGAAACAGATATAAAAGGAAAGTGAAGAAATTACTTATGGTTTTATGTCTCCTGCAATGGAAGACCCCTGTAAGCAGACGACTTTCTAAACCAGCAGAGAAACACAAGAGAAATTCAAGGGCCTGGGGAGTGAGGAACACAGGAGACCAGAAAGCCCAGCTTTACAAATACGAATTTGAAAAAGAAAAGAAAGCCTATTAGTTAGGAAGAGGAGCAAGCAGCCAAAGACTGTCACCTCTTTTGGGCTTGTCTTTGCATAAACAGAAGAGGAGGTTATGGTCAAGTACTCAACACAATCAAAATTTAGTGCACACAGGTGAGAAAAGGGAAAAGAGAGCAAATAAGTAAGGAAGAGGTAGGCAAGGCAGCTATGGACAAGCAAAAAGGCGCCAAAGATTCCCCTGGTGTCATCCTGAGCCAGACTGTGGCCATCTCCAAATCACTGGTGATTAGCAGGACAAACTCACATGGAGTGGGAGAGGTACCAGAAAGCCAGTGATGAGCAAACATGACACTGGCCTTGCATTATCAGATGCTTTTGGCACTGCTTTCCATGTGTCTCCTTATAAAAACAAGGGAATTAGTATAAAAAACACACTACCCCCAGGGGCTATGAGCACGGCTGAAAAAGCAGGGGGACCATTACTGAGCTGACAGCAGGCAGCTGGCAAGGCAGAGGGGGACAAGTCGAGGCATGGCGACATGTGAAGAGCTGCACTGAGAGAGCAGCCAGAAACAGCAGGGACAGCGTGCGGTCAGAGCAGACCCCCAAACATGCTCAGTACTGGGGTGGCTACTGCTCGCATTTCAAGAAACAAGTGACAGGAGACGAGCAAGAAAAGAGCAGCATGAAAGTCCTGTGTCCAGACAGGGCAGCCAGACAATGACATGGGGTTCGCTTAGAGTAGAAGAGAAGACGAGGGATGACCTCAGCCATTGCAAGAGGACGGCATCACTTCTGGTCCCTGAGCCTGCCGAGGAAAGCAGAGACACAACTGTCCCAGTCTGCAGCCGACTTTAGGGAAGCCTCCCCAACACTGCAGAGAATTTACCCTGAGGACAAATCCCTGCTAGCTGGCAGAAGCAGGCTGTATTTCTGACCCCGAGTCAGCGCAGAGGGATGCTCTCTGCACCTCTTCCAGGGCCCTGCGTTTCACAGCACGGAAGGGATCACAGCAGCCCTTCTACCTTCACCATGCACCAGCATACGGCAGAAGGAAACCACAGGCAGAAAGAAATTAAAGAAACTGCCAACACCACAATCCCATGCAAGTGCAGAGAAAACCACGCAGCATTATGCAACATCCGTCTGGGAAGTGACACTCATCATTGATAAAAATTATGCAAAGAGGTCGCATGGCCAGAGGTTACAAGGAAAACACAGATCAGCCATCAGTCGCACCCTGCAGTGAGCTGTCGCTGACCCTTGCATACATTTTTAGGAGAGCAATTCAGCATTTAAACCGGGGTTCCTAAACCAGTCCCCACTGATACCTTTTTAATTCAAATTACTGAACGTCCCTTCCCCCTCAGAGGATCCTGTGCTATGCCCTGCACAAAGACCCACGGCCCAGGGCAGGGATTTTTCTATGGTCCTGGATCACAGACCTCTTCTCCCCCAAGCTTGTGTGACTTCTACACTAGACTGAAAGGAAAGAGAGCGGTAAAAGCAAAACTAATCTCTCCCCAGGCAGGAAGCCACAGCACACCGATGTGTACAGGAATTACAGAAAAACCCGAGGGGGTTAGTAAGGTCCAACAAAGGCAGGCCAATTTAACACTGTGGGTGCCTGACACCCCCCAGCCACCCAGCACTGCTCTGCCAGCTACCCTCTACCCTTCGAGGGTAACACGCTCTGAGCTGGTTACCCTCAGCTCTATGTCTGAGAGCTTAGAGACCACCCCAGGGGATAGACTTCACCCCACAGACAGCTGCAGCCTCAGCTTCTCTCGCCCTCTCCCGGACTCCCCTTTTTGCCTCCAAGTCCCCAGCCTCAAGCACTTCTTGCTCCTGGAGGCAAGCAGATACATTTGTTTAAACAAAACCCGGGAAGAGAAATGCTCTGTGAGCAAGCACTTACTCTGCTTCACCTACACGTAAACGCATCCCTCCTTGTGTAGCAGGATTCGGAGCAGGACGCACAGTGAAACACCCAGGTTAGAAGCTCACTCGCCAGCCCACTGGCACTTTCCTGACACACTGTGAAGCCAGCTCCGCTCTACCCTAGCTCCCCAAACAGCGCCCACAGCCTCCCCCTCTGCTCTCCCGCACAGCTTACCCCCATCCCAGGCCACCATCCTGCCATTTGTCTCCTTGCGCATGCAGCCCTGTCCCCACGCCTGTGCTCAAGTGGAGGAAACCCTGGGGCTAATTCTTACTAGGGCTGGTTTTTGGTTTTGCAAGGGCACATGGACTCTGGTCTCCCAGATGTACTGACCTACAGCTCTTCTGTGCAATTTGGCAGAGCCAGCTGCCCTCAGCCATTGCCTCTGCAGATACCTGCGCCGGCCCATGAGACACATCGTTGGGACTTGAAGTTGTCTGACTGCAAGAAGAGATTTCGGTTTTGAGTTTGCAGACACCAACTATCATTACTTCCTGCACCCAGACAGCAGATTGCATAAGCCCCATTTCTATGAGGACAGGCTAAACGTAAAAAATTATCTAAACTTACACATCTGGAGTCAGCTCCCAGCAATTGCTTCTTTCTTCTCCACTTTTTGCCCTTGATAAGACATTCTGGCAGAGAGTTTCACGTGTTAATTATGCCTTGTGTCTAAATATTTCTCTCTAGTGCATGGCTTCTCTCTTTAAATGGTTTTAACCACGCAGAAGTCTCTTCTTCTGCATGAGAGGGTAAATATAATCGATATTGAAAGTTTATTCTTAAGCTCCCTTCATCTATTTGCCCCACTCTTTTAAATCTTTCATCTCCAAGTTGCTAAATGCTTTCATCACCTGGCTCAAAGTCTTCTGTGTCAGCTCTATCCATCTCTGAGTCAAAATGATCAGAGCATTCAGAGATCATCCTGCTGGTTTCTACAACGACGTTATGGCATTTGGAGAATCAGTTCCTGTCTCATCCTTCACGCACTCCAGTATTCTGCCTAATCCTTGGACTCGAAGCACTAAAGATCAACTCTAGAAAATCAGGAGATGTTAAGTCTCATTTTCTAAAGAAAATGGCATTTAGGGGACCCGAATGTCATTGAAGAGGAATGGAACAGAGACTTCTGAGTCACATGGGCCAAATACTCAAGACCCAAATATCTTTAAAATCTGGCCATAAATTCAAAAACATAACCGTAGGTCTTTTTCTTCCCCAAGCAGCTGTAGCTCATTTGACCTTAGAAACAGAAAATAGTATTTCAAATGACTCCTGAGCGAATGTCATCTGCTAGCATGTTGCTCCATCAACTAACTCTGTTAAACCCCAGTCTTCTCCAACCCTGATTAATGTAAATAATCTCGTATTTTGCAGACATGTGCCTCCCACTGAAATCCTCTCTCCAGATCCTCAGGCATCGCACAAGATACAACACATTCGCAGGACGTCACGCGGTATTGGTCCTGACACACACCAACACTAACCTAACAGCTTCCTTTTATAAGTTCACAGATATTTGCGATGAAGGAAATGCAGTAGATCTTACTCGTCTGGGCTTCGGTAAGGCATTTGAAATGGTGCCACATGGTAAATTATTAGCTAAGTCAGTGAAGATGTGACTGCCATATGAAATGTGAAGAGGGTAAAGAGCCACCTGAAAGGGGCATGTTAATTGCTCCAGCTGAAAGGGGATGTGTTAGACTGAAGGGGGTTTACCAGTACAGTTCCCTGAGTTTCTGCCTCAAAAAATATTCTGCTTAACATTTGCATTAATGATCTTGGCACAGAAAGCAGGAGAATGCAAAGGAAATGTGCTGATGAGGCAAAATGAGATGCTATCATCAATCTAGAAGAGGCCAGGATACCATGCAGAAAGATTATAATGACCTTGAGGACTGAAGTAATGGAGAAGGGATTTGATTCAGCAGTGCAGACTGTACAATCACGCTGTTGGGGACAAGGGATAACAGTTCGGGAGGCTGTCAGCTGGAAATGTCTGGGGCAGGGAAAGACCCATGCTACACATCACAAGACTGTGACAAGCCCCTGGTGTTACATGACACAAGAAGAGTCAAATGCAAAGAGCTCGGGTTGAGGGGTTAGGAAAATGAGGGACTGATCTGTGTGAATGCATCCGAGTCAACACCAGAGGTGGCAAAGAGGTGGAGTGGACACTGCTGGGAAACATGTCCGTGGCTAGAAACTGGCTGGGAATACAAATAGATGGGAAATTAGATTTCCACATGAAAGCAGTAAGTTTCTCGTGCAGGTTTCTGACCCAAGCAGGGCAGGTAAAAACCACCACCACTCAGATGGATATCAGTCCTACTGTGCAACCAGCATGCTTGAGAAGCCAGCGTCATGAGAAGCATGATCTTCCTGCTGAATTTGAACTGTTTTGTCTTTACAACGGCCTATTCACAGAGGCATTTTAGAAGCCTACTTTAAAAGGTGTCACTAACCACAATGTTGTTATGGAATCAAATGTTCTACAAGGTTGCATGAATGCCGTCAGCTGCCCGCTCTCTTACTCCCAGGACAAATGTTAGATACACTTGTTCCCCTGCAGACTGGAGGTGGTTTCAGTGGTTGTGGGGTTTTGGTGTGTGATTAACTGCTTCACTCTGAAACCTCTCTGGCCTGCTCAGCTCAGCCATTCAGTCTGGAATCACTGAATAATAGCGCTTCTTACAAACGTCCTCCTTTTTGGACACTCCCATCTCTTAACAGCTCCTCTTTCTCCACCCAGAAGGAGCAGGGCTGAGGCAGAGTCTCTCGTAGTGCAGGCATCCCCATCTCCTCAGCTGGCTACTTGCTGCTTCCGCTCCCCGGGAGTGAATTTAGTTTTGCAGTTGCAACCTTTCACTCTTCACATTCCCTGTATTTACCCATCCCAGCTCGCTGTCCTTGCTGCCACATCCCCAGGAACACGCTCAGCTTCATGCAGTACCTAAGGACACCAAACCTCCTTTGAGATAATCAGGGGTTTCTATTTCTCTCTTTTTGGTTTCCTCTACACACTTGCCTCCGATCATCTCCCGTGAGTCCCTCAGAGCTTCCTGGGCTGCCCGTCTGCTGAGCTGAAAGATTTTTATAACACTATTTTAAGTTTTCAGGCTTTTTCTATTGACTTCCTCTTTCTCTGGAATCTCCCTTTCAAATTTACAGTCACAAGACTATTTCTGAGGTCAGCTTATATCCTTTTCCCCTTGCTCCTTTCCACCACAGGACATAGGACTGAATCACACTGTAGGCCAGGATTATTTAACGATCCCTCCAGGTCTCTCACTTCTATCCCCCCCAGTCTTTGAAGCCCAGCACCCACAGCATCCCCCGCCCTGCTCCCATGCTCCAGCCACAAAGCTGTCTCTTTGGACAGTCTCTTCTACTTTTCAGCTCAAGGGGACTGATCTTTCATGCTGTGAATTCCCCAGTGAGAGACCAGAGGTTTATGGCCCAGCAGGTAACAAGATGTCACATCTGGGCTTTGCTTTTAGGACCAAGCTTGGAGTAATGGCAACCATTAGCCCGTTAATTATCCTTTTAAGATACTCTAACCTAACCCTGCAGGACATAATTCAGCCTGACAAAGCCTTCAGCTCCCAGGAGAGGTTTGGCTCCTGATTCAACTTGCTGTTGTGTGAAAGGGTGAAATCCACTTTCCACCCCAGCCTAAATACCTCAGTGCAGTCCCAGGGGTGGGCTCCCCTACGTGCCCCCAGCCCCTCCAAAAAACTGACCCTGCTACCCCTGAAAATGCCTTGCAGAAAGATGGAAAGGAATCCCAAGACTGCAGAGACCGAGAAATAACAAGACATAGCCGAGTCTTGCATCTGGGCCTGTCTTTTGCCCAGAGCGCCATGTAAAAACAGTTTGTCCTGTGATTCTTGCCACTAAGGACTCATCACAGCAGTCCCTGTGCCAGGACCGCATCCCCACCGTACTCCCCATCAGCGAGCGGCAAGCTGAGAGCGCACGTGACAATGGCAAATTAAGGGTGCTAGCCTAGTGCCCCCCACCCCCCAAGGTTTGAGCACGAGTGCCAGGGATGCTGTGGGAAGGACACAAGAAGTTGGCAGCTGCCTCCAGCAACACAGAACAAGTATCTCGGGCACAAGACGCTAGAAAAGATCTTGGTGGCTCAGAATGCACGAGGCTAGAGAGAACCGAGGTAGCCGCACAGCGAGATGCAGGGATGACAGCCTTTTTACAAGGAAGAGGAAGAAGCCTGCTTGTGCCTAATCCTGCAACAGCCATCCACGAAGGCAGGATGCGAACTCATCATGCTGCTGGTGACTGGACTCCTTAACAGCAGCAGCGCAGGGAGGAAAAGGCCAAGAGCAGATTTGGGGGGCAGCCACATGCACCATGGGCTTCCAGGGCCCAGGTTAACCCTGGATCCAGGCCAGGTGAACGTGAACTGCCTGGTCTTTTAAGAGAGGAGGCACTAGAGAGGACTGGCTTGGTCTCTAAGGTCTAAATGGCCTTTACTTGCTCCCACAGCTCAGATCAGGAGCACCCTGCTGAGCAATACACAGTTCCCCATCTAAGGATTTTATCAGGGCAGGGAGAGCCCCTTGGGGTTAAAGCAAGTGGTTTTTCAGAGAAACACAGAAAATAGGGCTGGGGAGGGTCATCAACTTCCACCCAGAAGATCAGCACTCAGTGTGTCACTCCAGGAACAGACTTGCTCGCTTTCCAGGTGATCTACTAGCACTTTCTCACTGCTGCAGTATTTTTTCTTTCATTTTTTTGCTGTAGTTTGAGACCAGAACATCATGTCTTCCCCACCATGAACACAAAGGATGAATTTATACTTTCCTCCTTGCAGTGACCCTGGTAGACTGTTCTCCGGCCTCTCCCCCTGTCCTTAGACTACACACCACAGTTCTTCCACACTCTGCAAATTTAACAGGCCCATGCTTGTTTCAAATAGCATTAATGAAAATATCACGTAGAACCGGGTCCCACATGCTTCTGCAGTCATGGATGAAATCCACCCAGAAGGCCATTTTCACAGTCTGATGATGACAATGATGTGTCAGAACTATTGGAGGATTTTTTTTCTTTTGTGATACGGGGAGCTAGCTCATACCCATGGGACAAAGCTGTTTGTGTAATAATTGCTTCTCAGGAGTATAATGCTTGCACATTTTGAATCCGCATCAAAAGTTTTGTCAGGTTAAACTCCAGGAAGAGAATATGAGCAAGTTCAGGCTAGTGTGGGAACATACAAACGGGCAGAGGTTCCCAAGGAGCGATGCGGGGTTTGGGAGCCAGGTCTTTCCAAGCTGTGCAGCAAAGCAGCATTGCAGCACCATCTGCTGCCTGCTGGGCCACAAGTCTGCACTATCGTCGGCTGTATGTTGGGCCTTCAAGATGCTGACAGCATCATGGGATAAATACCTCGCTCTTTAGGGTGACAAATCTTGCAATTGCTGATTAGAACAAGATACCTGTGTTCTCTTCCCTGCTTCGGGGGAAGCCAGGGCTCACGCTTCTCATACTTTAACTGAAAGAGAATCTGACACCCTCCTCAACACCAGCTGTAGCTGCCTGTTTTACGAAGTGTTCAACACTGCAAGCGAGTATGAGTTTGAGAAGCACCAACATACAAAGTTTAATTGCTGCAAACATTTATTTAGGTTTTAAGCAAACTAATGCCTGGCTGGCACTTCTCTTTGCAGTGCCCTCCCAGCAACAGTGCAGTACATCTGACTTCATCTGTGGCTGTGCAAGCATTTCTCCAGCAGATTCCAGCTCCTCTTGCCCCATCTGATCTTTCAAACACCCATACAAGTATGCAGGAACATGGTGCTGCTCATGAGCAAAGCACAGCAAGAATACTTGCAAGCCAGCAGGCTGAGAACAGCTTGTGCAGGCAGATCAGCTTCATTTTTAAGCTGCCAGCAGTATGACCCTGTCCTTTTCTTCATTGTGATATAAAGGACCAAGTCAAAAGAAATAAATCAATCATGCATCTGGAGCAGTTCACTTCCTCTATGCCCTACACCATGATGCAGCTCAGATATGACAGCAAAATGAAGCCCCAGCACATGTGGCAGAATGAGGGTGCAAGCTTAGTTGTCTGTGACAAGACACACAAAGAAAAAGGAAACCGGAAAAGAATAACCAGGGAAATCCCAGCACTCCTCCCCACCCCCAAATCCACGAATGCCACCTTCTGAGTTGTTTTGTACTGTCTTCCTCTAGGACCATTTCCTGTCTCACCTCTGTCCAAGTTCCAGCCAATGCCGCCTACCCAACCTTGGGACATTGACAGCACCTGCCTCTTCAGTCTGACACCTCGTCCGACAGCTTCTCCATCTCACACAGAAGGCTCTTCCCAGACAGATCAGAAACTACGCATGTAATGGGCAACAGTCTGCAAATATCTCCTATCAGGCAGAGCTGTGAAGAGAATGAACACCCTCCTCTCCCTCTGCACACCAGAGGCAGCTACGACTCTCAAGGCTGAGAAAAGAGACAACAGGACAGCACTGCAGATCGCTGTTATCTGCATCTTGCCATGTAACTCATGACTGGTAAAAGTCTGAGAGCAGAGCTGGCTACAGATGCTATCCCCCACTGTGCTCTCAGTCTGTTGAGGATGTGTACAGAGATTTGTGTTTGTTCTTAGAACTTGCCTTGTTAATGTTGTTGTAATAGTGACACAACATTCAGTTCAAAGCTGTTACTAGCAAGTGGAAATTGAAGCTTTTTATTGAATGTATTTTTTTAATCGTAGCTTTTAGAACAAGATATTTAACATTAACATTCATTTTTACACCATGTCACATGCTCAACTGTGCTACTACTTTAGCTACAGCTGCATATTGTCTGCTTCCCCAGAAGTCCTCAGACTGAAGATTTATGGTGAAACAGACACTTAAACACACGCAGAACCAGAAAAAGCAAGTAGGTTTTACTAATGAGGCAGGCATTTTGCTGCATGCATCTCTCCATCAGAAACAAGTCCAGCTTTAGCAGACACCAATAGCATCTTTTGTCTTTGTCTAATTTGGAAGCTGTGTTACACAGAACTGGGAAACAAGTTAATGTATGCAAAGTTTGCTGGTGCGGCAAGAGCAACAGAAAGTGCTTGATCTAGTCAGAAATTTTAGAGAGAACAGAAGCTTTGCATTCCAAATAAAGGATTCCCCCAGGAATGAGAGGTATTTGAAGACATCCACTTCTACATCTGGAATTCAAAGCTGAGATTTCTCACAGAGAAATGCACATCAATTAAGCGAACCAAGAAACATTTGGGAAGGAAAAGGAAAACATTTGGCAGGCAAAAAATGTTGAGCAGCTCTGTGGGAGTCATGTCCCATAGACCAGAGCAAAACCACAATTAGTCTATTGTGCAGGTAAACACCAAGTTCATGTACAATTTTTTTCTCATCCCAAACATCTCCTGGACACTTGCTGCCTAGCATCCTTTCTACAAAAGTACAGTACCATACTGATAGTCAGTGTGTAAAAACACCCGGGGGAGGAAGGTTTAGCGAAGTATAAAGTGTTTCTTCAAAAGTGCATAAGTAGTAAACAACACTCCTCTGGGTTTGTACATTTACCATTGTACCCGAAGACACTAGCCATTTTACACTGGCAGTTTTAGCGCTCCCAGCTTATGTTCTCTGCTTGGAAGATGAGCAGCACCGCTCTAGCTATAGTACCATGTCTCTTATACTGATGCCTGTCAGCAGACAGAGCTGCACAAGTGTCCTCACATAGCTGCATTTTGCAGCAGCCAAAAAGATGGGCACTAGGTTCTAGCAGTCTGGTAGGGAAACGAGAGGCTTCAAATGTAGATCACGTCCGAGTCATGCTGCTGAACCTACAGGAAAATTGAATAGGAAAAATTAATTCCACCCTGAACCCCTGCTTAAAAGAAACTAACTCCTTTTGGTCCAGTTCTTCCTTTACCTCCAGTTCTGGAGCCTTTTGCAAGATGCCCTGCAATAGCTTTTTCTTCCTTCTTGAAACAAGCATATTTGCCTCACTCCTGGTATTTGGAATAGGTTAGTCTTAAAGGCTGCCTCTGTTACTTGCATTAGAAAGAGCTGCTTCCTCATCTGTTGCTACACTCAGCTGTGTTCCTCTTAGATCTAAGCACACAACCCTGAAGATTCAGGTCTTGAATGTTATACACTAGAGCCTCTAACTGATCCTAAAAACCCTCAGTTTTGTTCACATAAAACAGCAGCAAATACATCAGGCTTTCTTCATTCCCAATACCTTGCAGAATTAGCATTGCCTAAAGCAAGCTGATTTCCTTCCCACTGTTCAAGACCACATGCCCTTGCAGTTCTTCTCGAATGCATACTACATTCTCCATTGTAGTGAAATTTAAAAGCAGGTTGTATTTTCCTAAGACCCAGCTCATTAACTCTTCAGGACTCTACGACAGGGATAACATTAGAAGACGAATAAACTGTTGGAAGTCTAGGCATTTATTGGTATCTTACTCCCTGCCCCTTAAAACCAGAGACAGACACAGTATGTTTTAAGCTCCCTATACCTGGGAGCACATTCTCATTTCCAAGCCTGGCTGATAGAAATAAAATTTAACACAGATCCTCCTACTGCATATAGGTATCTTTGTTTCATTTACCAAGGCTTACAGCTTTGCATTCCAGTTTAGATCGTAAGTAAGAAAAAACAGGTGGCCTCATTACAAACAGTCCCAAATGGCGCGCCAGTGCAGGGTCTCCAAACACATGCAACAGCCATGCACTAACTCGTCATTTGAGAGGCTGTGACAGAGCTGGACAAAACAGGTCCCAAAAAGCAACCATTCTTTACCCCTCTGAACTCTAAACTTTTGGTCAACATTTGGGAATTTACTTACAAGTCTGATTACCTTTATAATCTGTCTTCTGGTTCCTGTGCCCACACTGTTGGTAACCAAGGAATTTACTTGAAAAGATGACTTTTCCACTGGCACCGTGTGTTGAATTTTGTTCGTACAAGGCCAGCTGCTTGTAGTATTTAACAAGTAAGCAGGGAAAGGTCTTTGAAGATTTATATCCAATGAATCTCCAGCTTCAAAGGTTTTCATCCATGATGGGGTCTTTAAAAGACAACAACACATGGAAATTTAATGCCCTCTCTATATCAACGCTCATTAAGCCAACAAGAACATAAGACGCAGTCAGAAAATAAACGCCATCTTCCCTCATAATGTTTCCAAGCCTCCTTTCCCTCTCTAAAATTGTTGACTCTGAGCTATTTTTGCTAGATGTGGAACAACCTGGAAAGACAAAGCCAGCCCTATTCTTGCACCAGTTGAGGAAGAGGCTGGAGTGTTTATATAAATAACAAACTTACAACAAAAACCTAGGTTTAGTTCGTCACTGCCTTAAAAAAAAAACCACCAAAACTTTTATGACTTTTAGCAACCACAAAGCATGTGAATGAGAATGTGATGCAAACTATGAGGAACCACATTCAAACGTCTTATTACATTGCAACAATTTAGTTTGCTCCAAGATCTTAAACCCTTACTGTGATTTAATAATCTGGAAAATAACATTATTATTTTTTGCTTATAGTACTGATATCCCAGCCAGGAAAAACTTCTTAGATTTTCTTTTGACATGAATTTTCTTTGTCTGTGTTCATGCTTTTAATATTTTACTATCAAGGGTACTAAAGCACGTGCCTTGAAGTGAAATATAGCAACTACCTTTGGCACACCCACACTATTATCTTTTATGGTTCATGCTGAAAAAAGCAGCAGGTATTCAGGGTACATACATTTCCTAAGGAGCAATCCAAGGATCCCAGTACTTCATTCCAATGAGAGAAAAGCCCAGACTGTTTTTCTTCTAGTTTCAAAGCATGAATTTCAGACTTCAGTTCTTTCAGTCGATCTTCGAATTTTCTGCTCTTTTCTAAGTAGTCTAACCTGTAGTCCACACATTGAAGACATAAAACTTATTGGCATGACATAGCTCAAGAACAGGTGTGTGGAAGTTGTTTCATTTTGGCTTTTTGATAGGCAAAATTAAGTCTGGCACATGCCAGCCTGACTCCCCTGGCCCAGAGAGAAGGGGGTTCACTTCCACCCTTCAGCATTCATGCACTTACTAACTTTTTACCAACCATTTCCTTCCAGACCAAGAGAAAAGCCTCTCGATGTATTAGATCAAAGCAATACCATACTTCAGCACTAGAGGGAAACGTCTGTCCTCTAATGTGCTGGTACTCCAGCAAAGGAGTCTGCCGCTAACATAACGCTTTCCAAGAAAGAAGGGTTCTGGACTTGTCACGGCTTGATGCCACCAGAACGCTCTTCCTCTGTGTAAACAGCTAGTCTTAGACATAACCCACACCAGCTCAGTAAAAGGCCTCCAGCTATATGTACACATAGGAGGCCAGCCTGAGTTGCTAAAAGGGTGAACTGTGATGCCCAGAGATTTCTTTTTTCCTTTCTGTACTTTCCATTATTAACATTCTCATTTACTTACACCACAAGAATACTGATACCTCTCTCTCTCTATCTCAAAGGATAGTCTTTTGAGGTCAATGTCCTTCAAATCCAGCTTTATGGATCCTTTGTCAAAGTTGGCATCTCTGGTGTCAGTTGGTGAGTATTGTGGGTACTTGACCATGTGCTGAAAGAGGCAACACAAGCACTGTTAGTAACATCTGACTGACTGATTTTGGGTTTAGCTCCCCAGCTTCTGCAAAAATGCCATGCTGGGCCATTTTGTAAGTTATCCATTGATTCTGAGACACACAGATGCTCCTGCAGCCCTCCCCTCTACCTGAGTAGCCCCCGATGAACTGCTGAAGTCCACAACCCACAGATCCAAGGGCAGAGTAGTATGCTGGCTGCAATGTTCCTATCTATTTCAGCAGAGAATGGGAATCCATTCTCAGCAAGACTGGAGCAGAGAAGGAGTTGGGGCATGTAGGCTTAGCACTGTCTTCTTGCTGTAGACAGTTTCATCTGCTTTACCTAAAGACACTCACGGGCAATTCACATGCCAAGACAACACAGCTGGCTCAGTACAACCACCTCCACAAAGTATTGCCTGACTGAGATGGCAGAGAGTCAGTATTAGGCATGAAAGCAGGCAAGACAATCTCTGCTCCCTAAGTCCCAACACCAGTCCTGTTTTTTAATTCTGTGTCACCTTTCTTACCATCCTGACTCACTGCCCTGAAAAAAATACAATTTCCATCCTAGCTACACTGTATTTAAGCACCAGTTGGTCCTATAGGTATTTGTCCTCCAGCTGGATGCAGACATGCTGCTACTAAGCTTGATGGGTGCTATAAAAATGCAATCAACATCTGATTATCTCTGACGATGAAGTGTGGCCCAGTAGAGCAGAAACTTACAGGATAATTAAGCCTGGTTATGTCTAAGAGTTTCTGCTTTGCTTTCCGTTCAGCCTCTCTGGCTTCATGCAGATCTTGTTTCAGATGCTCTGCTTCCTTGGCTCTGTAAGACAGATACCCTGGCATGAACAGTTGATGATTTCCAGTATAGGGCAACACATGGATTTCAGAGCTATGCACCTCACTAGCTTCCAGAGAACAAGATCCATTACTGTGTGTAATTCCTTTACCCAAAGACACTTGTGGTAGGATGTCCACATGGAGAACTAACTGGACACAGCATGACACATGCTTTCAAACACAATCCCGCACAAACTGTCTGAATTAATGTTTGTCCTACTTCTAATTTCCATGGGCTCAGTTATGACCTGCTCATACAGATTCTCCAGGCTGTCAGAGATCCTCCCTGAAGTGGGGAGAGGTGCAAGACATGTGCTCTTTATTTTGGCAAGCTTTTTGGCAGTATCCTAAAAGCAGAAGGCCCTAAACAGCAAGGTTAAACATCCTCTGTCAATACTGGTCTGCTCTGCATCTTCAGGAAGCACACTGCAAACATTTATAGAGTTGTTTATATTCCACACAAGTTTATCTGGTTTACACTTCACAAAGATCTGAAAGGAATACAAGAGACCATCACTTGGTACTAATGAATTAATACAGCCTCATAACTCACAGGGTAAATTTAGATAGCTAGGTAGCCAGTGTTCTTTTCATAATGCTAAATAGAAAATGCTTCTGCATTCTGGATCTTTAATACTAAACATCTCCAAAGCCTTGCATCTGATCCTTTGTAAACTTCTTGACCTGCACCACAACCACTGGTACCAGGTGAAACAAAAAGACACAATAAGGCTTAGTCACTCTGAAGTGTTGCTTTGGAACAATCCCTCCCATCATGGGCTTAGGTCTGAGAAAAGCAGCACTCTCTCCACCCAGGCATCCCTCTAGGGACCACACGACCCCACTCAAGCAAATCTAACCTCCGGTCAGACTCCTTCACCAGCTTCACTGCTATCAGCTCTGCTTCCCGCATCTTTTGCTCCATCAGGCGTTTCTCCTCCTTGGTTTTCAGAGCCGAGATCTCCAGCCTCTGACGCTCTTGCTCAGCTTCTGCAGCATTCTGGGCCAGCAATTTTGCCTCTTCCTCTGCAATCTGAGCTTTCTCAGCCAGCAACTCTGCTGCTTCCTGGGATCGGAGCTACAACAAAACAATTTTTCTTAGTTACCCTGGCTAGCATCTACAAAATCACCCCTGCAGACAGGGGAAGAGGACATCTTTCCCCGAAAGATCAAGTGATAAAAATAATATCCCTTAAAATAAAAAGTACAGTAAACATCATTGTAGGGTCTGGTGTTCCTCCTCTGCTCCAGGATTGCCTAACTTCCTGCCTCTCACCTCTATAAAGCAAGAAGACACATTTGCTTAGAGCTGGACAAAGGCAGCAACCAAAAATGCAAGTTGGCCCCGTCGGTTGCCAGTGTACCATATGCCTTCCTCCCAATTTCAGCTCAAAGGTTGCTTCCTTTCTTCCCTCTTTGCCTGAGGAAAGCACTGTGAACCAAATACAGGGAGCGAATGGCTCACGGCAAATGGAGATTATGGCAGATCAGTTTTCTCAGGTATTCCAGCATGCCCTCTCCACCAGTGGTCAGAAACTCTCCAGCTTTGTCTGAGCCATAATTCCTGGTGTCTCACAGCAGACATAAGAAAAAAAAAGCTTCCAAACCAAGAAAGCCCATCAAGCACAAGAATATTCAGACTAATGTGCTACTCACCAGGGCCTCGTTGGCCTGCCTGGCTTCATCTTCCAGCTGGAAAAGACGCCTTTCCAGCTCTTCTTTGGCTCGCTCAGCTTCTTCTCGGAGCTGCTTCTCCCTGGCCAGCCTTTGATTCTCCATCTGGAAATAGAATGAGCAATACCACATTTGTGGGTTTATAGCATAATCTCATCTGGGCCTGAGGCAGCACAGCAAATGAATCTAATTAAGAATGGACTGCTCTCTAGCTGGTGGACTGATACTCACCAGAGATGCAATGCTGAAGCTGCTTGCACTTTGCAGTGCTGAACTCCTCTAACGGGTAATACTGGTAATTTCAGACTGCTGGGAGAGCACTTGGATCGATCTGTTATATACCCCAAATCTTTGCGATCACCTATTCAGTTTTGCAAACATCACTTACATCCTCAGATGCCACATACACACTAGAGCTGTTCCCACATTCAATCTTGCTGCACTTTCTCACCTCCCACACACATATTGATGCAATGCACGGCCAGCAAGGGCACCAGCTGGAATAATAATCAGTGTTTTCAACAATAAAGGAGCAAAAAGAATCTACCTTTTTTCTAGCTTTTTCTTCCCTGGCTTGTGCTTTCATTTGCTGGATCTCTATTGAGTCCACTTTTCTTCTCCTCATAAACAGGTCATGGTTTCCAATGCACAACTGAAAAATCTGTATAGAAAAAGCAAAGCAAGTGCTATTTTGATGTACTCGTGCCCCAGCCAGCGCAACAAAGAGCCCCACATTGGCCTCACAGGACAGAAGATGACAATTCAGCCCAAGTGCTGGCAGTTGCTTCCCTTCCAACAAAATCAGCACCCAGGGCAGGCTCATACCCAGGTACATAATAGTTTAGAAAAGTTCATAACAGGATGAGGGGTTCCTTCTGTCCTTCATCCCCCTCTGGTTCCATTTTCCTGAATAAGAACAGGCAATAGATCTAGGCCAAGAGTACACAAGATGTAGCTGTGGAAATGGTCACCTGTGATGGCCCCTCCACAAGCTCACTGTGGTGACTCAGCCCCTGTGGTTGTGCTAGGTAGCAAATCAGTAATGATACAATTAGCCAGTTGATTAGGTCCCTTCCTTGTCACTTCTCCCAGAAAAGGGAGAGGCAGTAGCTGATTAAGAACCCACAGCAGCCAGGCACACAGATGCTGCAGTGGCTTTGCACCATTCCATACACTACAGCCTCCCGTTCCAGCATGCAGACTTCCCTTCGTTATTTGGGCCTTCTTTCACATCTCACTTTCCACCCATCATCTCCCCTTCCCAGAGAGGACAAGTGTATGCACCCTGACTTCCCAGACAGAACAATCCTCAGGAAAACACATGCAGAAACTCAATGCTCCCTGGCCTCTGCATAGGTTTTACAAACAGTATTTCTCACATATCAGTAAGCATTACGAGGCTCAGTTTTAAAGAGGTAAAGCAGGACACACTTACCAATTTGTTCACTTTGAGTTGAGAGGAAAAGAACTTGAAGACTTCTGCTTTTTTGTCAAGAGGTTTAATAGTTAACTATACAGGCAAAAGAAAACAAGAACGGAAACACAGTGAGAAGGGAAGAAAAACAAAGCTGAAACTGTTAATACTAATGCAAACTTTAGCCCTTCTCCGGCTCTCCCCAGGGAAGCAGGGGTTTATGCCACAAATGAGGGGAGTGATGCAAAAACATTTTGCTCAAAAGAATCAGAACTAGGGCTGCTGTTAGACAGGTTCCTCATCTGCTCCCGTAGCAGGCAACGTAACAAAGATAAAGCCTCTCACAGACTGACCCCGGTGCCAGTTTGGATGGTGGTTTCCATGATAATACCACCTGTGCATTGCAAACTATACTAAGAACACTGGAACAAGCACTGGTTATCAGGAAAACAGAATACATTACTAATCCTGAGAAGTAGTCATACAGTCAGGGAGATGTCAAACAGCTCTCTGAATACCAATCATTGCAGGAGTAAACAAAAGATATCAAGGGCCTGAAGGACTTGTTCTTCTGACCATCAGGTAACAGTCCTGGAGCTCCTGCTTTCTCACATTTTCAGTCCTCTCAAGCTGTTGCCAGACGCCATGAAGGGCTTCATGCTGCCACGTCAGTACACAGTTTCACTTCCTATGTTGTGCTCTGTTTGGCTGCATAACAAAATATGGCTCCATTCTTTAAGATCCTGTTTTCTGTGACTCATGGGTTAGCTAGGACTCTATTCCTATAATTCATTTGCAGTGCAATGTATTATTTCAGGCCATCTGAGTCACCAAGATCATAATGTCCTACAGCTCGTTTCACCCCATAGGTAACAACTAGTTGTGTTGCCTTGTGAGGAGCAGGGCTGTGAATGTGTCACTGAATATAGTGAAGCTTTAATATATGGCTGCCCAATTTCCCAACAATAGGGAGTTAAATCAGTTTACTCACAGACCAGGGGGGAAGTTTAATGTCACGCAAGTACCAAAAACTTTTTGGAGGCAGAACTCCTGCAGGCTGCCCTGCCTGATTTAATGCATGCACATCTAACTCTGGACAGCAAATCTCATCCTCTGTTTTTCAAAAGGCCCACAAAAAATTGAACAGGCTGTGCTGTCCTTTGACTAACAAATCCCAGGTATTCCAGTACCACTGTAGTTTTTCTGGCTTTATACTGATCATAGCCTTCCATGTAGCCACATAATTTGCAATGAGACTAAATTTCACCCATTCCCCACTGTACTTTCTACAAGTAAAAGATGGGGTCTGAAATCACAGTGACATTGCAATGGTGGGGTTATGCTGAAGACTGAAATCATGCACTGACAAACCGGCAGAATTCAGGCAGAAAAACATGTCTATCTCCCTGCATGTCTCCTCTTGCCACTGTGCTTCAAATCTCATCTACAAGTACAGCTTCTGCATGTGAAAATGGTATTAAGTCTGTAATCATCTAATTCCTTTTGAGATAACTGAATAAGCTAGTCACAGCGGCATTTGTAACATCTATCTTTTTCAGAGATCAACACACTTGTTTTGCAAAGGACAAGCAGCAGGGAACGAACCAGAACACAGGGATGCACAAGTCTGGAGAGCTCAGAGCAGCCTCTGGCTCCTAGGGGAACCGAGGTTATGCAGCACATCTGAAAGGCAGGTCTGTTATTTTTAGTTTTGTAACAGAGCTCCCCAGGATTTCCCCCCTTTCCCCAAATTATTTAAACAGAGACAGCTTTCAGCCTGTTCCAAGAATCCCAGTCCACACCCATGCCCATATAAAAAGAATAATATATCAAAGCCATCATACCTCTTTCTCACTATAGGAAATGTTTCTGATAGCACTCCACTCAAACGACTTATTTGGAGAGAATCTGTTATTAATGCTGTAGATATGAATACCTTTGGCATCAACTCCAAGCAGGAGATCTGTATGGTTTTTATTTTGCTAAGAAACAATAATTATCAGTAAATGCCATTTAGGGTGACATTAAACAACCACAGACAAGAACCACACTTATTCTAATACATTGATATTTATCTGTATTTTTAGGAAATTGATGTTTCCACAAAATATTATGAATGTTGTCACTGCTAGCTAATAAACCCAGTCCACTAGCTTGACTATAGCAGTACAAACTTCTAGTCTATTTTTCCTTCTTCCTATTATGTACCCAGAGCTACTCAAGACCTTTATGAGATTGTAAAGCATTAATCTTAACTGTTTTATTCACCTACTCATTTAGTAGGCAAGTAAACCAAGCCAGGACAATCAGCACACAGCCCACCACCACCAGAGAAAAGCAGAAGTCAGGAGTCCCAGCTCAAATTCCCTGGAGGATTTTAAAAGGACACTACTTTTTGATGATGACCTACAGCAATCGAAAACTGCTAAAATAACGCACTTACAGCAATTGGAAAATAATTTACACCATACATTTCCAAGTCTTGGGCAATTTTCAGGTAGTTCATCTCAGCCTCATCCCTAGAAAATAAGGTCATGATTATACTTCGAGATTTCTTCCAACCATTCTCTCCTAGCTGACTCTACATTTCCCACTTAGAAAAGAACAGGCAATCTAGTCTTGTGTACTTTCTTTAACTTTGCCATCTAACCCTCAACAATAGAAAAAGCATAATAAAAACAGCATCTCTACAAAATAAAGACAGTAAAGCTGACCCTATTTTGAATCATGTATAGTGTAATCTTTATTAAAATTCAAGTCCATGCTTATCCTTGTGTTAGTTTTACCACTCCATGTCTTAGAGACCTACTCTACCATTGTTTTCCATGACATGAGAATATTTCCTTCAGGAAATAGAGGTCACTGAGAAAAGAGTCCTGAACAACTTCTAAACAGAGCTTTGGGTAGAGGCCAAAGAAGGGTGAGAATCTCTCCACCCATTGTTCTTCTCCCTTCAAGGTGAGGCATCTATAAGTCTTGAGGAAAATATTCAGTAAAAACAATGCCAAGAAGCATCTAGAACAGCCAAAGAGAAATTGAATCGAAACATTAGGAAAGGCAGCCTCTGGGTGCCAACAGCTCCTACGTCTCATTTAATTCAATTTCCAAGCATGCTGAATGTCTTGAAGTAGCTGAACGTCCACACGGACTAGTGCCAAAACTCAGTCCTGGAACTATGATGCCACGTCTTTACTGTTTTGGTTCCTTGGTAAGTATGCTGCCACCCTTTTGAGCATTGATTTTCACAAGGTATAAAATATATTACCAAGAACATGGGCTATTATCCGCTGGTGCTCTTTCACGTGGGTACAAATGACACTGCACACCGGAATCTGACCAGAATTAAGGCAGACTACAGAGCCCTGGGGGCGCGAGTGAAAAATGTCGGTGCACAGGTCATCTTCTCCTCCGTTTTACCGGTTAGAGGTAAGGGTGAAGCCAGGAATAGAAAGATAATGCACGTCAACTCCTGGCTACGTGGCTGGTGTCGTCGCGAGGGTTTTGGTTTTTATGATAATGGGACGTACTTCAGGGACTTTAATCTGTTAGGGACGGATGGGTTCCATCTGTCTAGAAAGGGCAAGGGGATCTTTGGCAACAGGCTGGCCAACCTGGTGAGGCGGGCTTTAAACTGAATGACTCGGGGGGTGGGGTCCACAATGGCAATACTCATGCCATTGCAATTGACGGCATAAGCAAGCAAAAAAGCAAGGATAATCAGGGCAGCTACAAAGGTTTCTCGCCTGCCTCCCAAAATGAGAAGCAGGAATCCAACCACCTCAAGGATGGGTATGAAGGCATTGGATCCTTGTGCGCCCCTCCGGGGAAACCTGCGTGCTCGACTACCTCCCTGAAGTGCCTGTACACCAATGCACGCAGTATGGGGAATAAACAGGAGGAGCTGGAGATCTGTGCGTGGTCACGGGGCCACGACCTCATTGCGATCACGGAGACGTGGTGGGACAGCTCGCATGACTGGAATGCAGTCATGGACGGCTATGTACTTTTTAGGAAGGACAGGCCAGCAAGACGGGGTGGTGGAGTTGCTCTTTATGTCAGAGAGCAACTGGAATGTATCGAGCTCTGCCTAGGGGTGGATGAAGAACGAGTCGAGAGCCTATGGGTAAGAATTAGAGGGCAGGCCAATACAGGTGACACTGTTGTGGGTGTTTACTATAGGCCACCTGATCAGGAAGAGGAACTTGACGAGGCCTTCTACAGACAGCTGGAAGTTGCCTCGCAGTCACAGGCCCTGGTGCTCATGGGGGACTTCAACCACCCTGATATTTGCTGGAAAAACAACACGGCCAGGCATGTACAGTCCAGGAGGTTCCTGCAGAGCATTGATGACAACTTTTTAACGCAGGTGGTGGAGGAGCCGACGAGGAGAGGAGCGACCCTGGACCTGATACTAACAAACAGAGAAGGACTGGTTGGAGATGTGAAGGTTGGGGGCAGCCTTGGCTGCAGTGACCATGAGATGGTGGAGTTCAGGATCCAGCGTGGAAGAAGCAGGGCTACAAGTAAGATTAGAACCCTGGACTTCAAGAAAGCTAACTTTGCCCTCTTCAAAGACCTACTCGGAGGAATCCCTTGGGTTAGCGCTCTAGAAGGCAAGGGGGCCATAGAGAGCTGGTTAATATTCAAGAACCGCTTCCTCCAAGCTCAGGATCGGTGCATCCCGATGAAGAAGAAGTCGAACAAAGGAGGCAGGAGACCTCCGTGGATGAACAAGGAGGTCGCAAAAAAACTCAAAGGGAAGAAGGAAGTTTACAGGATGTGGAAAAAAGGATTGGCTACTTGGGAGGAATACAGGACTGTTGTCAGAACATGCAGGGATGCAACACGGAAGGCTAAGGCCTGCCTGGAATTAAACCTGGCAAGGGAGGTGAAGGACAACAGGAAAGGCTTCTATAGGTACATTGGGAGCAAAAGGAAGACTAGGGAAAATGTGGGCCCGCTGCTGAACGAGGCGGGTGACCTGGTGACGCTGGACACGGAGAAGGCAGAGTTATTGAATACCTTCTTTGCTTCAGTGTTCACTGCTAGGACTGGCCCTCAGGACTCCCAGACTCTGGAGATAAGAGAGGAAGCACGGACAAATGAAGACTTGCCCTTGGTCAATGAGGATTGGGTTAGAGAGCAGCTAGGCAAACTGAACACGCACAAATCGATGGGTCCCGATGGGATGCATCCACGTGTGCTGAGGGAGCTGGCGGAGGTAATTGCTAGGCCACTCTCCATCATCTTTGAAAAGTCGTGGAGAACAGGAGAGGTGCCTGAAGATTGGAGGAAAGCCAATGTCACTCCAATCTTCAAAAAGGGCAAGAAGGAAGACCCGGGAAACTACAGGCCAGTCAGTCTCACCTCCATCCCTGGAAAGGTGATGGAACGGCTCATTCTGGAACTCATCTCCAAGCACATGGAAGAGGAGAAGACTATCCGGAGTAGTCAACATGGATTCACCAAGGGTAAATCCTGCTTGACCAATCTGATAGCCTTCTATGATGGCATGACTGGCTCGGTGGACGAGGGGAGAGCAGTGGACGTTGTCTACCTTGACTTCAGTAAGGCTTTTGACACTGTCTCCCACAACATCCTCATAGGAAAGCTCAGGAAGAGTGGCTTAGATGAGCGCACAGTGAGGTGGGTCAAAAACTGGCTGAATGGCAGAGCGCAGAGGGTAGTGATCGGTGGTGCGGAGTCTGGTTGGAGGCCTGTGACCAGCGGTGTTCCCCAGGGGTCAGTGCTGGGTCCAGTCCTGTTCAACGTATTCATCAATGATTTGGACGAAGGGACAGAGTGTACCCTCAGCAAGTTTGCTGATGATACAAAGCTGGGGGGAGCGGCTGACTCACCGGAAGGCTGTGCTGCCATTCAGCGTGACCTGGACAGGCTGGAGAGTTGGGCGGAGAGGAACCTGATGAAGTTCAACAAGGGCAAGTGTAGGGTCTTGCACCTGGGGAGGAACAACCCCATGTGCCGGTACAGGCTGGGGGTTGACTTGCTGGAGAGCAGCTCTGCGGAGAAGGACCTGGGAGTGCTGGTGGACAACAGGCTCACCATGAGCCAGCAGTGTGCCCTTGCGGCCAGGAAGGCCAATGGCATCCTGGGGTGCATTAAGAAGAGTGTGGCCAGCAGGTCGAGGGAGGTGATCCTCCCCCTCTACTCTGCCCTGGTGAGGCCGCATCTGGAGTACTGTGTCCAGTTCTGGGCTCCCCAGTTCAAGAGAGACAGGGAACTACTGGAGAGAGTCCAGCGGAGGGCCACAAAGTTGATTAGGGGAGTGGAGCATCTCTCTTATGAGGAAAGGCTGAGAGAGCTGGGTCTGTTCAGCCTGGAAAAGAGAAGGCTGAGAGGAGATCTGATCAATGCTCACAAATATCTAAAGGGTGGATGTCAAGAGGACGGGGTCAGACTCTTCTCAGTGGTGCCCAGCGACAGGACAAGGGGCAATGGGCACAAACTGGAACACAGGAAGTTCCACCTGAACATGAGGAGGAACTTCTTTACTGTGAGGGTGACAGAGCACTGGAACAGGCTGCCCAGAGAGGTTGTGGAGTCTCCTTCTCTGGAGAGATTCAAAACCCGCCTGGATGCATTCCTGTGCAACCTGCTCTAGGCTAACCTGCTTTAGCAGGGGGGTTGGACTAGATGATCTCTAGAGGTCCCTTCCAACCCCTACCATTCTATGATTCTATATCAGATTATTTCTTTTTATTCTAGGGGGAGACAGGTGTGATACGGCTCCAGAAGGGCAGCTGCTGCATAGGGCAGACACTCCAGCAACTACAGGTAGCTAATGGCCTTAAATGAAAAGGCTAAACTCTCAAGAGTTTATCAAACAACACAACTCAAAACTTTCTGCAGGAACTTCTCTCTGCTGGCGTACATGGACTCTGATGAGACAGGACTCCTGGTTTAAATACGTTAGGTCATGAAGCCCTCAGCTTCTCTGTTCACTTCAAAGCAAGTCCAGTTTACAAGCACTTGGAGCCCTACACAAGACACTTTTTACCCCAGATGAGTGGGTGGTTTTATCCTTAGTTATAAATTAACCTATTAACATCACAGCTTGGAAATCAGTATTTCTTTGCTCACTCTACAAAAGCCAAATTTCACTGAAGACAGCAAATAACCAGTTACTAAAATGCATGGGATTGCCAAAGAATGAAATTATTTCAATACCTGGCGATACCCCTGTGCTCAGCATACCAAGCAGTAATCTTTTCTTCCCACATCTCTGCTGTCAGCTGATACTGCCTGAGGACCTACAGAGAAAGGAAGGAGTTTGGTTTCCTTTGAAGATACAAACGCACGTGCTGCCTCTCCCAAGCAACATGCATGCAGCAATGCAGTTCACAGCTCTGTCATTTTGCCAAGTTCAGAGCAGATACAAAGAGTTTCTAATGCTCCAGTTAATCCCACAGCAATATCTATGTTGCAAAGACTAGATTCAAAGATTTGGTTTTATACAGAATAAAGACTTACTCTTTTGGGTAAAAGTTCATCATTGGCTAGAAAGCCTGGCTCATGAAAATTTGGGTCATAGTCACCATACTGTCCCAAGAAAAGAAAATACACTTCAGTTTGTTAGATGCAGAATGCTGAAGAACTTGTTGCTTGCCTAGTTTGATGGGATTGCTTAAGACAGATTTTGGTTTGGTTCCCCCATATACAGGGTAGCACACAATAAACAGGCTCCCCTCATGAAACCGTCCATGGAAATTACTTCCAGCCTTTGTGGTATGCACATGGCTCCAATACAGCCACTAAGGTGGCCTATAACCTTAGACTTCAGTCCTAGACTGCAGCCTTGAGTAACTGCAGATACAAAGGAATCTCCCACGACTTTATACCCTTCTCTGAACTACATAACCCACTGCATATAGGCTGGGCTGCTGCAGAGGGCCAGCCCTGTTAAGAATTTGTGTTCGCCTCCTGCCATTGTTTAAGTTTGGCTCTTAGTGGCATGAAGCGAACTAAAAAACATCATGTCCTTCCATTGTGAGCTCTGGTACCAGCACCTGCTGTATCCACAGCATTTTTTAAAACAACAGGAAATAATTCTAGCTGGGCGAAAGATTATATTAAGATGTTAGGTCCAAAGAAACACCCTAAGTTGCAAAAGCATAGTATGTAATAACAAAATCCTTGTAGCAGCATCTAATACTTATTTTTCTAGCTGCGCCCATACCTCCTGGCATGACCTACTTCTTTAACAACAAATTTTAACACTGCTGTGTTTTACATACCACCACGTATACATGCTGGTTAAAAAAAGAAACAACATCAATTAAAAAAGAGCACCTCTATGCACAAACCTTGGCCTGAACAGCGTAAGAAGCCAGTAAAACTGTTGCTTCTGGAGAACAATAGATTTCCTCATCCAGTATTTGTTTCTTAACCTAAATCAAGAGAAAAAGGGAGAAAGTTAAAGAAGCTTGAAGTTAGGACTTATGTCAGGCTTAAAATGAAACTAGACATGCCCAGACTATACCTTGGCACCAAATATCACCATTACGAGTTAATAACAGCAACAATAAAACAGCATTCAGAAACACAGGAAGCCTTTAATTAGCATTACAGTTAATGAAAAAAATTCCAACTTTTGAAAGTTAAAGTGTCTTAATTCTAAGTTCGCAGAAATGCCAGTCAGCTATCTGCACACATTTACATAAGGAGTCCTGAAAAAGAATCTGTTATAGAACATGAATTTTATTGTCTGTACTTCATTATTTTAACAATTCTTTTTCTTCCTGCTTTGGAAAAGATACCTTTACAACATGTAAAACATCAAATTTTAGGTTGGAAGGGATCTCTTGAGGTCATCTAGTCAAAGCAGGTCCAACTAGACCAGATTGCTCAGGGCTGTCCAGCTGACTAATATAGCCAAGGACAGAGACATACTGAAAACCATAATAGTATGTTCTCAAGCTTTCCAGAATGAGAGAATAAGAGACCCCACAAATGGAAGCTGACTAATAGAGCACTTAATTTATTCGATTACAATGAGCTAAACACAACAAAAACATAGGGGCTTAAAAATAAAAGCCCAGTATAAATGGTAAAGAGTCTTTTAACATTCTCTTCATTTTAATAATTTATGGCGCTACCAAGATCAGAGGTGTAATAGTTTGTAAGACGTTGCTTGATTTTAAATCAGTTGGGTAATTTTTACTTGAAAACCTAAAGAGGGAAGGGGAAATTAATCTTCACAAATCCTCCTCTCAGGTGTAATGTATTTAGCCTACTAACAAGCACAGGACAAGAAAATTTGGCATAATGCACGGTCTTCAACATTTCCAAAAAGAAAAATCACCTGAGATAGCACTGAGCTATCTTTACAAATACACTTTGGCACTGTAGGTACCGTGACCTGAAATGAGCCATCAAGAAAGTTTTTCTTTTAAATTTAGTCTCTGGTGAACACAATATATGAACCTGAGTTATAGTACAGGGAAAATTCTTTCTAAGCTGTTAAAATGGAAAGAATGGAAAGACTGAAAACACCTTTCTTCCAAATTGGAAAGCTCGAGCTTTCATACTCCATGCTGCAAATCATACGTTTCAGAATTTAGAACAACTTAAGATAAATCCCCCATAAGTGTCTGGGTTTTTCTCTGATCAGTTCTTACAAGGACATTTTCTTATACTTCTTTATGAAGGAGTAAATTACCTAATCTTTACACAGACAACATTTAGCTTTAGTTATTGACGTTTATTCACACATTTTGCAAAAAGCTGTTATGCTACATTAATTTGTAAAGGTCTGAACAGTCAGTACGGTTGAAATCTGTAAGCATCCAGATGTCCATACATGTCTTCTCTATTAGCATCCAGGTGTGATCTTAAGTTCTTACAGTCAGGAAACTCTGCAAGTTCAAATTTGTTTCAGTCTTGTTTTTCTACTTTGGAATGAGAAGAATTTGCTAATTGCATATCTGCTAGTCGAGGCAGGTTCAAGGAGAAAAGAAAAAAGTGAAAAAAATCTGGATTAAAATACTAGGAAAAGAGCTCTGCCCCTCTCATTCCATTCCAAAATTAGCTTAAGAAACAAACTGGGAAGTAGTTAAGGGTTCTGGATAAAGTTCTAGTTAGTATATTAACCCTCAGAACAGCAGCATTTTCCATTTACTTCATTAACACATCCTCCTCAGGGAACAAGTGTATTTATTGTGTTTATTTACAGATGCAGACTGAATTTATTCCATACACCCAGTCTACTTGCACAGACACATACTGCTGAGAGCTACCAGAATAAAGCAACACACCAGAAGGCTGTAACTTGCACAGGACCCCACAGCAACTCAGGAGAGAAGCTGGGTGTCACAGACATCGTGACATTGCTGATCAACAAGTGACCATCCAAAACTCAATGCTTGCCTACTTATTGCTACACCTACAGCTTGGCTTTTCCTGGTTGATGCATCTTTATTTTGATAGCAAAACATTGCACTCCAAGAATTTGCTCCTTCATCTAATTGTTAACGGAGCTAAGAGAACCCTAACAATTTCTGGGATGAAAGAAACCAAGCGGCAAATAGGAAAGCTGCCTCTGCAAAGTTACTAGCATTAACACATGTGTGGCATTAACTTTATTACTTTTACTGGCTTCCATCTCATGGAAATCTATAAATTTCTAAGTACCACCATGGTGTGCAGACCAAGCTGTGTTCACACAGCTAACAATTGTGCTGTTGAGCACAGTACTGGTATCCTGCAGCTCCTCAGCAGCTGTCCCTGTGGCAGAGCTGAAATGAGGTCTGTTATCTGTGTAATTAAGATTTGTCAGGGCTGGGAATTTATTCTGCTAGCATGAGTAGCAGGCACCCAGTTCAATGGGGCAGAGAAGACAACTCAGACTGGCTAATTTGGCTAATTTAAAGTCCAGACATTTCAGAAGAATACCAACACCATACCAAGGGAACAGCACTTCTCATCCAGGGCCTATCAGACAATACGATGATGCCGCCAGACTTTGTCTTTAAAAGGATCCCACATTGCAGCGAATCATCTGTTTGAGTTGTAGCTGTGTATGCTGCTCCACTCCTTTTGAAACTTGCTAGATGAACAAACCTGAATTTCAGAATGTCTATCAAATTCTATGATCTTTTTTCCCTACAATCCAAAATTAAGATTTAAGAAGGATAGGTTAGGGAGTTTTTGTTTTCTAGTGACTGTGCCCTCTACAGTCATACACAAGATCTCCCGGTAACCAGCCTCTTAGTCTATTTTTAGGAACTCAGAAATTTTAGTTTCAGGGATAGGCTGTAGTCACAGGTCTTGTTCGATCTGCAGCTGATATGGCTGAAAAAGCTTGTTGTCCCCAACTGCTTATCACCATTCCTTCCCTCTTCTCCACCTTTACAACTGCCACTGTAATTGCTCGTGTAGTCACTCCTCCACACAGTGCATACATTTAATAACAGGTCTCTTCTAATTCTGCTTATTTTGAAAGAACTAGGTTAGGGAATGGTTACACAAGAGGTTACACTGGCAGGTCTAAGATCACGATGACATGGAGCTGTTGAGACTCTCTTCATCCAACTTAGCTGCAGCCAGAGCAGATCAGATGACACAGTCCTCAGGATAACTTCTGAAGCTGATAAACATGATGGCTTCACTTTATACCTCTCAGCACTGACCAGTTAGGGCAAAAGACTAACAGTTCTTCAATCAGTGCCAGCCTTGCACAGATTTATATATTTTATTAACACATACTATAGGAGGAAAACAAGTCTGGAATATCCAGATGTGGAATTATCACCCAAACTGCTAGATGTAAAAGTCATTTTATATGAAGCTACAGGTCTCACCAATTTAACTCCCATTCCTAGCACAAACAGTAAGAGAAGCCATCAAGAGAACAAAAACCTGCAGAAGGCAAACAACATTCAGCTTACCAGTACACAAAACCAGTCAGGAGAGATGTTTGTATTTCACAAAACTGAGATCTTTACAGAGACACTGACACAGCTGAAGCCAGCAGAATCATTCTGAGACTAACAGCTACCAACAAGATCAAAGAAAATACAGAAGGACTGGGGTAAATACAGAAGGAATTCATGGTTAAAAACTGTTCCTGACCTGAAGGAAGAATAAATGCTGGGTAATTTCCTGTAACAGTTCCTCTTCTACCTTCTCTGGGTAGAATTTAGCCAAAAAATGAAAGCTAATGGGATCTTCTTTGGGGATTTCTTGATCTAAAACCTGTTTAAAGATAAAATAAAATCAGCTGCAAAAATTGTACATAAGTGTCTCAAAATAATATTCCAGAGGAAAATCAGAAAGCAGCCAATAATTCACTTAAAACAGCCTTTCCATATTTTAGAAGGAAGGACAATGCTGAGCTTTAACAGCAATCAGTGCATATAGTGGTGATTGCTGTGTGATACTTCAGGCCAAATGTGATAGAAGCAATCAGATCAAACACAACAAGACTTTATTGTCTTAAAAAAATACCATCTAAAATTATGAGTTGTCATGTAACACATTCCTTTAGCTCTTGTGCTAAAAAAATTGAATCTTTTTACAGGTAGCAAATTGCCATGCTATTATTGTTTGTTTCCTATACCTTTTTGTCCATCTTTAACCAGGTGCACATTCCTTTTATTGTGTACTGCAAGCCAAAAAACCAAGTCTCCCTTAAACCAAGTGCTCGGCACACCAGATCAAACAAGTCCTTTCCCTTCCACTTCATCTAAAAGAAAAAGAAAATTAAGAAAAATAGGTATGTGTTGAATGAATTTGCTACATTTTAGTCAAGCAAACCAGGCTATAATTTGCCTTTCTTCTATGAACACTTACTTCACCTTTAGTTTTTCAATGAAATATGCCTACTGCTGTCTACAGCAAAGGTCCAACAGTTAGAATGCTCTACCTCCTCTTCCTCTACTCCAGAGAAACATTCACAGAACAGCTGTAGTCATTTAACCACAGCATCATGTGCTTTATGAGCACAGGGAATGAGGATTGTACTATTCATTTCCAAGGACACGGCAAGGCACTATTAATATTTGTAAAAATCTTATTCAATAGTTATACAAATCGGAGAGACTGAGAGAAGGCATGGGGAAATCAAAGGAGTGTCAGGGCACAGCATAGATGCCAAACAATCAGCAAGTCCGTCTTTCACATACCTCAGCTATTTCAGTGGCACCAAGCCAAGCCTTTATGCTATTCCGACTTAAATGAACAGGAGCTTGTCTTCTACCGTAATTTACTAGCCTGGCTCCACAGAGAACAGAAACTTTGATTAAACGTCCCAGAATTTACACATTATGACATCTCATTTTCTCACCAAAGAGGCAACACATCTGTTTCTTCTGTTTGCCTACATGTTAAAAAGATTATTTTGTCTAATTGTGTGGGTCAGCCATTAAAAGCTTAACAGCAAACAAAAGAACTTCTGGGCAATATTTGGATGGAAAGCAGAAAATCATCCCAGCAAAAGAGCAACATCTGGGGAGAAGGGAAAGACAGCAAAGGAAGGAATACCTCAAGCTGGATTTGACAGAAAGGACTCTGATGTCTAAATAAAATTTTCCAAATCTTTTATTTTCACAACTCTGCCTGCAAGTATTCTACATCAGTAAGTCAGAGGTGCACTGCTTGTGACGAATCTATTCTGTCTCTGAGGGACATAGTAAATGAAATACTAAATGCCCTACAAGACAGTCAAGTCTCTCATTAGAATTGCCAGTCCCACTGGACCTCAGTTTTCTAACTCCTCAAAATAACTGTCTGTCTTTGCTTTTGCTGGATGATTAGGAATTAATCAGGCACATTTCTGTCTCCTCAATAGTGCAGCCCAATTCATTTAGCAATTGATCATTTGCTATATTTGTTTTCTTCCATATTTTTCTGCAGTTATGATTTCTCTATCCAATTTACTACATAGCCAAAACTAATAGAAGAAAAGCTAGATTTTTCATTTGATCATTTTTCTCTTCTGCCCAGAGATGTAAACCAGCCATTGTAGCTAAAGAAATAAACTGGAGTTTATAAATGGCAAATCACATTTGAAGAGAACGTCCCAGATCAACTGAGCACAAAAGTACCATTTCATAAATTATTTTATAAGCAACATCTTAGGAACAGCTCGACCAGACCTCTTTATCCAAGCCAGCAGCCTCTTAAAGAGCCATGTCATTTATAAAAAAAAAATGATTTTGTGGAGAAGTAGGTATACTTACAAACAAGCCCTGCCTCATGTGTTAGAATGCTTATGAAGAAAGCAAGCCTACTGCTAATTTAGCTGTGTCACAGTCAAATGAATTTCACAGAAACAGCTATAAATTCTGAATAGTCAGAGTTGTTTAACAGAAGAATGCATCTGAGCTTAAGCAATCCATTGTTTATAAAAATAATGGATCAGTTTTAAGACCATCCATGAACTGATAACCTGAACTGTTCAAATGTATGTCTTTCTAATACAAAGGTCAGTCTCCACCCTTCTAGCGTTCTGCTGAGGACCCTTACCTCACAGCTGAACTCCATTTCAGCATCCACAGTTACAATTTTGACTTTAAAAGTCTTTGGTTGTTTCTTCTTCAGGCCTCGGATGGACATATTTTTTAGTTTATGAGGACAGCCACACCTGAAATCAAACATGCGTTATATCTAGGGCTGGAAATTCAGTAACACTTTCTTGACTAGATTCCAAAGTAGGATGAGTCCAAACTTGCAGTATAAAGTCACCTTTAAATATGCATTTTTGTGTCCAAGACAATAAGAAAGGATGTTGAAACAAAAAGTTTAGTTTGCCCTTTACATTTAGTTTACTCCTTAAAATAAATTGCTCCAAAACATCATTCGTCTCTTTCCTTAGACCTCGGCAAACACTGAGTTCCTACAGTACTAGAAAGAACATCATTCAGACCTTATATTGCAAGACCCAGGGGCCTGCCTCTCACTACAGCTGGGAACATCTAGGGAACCTCTAGTCCAGCCCTTCTGCTCCATACAATCACCCACATCCATGCAATTCAGAAGTCTCTTGCAACAAAACTCTGCAACGGATGAATGTTTACAGTTTCATAAAAGTAATACCTGGCTTTTGAATAATGCCAACAGAAGTATGACATCCTTCATCTCTCTTACATATCCAAGCAAAATTCCTTTTCTCAAAGGTCTCTGCAAGCGTGTACCAACACCAAGTGCATCCGTGGAAGCTCCACTTGTAAAACACAGTGGAGCACGACATCAAGCAGCAAAACCTTAGGATATCAAATCCAACTCAATCCTTTTCCATCAATTATGGCTCCTTGAGCAACTAACCCATAGCGTTCCTTTACAACATGAGATCTTAACTCCCTGAAATGATACAAATGCCATGAATATGAAATTAAGCCGAGTTTACCATGTTCTCTGGGCATACTAACTCACAATGATGAAAGTTATTTAGAAGCAAAATTTTCCCAGTAGAGTTCTTGTGAAATGCATTTAATTTTGCAGAATCCTACAGAAAATTCCCTCACAAATCTTCTATTCCAAATGCAATTGATTGCATGCCATCCAGAAATTTGATGAGATGTACTGTTTCCACAGCCACAAGGGTTTTGCGAATACCATTCAAACCAAATGCTGAAAGCTGGGATTAAATGGTAGTGTAAAACTGCATTATGCAGTTCTCAGATGTTTATTTCTGAGCACAGGCAATCACCCTGAAAAGTTTTCTTCTTTTTAGTTTACAAAATTAACAGCTGAGACTTGCACAACCTAGTTTGTATCTGTAAACTATATAGATGAAGAAGAGACTGAGGCATTCTTGGTTTCCTACAATATAGGACTATTACAGTATGGCAGATTTCCAATCTCTCCTTAAGGAATTCCAAAATAAATTTCTAGTTTAAACTGAAAAGTTCCATTTGTCTGTACCTTCCAGGATATTTTATAAAATATCTTGTCCCCTTCTTTGCTTCTGCTGAGCTCCAAATTGGCTTGCAAATGTACTGATTATTTTCCGCTTACTTTGTATGTGCCCCTCATCCAAAAATTTCAAGCAGCTAAAGAGGAGGTAAAATGTAAATGAAGTTTTTCTTTTCAAATTGTAAGAAAGTTGAAGCACAGAACAGAGCAGTTAGTTAGCAAATCACATGGACACCAGCAGCAGAGTTGAGAACAAGTACTTGAGACAATTCACAGTGGGGAAGAAAAGCTCAGGACGAAATTCATGTTTCTGACACCGTTGAGATGAGTTGAAGAGTCCTATCTCTCCAGTTGGCTCTGGAGAAGCTTCTGCTGAAGTCTTGGGGCAACACACTTCAGGAAAGATAACAGGCTAACTGGAGAGAATCCAAAGGAGAGATCCAAGGGCTAGAAAATAATCTGTGGTAAAATGAAAGTACTGGTTAGTACAGAGAAGGGACAAGTGCGGTGAGACATCATAACATCTGCTCTTCATGACCACAATGGTTAGGACAAGGAATAATGGGCTTAATCAAATTGCAGACAGGTTGCAAATAGAGAAAAATTCACTAAGAATATTATGATGCTGGAAAAGCATAGGATGGAATTTCTATCTTTCTGAACTTCTATTCAAAACAGTGTGACAATACCTGCTCCCACCTCAAGACTGGAGGGAACTGCATGCCCTCAAAGAACTCTTCCCAAGCTGGTCCTTCTGCCAGTGCCTGCCACCAGTCCTAGGAGAGGCCAGTTCACACTACCAAGAATCACTGCAAGCCATGGTGCTTCAGGGATAGGTACATCCAAAGCCCAAATCCCAGCACCTCTGGATACCCCCTTGTCCTTAGGGAATATTTTTTTTAGAGTGAAACACAGATGTTGCCACAGAGTGCGTTTCCTCTATAATTTAAGCAACAACTCAGTGCATACTACTGCACAGAGCTCAGGTCCTTTCTATTTGGCACAGAAAAGTGTTTTCAATTACAGGGAAAGGAATATTTAAAAACCAAAAAAATGACCATAGTATTATGGTGCAATGTGACCACAGTAATACTGACAAAGAGAGCATCATGTGAAGGCATCCAAAACAGCAGGAATTATTCCAATAATTTTTTCATCTCTAATCTGCAAGCTGCAACACAGCTAAGAGCAAAACAGTATTTTAACCTGTTACATTCCAAAGGCCTTTCCTGTCCAGTTTTCTTCAAAGCCAGAGATTTACTGTAAATAATTGTAGTATTGGATACAGCAGTTAAAGCATGAGAACTACAAACTACTTTACAATACTGGAATCAAACGCTTCTTCTATTAGTTCTAGAAGACTCACCAATGGCTGAAGACAAAGGAGAAAAAGCTTCATAATTCATTTTTAGTATGTAATTTGAAACGGCCAATTGAATTAAACAGGAACTTGGAGTTAGGGCCAGTACAGAACATTCTCAAAGAGTTTCATATGGAAAACGCTGAACAGATAAAATTGAACTGCAGAAGAATGTACTAATTTTCTCAAAATATGAGAAAAACACCAGAGCCCTTCATTTTGACTTTGAAGTTCTTTTTTTTCTTGTATAACCTGGTTGAAATGACAATATAATTTGTTCAACATTTCCAATAGCATTTTTTTTCCTTTCCAGAATTTTTATTCCATGGAAAAGTACATTCTGACTCACAGTGAAAAGACATTTTTGAATATCAAATTCTCCCAAGAAACATAAACTGCATTTTAATCAATAGCACTGGTAAAGAAATAGAAAAGGTTTCACACGGAATAGCTTAAATGAATGTCAGACACTGACAACATAAGCAAAACCACTTAACAGCCAAGCTTTTAGAAAAATAACTTCTTCAAAAAAGAGAAATCTTGCTGAATAATACAATCTGGGTTTGCAATCTTTTGTTCAAAGGAAAAAGCAATCTGCTCTTTAGATCCCTGCTAATAACAACATTTAACTGTGAATCGTGTACAACAATCGTGTTCAAGCTAGAGTTTCTGTCACTGAGCTCCAGTGATTTATTTCCGCAGTTGCCACAGGGATCTAAGCTCAAGACCCAGAAGCAGCAAAAAGCGATAGATCAGAGCGTGTCATAACCTTACTAAATAACATGCTAATCCAAAATAGGGTGGGGTGATAAAAGATTCCTGCCCAGCCAGAATCTGGGAACAGATAGTTCAGAAGGTGTGAACGTCCACAGCTTCTCCTGCACCTTTTAAAACCAACAGAAAGATGATAAAAGCTTCACTTGATGAGGGGAACAGAAATGCGGTGATGAGGAATACAATTTGCGGGAACTAAATGGTCCTGACTCTGCCTTTTAGCATGTTCATGTCCAAGATGAAAGAACTGACATCCACCAGCTCTGACTGGATTATGAGTCTTCTCCCTTCCTCACAATGAGAAACTAGTGCCTGAGCAAAACTTGGGGGTGCAAGGGAAACTGGGAACAGCAGCCAACAGCAAGAAGAACTGGCAAGGTAACTCTTGCAAGGACTGATGCTTATCTATACCACAGCACTAGATGGGCAGTCATGTTACACGACTGCACTGTGCATTTTATTGAAATGGGAAATAACCCACACATCAGATACCGCTTACTTACAGTATTAACTAAAAATTACAATGAGAAAGAAAATTAAATCAGCATCCCCCCCCCAAAAGCTCAATATATTCACCAGAACTCAGTACATTAGAGACAGACACAGAGAAATACCTCAACGAACAAGCTGCAATTAACCTTCCCAAGAGTGAGAGTACAATTTACTTGCAATTTAGCATTTCCAAGGTGAATGGATGGTTTGCAGGGCTCTCCACAGGATACAACTATTTCCGTTCACATGGCACTTGCTCCCAGTGACAACTGTGCATGAGCTGTTACCATCCAATCACACTTTGGCCAGCCACACTCAAGTGAAAAAGCATCTGTTTTCACACACACACACAAAAACCCAGCAGCACTTTTTAAGGTGAGATCCCCTTAGTCTCAGCTGCAGACAGGTTAGGAATTAATAGAAATTATGAGACCACTCTCTTACACCCCCAAAAGCAGTCTGCCCTTAAGGATCAGCACATGCACAGGGGCAGCAACTGTACCATCTGCTAGCAAAAGTCCTTTAACGAGCTGGAAATGCAAAACCCTTGGGAGTGCAGTGTGGTTCAAAGAAAGGTTTGGGAAGTGCTTTAAGAGCCACCAATAGAAGATGCTTGAAGCATCAACTGCAAAAGAACATTAACCGAGATACTGCTACAATCTGAAAGTCTCCTGTCATTGCTGAAATATTTACTGCAACTCTTAAATTCCCCAGACTCATTATGTTTCTCCCAGTTCCCGAATTTCTATACTTAAGCTCAGAAATTAATGCAAGCAATTTGAATGCAGACAATACAGGAAAAGCATTTTGGGCTTTTTATGGTTGTTGACTCACACTTCTGCCGGTGCTCCCTGCCCTACACAAGTATCAATTTAAGCAAAGAATTCACGGTTTTAAAATGGGTTAGCAACATAAAGGTTTTTCTTACCTCTCGTTCTAAAAATAAGTTATCTAAAGTCACCAGGTGGAATAAATACTTACCTCACAGATCATTTTCTGAACGAAGAAAAAATTCTCTTTAATCCAAAATCCCATATTTTTCAGCAGACATCAATATCCAGCCCTCACAAGTTCTGCCACTGAAAATAAAATCCAAGAACAACTTTTATACTTGATCCCCTTTGTTTCCTATGAACTGCAGCATGTTAGCGCCCTCTGAAAAATCAAAGAATTGCTTTCCCAGGTGATACGAAAGGATCTTAACTATTTCCTGCCTGTGCCAGCAAGCCTCCTCCCAACTTCTCTCCACTGTAATTCAAGCAACAAGGCACTAAAATAAAAGAAGCTCATGAATCCTGACTCGGGTATCTGTAAGAATTGATAATAAACTTCTACGTAACTCCTTTGATCAACCTATTTCAAGAGCGTCTCCAGCCACACAAAGAATAGCCTGTTCTCACCGTACCCAGCCTCTTTAAAAAGGGAAGCTGCGCAGTGTTGTCCTATGTCGTGAATACCTGCCCTCCTCCCTTGGTGAGATGATGGGACAATAATGCCTAAAGAGAACAAGCCTAAGCAGCAGGTAGCAGCCAAAATACTTGCTAGTGGAAAAAGAAAAATGAACACATTTAAATAAAAAAGGGATGGCCTCAGCCGGAAGCCACAGAAACAGAGACCACAAGGTCTGGGAGCTGCAAGGAGCACATTACCTCAACAGCAATGGCAAAGTCAATGCTTTCTCTGCCATTGTTGTTCGTATGGGTTTTTTTTGACGCCCCATTATAGACATACAGAAACTGATTTTCTACCAGGGTATGGACAAGGAAGGACAACACGCCACATCTCGTTTCATACACGTTACAATTACTCCAGATTTATATGGAAAACCTTCAAGACTCGGCTCGTTAACAGCAAGCGGAAGAGCACAAAGTGCCTTCGTGTGCGAACACACCTCGGTGCCCCTCAGCCACAAAACGGGGCTGCGCTTCGGAGCGCCAGGGCCCCTCGGCTCCCACACCTCCGCCTCCTCGCTTCGCCCCAGCGCCTCCAGGCCGAAGCTCGTGGTGGGCCGTGCCCAGCCCCACAGCACACCGTGCTGCTGCCGAACGCGGCACCCAGTGCCCTCGTTCACGAGTGGAGCCAGGCTGGAAGCAGCGGCGGGAGCCCCCAGCAGCCAGCCCTAGGGCAGGTCACCCCAGAGACAGCGGCGCCCAACAGCCCCTCCCCCACCGCCCCCCGGCTGCGAGCCCAGCAGGGCCCCCTGCTCCCCTCAGCCTGGGAAAGGCAGGAGACCGTGACGTGCTTTCCCCCGCCTTCAGCCTCTCGCCCCGCGCTGAGCCCACCCCGCTGCCCGCACACTGCGCGCACTTCCACCCCCCACCCTGCCCCGCCCGCGCCTTTAAAGCCTCTCCGGAGGCTCCTCCCCTCCGCGCTGCTGGCCCCGCCCCGCTGCCGCGCGGCTCTTCCGGCTTCGGCTCCGCCGCTTCCGGCGCCGTTTCTTTAAGGCCGTGAGGCGCGGCGGGGAGAGTGTTGGCGGTGAGAGGGGTGGCTGTGGTGGGGACTGCCGGGGTGGGGTGGTCCCCGAGCTGGAGCTGCTCTCCGGGAGGTGGCTGAGGCCCAGCGCCTGTGGGACGAGGTCTCCCCCTCAGCCCTGCTGAGGCCGGGCCTGGTGTGGAGGGCTGTGGAGACTGGGACGGGGGGCGAGGGAGTGCGGCTCCAAATCTGTTTGAACTTCCTCTTTTATTCTCTTTTTCCGTGTGAGGTACGCCTAGCCTAGCTGTCCGGCTCCTGCCTTCCTGGTAGCTCCCTTGTGCTTTGTGGGCGTTGCTTATTTTGTACGCGTTTGCCTCTCCACGGCCTGGTGGCTGTGTGGCTCTTGGTGGTTAGTCCTGTGTTACAGAAGCGGGGCCGCTCGCGCTGGCTCCCTCTTCCAGCACTGTGGGTCACGCAGCTGAGTCACGGATGGTAAAAGCAACCCCAAGCCTCGCTGCTTAAAGCATTTCATCCTATGGCTGTGTCTCTCTATCCCTAGGCTCTTCTTTTGATGTGTTGCAACATCAAGGCAAGCATGTTTTAGTGTTACAAAATGGATAGATGGACAATTGAACAGGTGTCAGTTGTGCTTACCTAGCTGGGTGGGAGAGAAAAAAGTCATTAGTCTTCATCAGTTTTAATATGGTTCAGGTCTTCTAATGTTTAGCTATCTGTTTTGCCTGTGACTCTTGCAAGGGTGGTATAGAAAGCTCTTTTGTGATTAAACAAAACTTAATGGAATATGTTAGTTATAGGAAGGAACCAACTCAAAAGTGATTACACTTGCTGTAGGTCAGACAACTCTGATATGGCATTTGTGCTTTGAGAAGCTTCTTACCTTTATTAGGTTTCATCAGCTCAGCTAATAATGAGATACACAGGAGCAAATTACTTTCTGACCAGAAGCTGCAGGCTGCTCCCTGATCGAGTTAACTCTGATCATATACAGACCTGATTAACTATTCCAGCAAAACCAGCTGCTGGCATATGAGTTAATTCATAATAATTTCCACAACTACACATTCCTGTATTGTTTAGGTGATGACTGGTATGATTCAAAGGAATTTTGTGGATGTTGTGGGATAAAGTCTCATCCTCACAGTGTTCTGTCCATTTTTACTGCCATCCTGAAGTAGCTTTACCAGGTAATGGGGACATGTTCATATCCCTTCTCACATTGCCAAACAAGGCTGAGGTAGTGCAATATAGGGAGTTTTGAACTGCTTGTGCCTACCCTGTTTTTCCAACAAAATGACCTAATTAAGCTGTTAGTCTGAAGTGGAAATAATAATTTTTATATTGGTCAGAAAATGGTTATGTTTTTTGTTAAAATAATGTGTACTTGCTTGTTGCCAGGCACTGGATGACCATTACTAAACAATGTCTGTACCACGTGGAGCTGTCCATGCAAAATGGATAGTAGGGAAAGTAATAGGAACCAAAATGCAGAAAACTGCCAAAGTGAGAGTGACAAGGCTTGTGCTAGATCCTTACTTACTAAAGGTAACGGCTGGTTAACAACTTGTCTTGCATGGTAATTTTTGTACTGTGTGGAGGAATGTTTTATTGATTTGACTCTTAGAATTTTTGATAGCTCTTTACAATGCAAACTCCTTAAGGAACTTGCATAATGATTTGGCTGTGGGGATGATTGCAAAGGATGAAAAGCAGTGTGTTGTGAGGATATGTCCATACAGATTATCTGCTAAATGTATTTCTTTGAAGTGCTTTGTTAATGTGCTTCACTTGATCTCACTTGAGAAGGTAAGTTTTTGTTGTTTCACACTTAGATTTAATTTTTCATATTGATTTGGAGTATGCTTTGTTTTGGAAACTTGACATCATATTAGTCACTTTTACAATAAATTTTGTAGCAGTCTTTCTGTATACATAGTTGTAAACGTACTTAGTATTTGAAGCTGTACTGTGATGTGCTATATGAGCTTTGTATTTGTCATTTCTTGGCAATGAATTTCAAATGAGGGGGTTAAAATTAGTATTTTCTCCATTTTTAGATAGGAAACTGTGGTACATATAGGTGGAATAACTTGCCTTTGGTGACCAGAAGATTAAGGATAGAGTCAGGATTAGCTAATGGACCCTGGAGATCTCAGTCCAATACTTTAGCCAGTAGAAGAACCTGTTAGTTTCTTTCTTAAAAGAAAGATACTGATTTTTGCCATTGCCATAAGAATAAATACTGTATTTTTATATGGGGGAAAAAATCAATTGAGAAAACTCTCAAATGACAACCTTCAAAATACTGATTTCAGGGCTGATGAACTTTAGATGTACTCAATGAATAAGAACTAATACCAGTTCTTGAAGTATGGACTGCACAGGAAAGTCATTCAGTTTGGAAGAGCCAAGGCAGCTGTCTTGCTGAAGCACTGTTGATGTGAAGCATCCTAAGGAGAGGAAAAGCTAACGCAGCAGAACTAGAGAGCAGAGGCCAGTGGAAGTGGTGATGCTAGGGAAGGGAATCTATGTTAAGAGCTTGTTGTTTTTACCTGCATCCACCTGTTCACTATGAACAGCGTTTTGTACTTGGCTTTTTCTTCCCCATCTCCTTTTCTACAGGCTTGGTTGGCAACATCCTGACCAGAGGGACTGTCAGGGAAGGGTAGTGCTGCACTTTCTTTGGAAAAACAGTAGAGTACATAGAGTTCTTCATCCAAACTGAGTCTTTTTTAAAAAAAAAACTTCTCCTTAGTGTAACTTACTAATATTAACTATATTTTTATATTTGCAAATTGCTTAATTTTGAAATCTAATGCCAAGGTTTTCTTTTTTCCTTCTACAGTTCTTTAACAAACGAAAAACCTATTTTGCCCATGATCCATTGCAGCAGTGTGTTGTTGGAGACATTGTTCTTCTGAAAGCTTTGCCTGAGCGGAGGAGCAAACATGTGAAACACGAACTGGCTGAAATTGTTTTCAAGGTTGGAAATGTCATAGATCCGATAACAGGGAAGCCCTGTGCAGGAACCAGGTTCCTTGAAAATCAGTCAGATTCAGAAAATCTGACAGAGGCAGATACCACCTATCTAAGTGAAAAACTTCAGGAACTTAAAGTTTGTTCAACAGACAAATAGTTGGGAAAATATAACAGAAGATTTTTCAGCTTGTCTCTGTCAGGGATCTTTGGGGCCCTGCTGTTTTATGTTAAATGTTTCAGTGAAATCTGTAGTCAAAACAAATAGTGAGCATAGTTGCTTATAAGAACAGATGTTACAGATTGATAGGCACTTCAAATCCTCAAATGAAAGTACAGAGAAAATGTGAGTTTCGTGTTAACACTTCATTTTGTTGCATGTAGCTTTGCCCCAAGCCTTGACAGTTTCAAAAGCCAGCTGGTCACTTGGAATGACTCTTTTGTATTGAGAAAGAGAAGAATATAACTCTAATATTAAAGTTTGGTGGGAGGGTCATTATATTAATTGTTCTGTATTTCAGACAGTCTTTTGTGGTTTATAGGATTGATTAAGATAATGCTATTAAACTTTTTGAAAGGAAGTGCAGAATTTTAAAACCAGCTTACCTGCATGTGTCCTTATTTCTTTTTGCAGTTGTTCATACCACCTTGCAGTATCCTTTAACTTCCAAAATCTCTAATAAAAACACAGCCACTTGTCTTTATAAGGGCAGTGAGGTGAGGAAAAAAAACTTTGGGTAGCTTAGCATGATTGCTTTTGTAACCTGTCCAAAGGAAGTATTTTGTTCTGGGAGGGATGGATCAATTTGAACTGTCAGCAGGAAATAGAACCTGATGAGAATACAAAGCCAAAGTAGAAGAAAAGATGGTTGGGTTTAGTCTCATCAGAAAAGCTAATTAAAACAACACATTCTGGGAGAGATACAGGTACTGATTTGCTGCATACCTTAATCTGAAACTAAAAGGCTATAGGAGTTAAAGATTAAAGATCGCTTTATCCTACTACAGCTTTGGGGATCTTGTGTCCTGTCTTCCAGGACATAAAGCAAACTAAGAGCGTACAGCTGTTACAGCAGCCTTGTGTTGCTGACTTTCCATTCAGATAAAGTGGCACCTGCCTCAAAACTCAGCACTTGTGGGGACAGCATTACATGTCCCTGTATGGAGGGGAGAGTGGTATATGAAACCTATGAGAAATGATTTTTGAAATGTCTGCCTATTTCATTGGTCCTTGCTTAAGATCAGAAGCTAAACAAGGTGTATCTGAACAGAGTTCCTCTGAGCTAAAATATCTCACTTTGAAACTGAGCCATCTTTCACCAGGAAGCTGTCAGTTGTGTTCTCTTCCGTTGCCAGAGTGGTGTCAACCATTTGCCCTTCCTTCACCTGTGCAAAATCAGTTTCAGCTGCCTGCAAACTGCTATAAAAGTCCAGTTGAATGCAGCAAATTATTTGGCAGACTGATAAGCTGGGATGTCAAGACACTTGGTTTGAATGTCTATGTGTAAATCAATAATGTGAACACAGTCTCTGATTTTGAGGAAGCACCTTAAAATGTGTAGCCATAGGTTATTCTTGCAGATTTGTGTGTTGAAGTGGTTTATGTTTAGGGAAATTACTTAGTAACTGTAGCTGGCTGATTAAGGCCCTCATCGAGGTGGAAGGAAACCTGGGCTCTGACGCCTGCTAGAGTGGCTGTAAATGTGAAACTTCATCCCTAGCAGTGATTGAGAGAAATCAGACCCAGGCTATAACATGGCCCTGTGCTGTAGGCAGTACACTGAAGTTGTATCCAAGCAGGCAGTAAAGGAATTTAACCCTCAGTACTTATGATATGAGTATTCTAATAACTAGGCATAGAATGTTTAGAAGAAATATAAAAAGTTTCCTGTTTAGTTAATGAGTTGCATCTACATCTAATTGTGGGAGTAAATCATCTTTCTGTGTATCTCCTGTGATTTTTTCATATGTAGCTGTGAAAATGTCATTTTTTTCAAAGATTGGTTCACCACAGAATGTTGTTAGGGTTGTTTTTTTTAGTTTATAGGTAGGCTTTGGGAGGCTTGCTTGAGAACTCAACGTTTAAAATGTGATTAAATATACGTAGTCTGAAGTAAACTCCTTTTTACAAGAGTGGTGACAATTGTAGGTTAAACTGGTCTTTAAAGAGGCACCGCAACCATTGTAGTTCACTAATGCTGAAGCACCCTGCATGCGCTAGCCTCTGACTTGCTCTCAGTGCTGATACAAAAATCATGAAATGGCAATGGAAACTGCATAGTGACAGGATACAAACTTCACACAGGCGTGTAGAAAGACACAAGTTAGCTCATTAACTTGTTTTCTGTGGTTATTGGCTGGTTGCTTTTAGAACTGTCTTGTAACTATTAGCCTAATTATAAGTTTATTCTTAATTTAAAGTTATTTAAGGATTTGATGCTAGTGTGCACCACCAATTCAGCCGAATTAAATACTCCTGTAGCTGGATAGAGCGTGAAGAAAACATTTCAACTACATCTGGGTGAAAAGTGGACTTGGGAAATAAGAAACAAGCTTTTGCACGTGATTCAAAAACTGCCTGGGCTCGCTCTTAGTGTTTTTCAGACGAGACCCCAAACCAGGCCTGGTGTCACCCCGAAAGCTGAGCACTCGTCGCGGAGGGGTGGTCTGGCGGTGGGGCCGTCAGCGCATGCGTACCCGCGGCTCCCCGGGGGCGTGGCCGGAGGCTCCT
>VZSC01016569.1:33560-90223 GCA_013398225.1 Steatornis caripensis | reverse complement strand
CCCGCTCGTCGGGGTAGCTGAGGGGCCGGGCCCGCGGCCCTCCCGTGGGGCGGGGAGTGCGACCCGCTCGGGGTGTCCTTCAAGGTCATGGGCGCCAAGGCCAGCCCCTTCCCCTCCCTCCCCCAAGTCCGACCCTGGCTGGGGATGTTGGCAGCGCCGCTGGCCCGCAGCCCTGCCTTGCCCTGCCGGGGGCGGTGCCCGCCGCCCCTGTCGCCCACCGGCGGGCTCTGGCTGCACGGTCACTGCACCCCTGCAGGCGGCGGGGTGCACAGGTACCCCACGGCCACGTATCGCCGGGTTTCGGGGTGCACAGCCACCCTGCACACACGTATTCCTGGTGTTGGGGTATGTGGGTGCTCTGCACCCCAGTACTCCTCCAGGATCAGGGTGTACTGCTACTCCACATCCCAACTCCACCAAGCAACAGGGCATGCGGCCACCCTGAAGCTCATGTCCCCTGATGCTGGGATGCGTGACTGCACACACAGCACCCCTGGGTGTCAGGACGCACGACTGCTCCATTCTCATGGTGCCAAGTTGCACCCCTGCCCGACATCTGCGTTCCCCCCAGTGTCAGGGTGCATGGCTGCACACACCAGCGTCTTCCTGCCTTCACGATGCACAGCTACACACGGGCTACACAGCTACACCTGGCGTGTGTGTGCATCCCTTGGGTCTCAGGGCACATGTGTTCGTACTTCCCTTAGGAGCTGGGATGTGTGCACACGTGCATAGAACCCCCAGGTGTCAGGGCACACGCACAGACACGTCCATCAAGTTTTGGGGTGCACACATTTGCACACCCACACGTCTGATGTGTGAAGGGTCAGGCACATGCACACCTCTGGGGTGGCAAGGGTGAACACACACATATGCAGCTCTCACAATACGGATGTTCACGCGTGTCTTGGGTATAGGAGGCCGACACAGATGCTCCCTGGGTGTTGGAGACACAAAAGCAGCAAAGCTGGGATTGATCTACACGCGTTTTTTCCTCCCTGTCTTTGAAACAGGGAAAGCTGCTGTCTCAAGCCTCAGAATGGACAGCAGCCCCTGTGCATCTAAAGGCATCACTGCAAGCAGCTGTTTAAAATGGGAATGGGGAGAGTTGTGAAGAGTATATGTTGTGAGATTTTGTGTGCATGTTTTGGGGTTTCTTTTAGTTTCAAATAAACTTTGTTTAGACCACAGATCAAAAACTGTCAATTATGGACAAGCTGTTTTTCTTTCTCTTTCAGGCAGACATGGGTTACTACAAAATCTAAATATTTGACCTGATATCTCCCAGCCAGTTTATATTTTGTGCTAAAGCAGAAGCTAAGTGGGATAGAAGTATTTCCACCGTGGTTTTTAATCTAAGCTATTCAGTCTTATCCTTTTGTGTTCACAGCCCAATCTTTCTAGCAAGAAAGCTAAGACCATAGTTAACATTTGTAGATAAGAACTTGCTAGCAAAGTTAAGCAGAGCCTTAAAAGATGCATGAAAACTCCCTTTAATTAGTATTGTTCCCAGAAAATTAAAAATTGCAAATTGTGATGGTAATTCTATATAGTATGTCTACACTGACTGTTAATTCACATTTTCGTCAGTGGTATTTGGATTTTGTAACAGTTTGGATCCAGTATCTGTTTTACTTGGAACAAGTATTATCATATTGTGGGGCATAATGTTACGAAGTTAGTTAAAAGTAGACTTTTTGGATGAAGGATTAATTTTGAACTAATTTGTGGTTGATAGTCACAACTGGCAGCCCAAAGATGTGAATTTAGTCACTACTCTTCCAGAGCTAATCTTGGGTACATACTGCCCACACAAGTGAACTGGTAATCAGTTCAGGGCTTCTTGATTTGTGAGTGTGTAGAATATAGTGTAGGACTTCTTTAAGGATATGGATTAAAAATAAGGCCCTAGCATCTTGGGTTGGGTGCACTGAATATCTGTATAATAAGCTTCAGCTGTTACCAATTTTTATTATAAGTAAAATGTATATTTAAGTGGATTGTCATGATCTGTTAGTCATTGTTCATGAGGAACTACACAATTGCTGGGTAAAAGATTCTACATAAATGTATTACTCACTTCATTGTATTGAAAATTAAGTATACCTCCAGCTTTAGGTGCAGTTTAACATTCAAGCAAAGGAATTTGCTTTTCAGTGTTACCCCTGTAACTGTAGTTTATTCTTGCTGCTGATAAAGCTTGTTCACAAAAAAAGCAACATGATTATTTGTCTCTTTCATCTTCAAAGTTTGCTGCAAACAATAATCCTTATAGAAGAGTATTCTAAATATTAGTTGGCTAACCCTATTTAATGAAGGGGAGGAAATGGCGATCGTTTACAGATCTGAGTTGAAAAAATGAGCAGTGCAAGAACTGGGATTGAGTTCTGCCTCCCAGAGCCCCATTTGCTGTCCAGTGAGCATTAGTGCTTACTTTAAGGGAGCTTTTCAAAACAACTTGGATTTATTAGGTGGGGTTTACCCCCTATCATCTGGGACAGCTTGTGTTTCTGTGGCACCTGATGTAGATGTGAGAATACAGGTGCAGTCACCTGTGCTTCATCTCTTCCTGCTGCTGAGATCAGAGAGATGTCTGCTCCAGGCAGCTGCTTGCCCTCTATTCTAGCAACAGCCTTATCATGTAAAGCCCTTTTAAATGCTTGTACTCAGGAATAGCTGCTTAGCTTTCAGCACAGTAGCGTGTTTGCCTAGGGCCAAAGAAGGCACTGTTTTCAGTAAATACACCAATAAGGTATTTACCTATTACTTCTTAACATTGAAGGACATCTCAGCTGGAGTTGTTCTTCTGGTTGTTATTGTTTCTCTGCAATGAAATACTTTTCCTTTCCTCCATCTTGTTTTCCACAGGGTGAACCAGTTCATTATGTTATTTTCAGACATTGGGACTGAAAGGTTGATTGTTGAAAAACACTGCTAGTACTTCTGTGTAACACAGACAGGCATGTTCATGAAGATATTTTTCCCAAAGGCAGTTGAGATTTTCTTTCCCTATTTTTTTTTTCCCTTGAATGATTGTCCCAAACTTTTGATAACTGAAAGACAGCTTTATAGCTGAAGATTGATAGCTATCTTCTGGATCTCCTAGTCAGTAATTAAAAGTGAAAAGTTGACTTCAGAAGCAGGAAAAGGTTTAAATTTCCAGCGATTGCACCACATTTTTAGTATGTCAGACAAATATTTTAGTAATTCAGCAGAACCCCCATATCTAAAAGAGGCAAATTGAGGGAAGTGCTTCTTATGAGAAAGAAGGAAAAACATTTGAGCTTGGGGTCCCCTATCATATATTGTAGAGAAACAGTTAAATACATCGGCTTTCTTGTCTCCTGTCAGCTGGAAAAGAGAAGAATAATTCCTTTAACAAATAATTTTTTAAACCACAGTTATCAATTGTAATGTTTTGTGTACTCTGTGGTGTAAAGGGAAGGGGTATTATTTTGGAAGTGTACTTGCAGAAACTGCATAATGGTTAGGTAAAAAAAGGCGGTGAAATTCTTCTATTTCAAAGAAAGGGAAATTGCGAGTGCTGTACAAAGAATGTGAATCTGTACCCCTTTGTACCCAACTGTACAGTTGCCAGAATTTGGATTTGAAATATTTGCACAATCTTTGTTTCCTGCCACTCACAATTTTTCCCAAATTAGACTTTCATTATGTTTTTTCTCTTGAAAGATGCGCTATTTAACTTTTCCTGTTTCAGAGCTATATTTAAGCAACATAGGAACATATGGCAGTTACTTTCCTGTTTACACTGTACAAATTTTTCCTTATGCGCACTGTCTTTTTGCTCTTTTTCACTCTTGTCTGCGTACATCAGGACAGCCCCAGACTTCTTGAGCAAAGACACTTGATCAAAAGGAAGATAAACAGGCAGCAAAAGCAGCCATCCACCCATTCACTGCCACGTGCACGAAGAATAAAAGTGGATAGTGTGTGGTTAGCTGTCCAGCTCTGTATCTACTAAAATGGTTTGTGAGAGGGTAATCTCAGTGGGGAAAGAACTACCTTTACCTTGCTACGAAGTGGCTCAGTGGAAAATTTTAGTAATAGACGTATATGTAACTGTGTGCTGTGATACTGTTTGCATTGAACTTAATTGTGCCTATCTTCCCTGCATTGTGGGCATTTTCAAAACACGCTCAGTGACAGTATAATGTACTTGTTAATGTGTAGGGGGCTGGTATCTTCAGCTAGCAGACCTCGTGAAGACAGTTGGTTAAAATCGCTATTTGTTCGCAAAGTCGATCCAAGGAAAGATGCTCACTCCAACCTTCTAGCCAAAAGAGAGACCAGCAGTCTATATAAACTACAGAGTGAGTGATATTTTTACATTTAACATTACCATTTCTTTATTCTGTTCCTGCACTTCTCATGTAATGTTGTTGTTTCAGTTCACAATGTAAAACCAGAATGTCTAGACGCCTACAACAAGCTTTGGTAAGTATGCGTGTTATGTTTTCAAATTTTAGACATGTTGATTTGATCACAGGCTGTTCTGAAAATTGGCAAATATCATAATTATTTAGAGGGAAGGTGGAAAAATTCTGCTTTTACTTCCAGGGTATGGTGTTAAATAGATCATATTATTCCTGGAGAGAGATGGCAAAAGATACTCTACTGAGTTCACCCCCTGCCTTCCCTGTTCGAGGTGTTCTTTTCCTAAGCTGCAACTTAGGATGATGCCTTTCGTGAAAGCATTGGTGACATTTGTTGGAACAGCTCTCCCCCTTCCCTTAGGTGTCTTACAATTGCTGGTCCTTGCAGATAGATCCTGGTATGCTAGCATGTCCTGCTCCAGCTGCCTTGTAGGAATGTGTTGACGGTGGTTATTGTCTGCACGCAGGAAGGAAAGGGAGACACCACCAGGAAGTAAAGCTACATGCCAGTATTAAATTGAAGTATAACTTTGAGGAGATTTTAAAAACCCAGGGGTGGACTTTCAGCTCACCTGTATCCTTCTACAAAAGTAATGTTACTGAGATCTACTCTTGAAGAGCTTGGGTAGGATCTTTGTTATTGGGGTGATACCCTCCAAGGGGGGCAGTACTGTTAGGGGTTTTCAGAAAAGTTACAGCTTTATAAAAGGTATGGATAAGTAACATGTTAAATTTACTACTTTAAGGATGAAATTGCAGAAATATTAGTCCTGTTCTGCCTACGTAATCACTTCTCTGGAGCCAGAACAAGTGCCTTTTCAAAATTTAAATTTGGAAATTTACTGAGCCTCACATGTTTCAAAACAGATCATCTTGTCACTTAAAACCTTCTTAGCACAACGATATGCTACTGCAACCAGTTTTTTTAAAGTGTGGTGTATTGGTGAGATCACCAGCTGGGGTGGAGGGTGGGGAAGAAGTTTACAACTCGTAGTTTATGTCCTTGGCTGTTACTGGTTGGCTGTATGGCCATGAGTAGGTCATCCAACATCTCTGTGCCTTCATGTGTTCAGGTTTGAAATGGGGCTAGATAACCCAAAACTGTTTTCCGTGCTCTACAAACATAGAAATTCACTAGAATAACATTCATAAGGTATTTTTAGCTTTTTTGTTTAAAAAGATAAATACACAGCAAAGTACAGTTAGCATCCAACCAGCTATTTCCAATTATCCAATTATACAATATGAGGAACCACTTCTCTGCGTTATCTCATGAGCTACCTAAATGTTGAGTGAAAGCAGAGGCTTTTATTTCAAGTAAAGAGATAATAGCAAAGAAAGAAGCTGCTGACAGCAATCCGATGAAGTATGTGTGCTTAGATTTATTCTTTCTAAACTAAAGCAAATGTAAGTATTCCAGGGAAGGAGAAAACTAAAGAATGGAGTAATAAAAAAACCTAAGCCTCTCTGAACTTCCTTCCTTCCTCTCCCTAAATTAAAGGTGAACAGATTAATTCCTTAATCTGTATCAAATCAGAATGAGGATTAGTCATCACATGTTAACAAAGAAATAATGTAATGAAGACCATTATGAAAGTACTTCCACGAGGCCCTGTGGTTAAGGGCCCCTTCTGAAGGATTAGGAACAGTTATTTTTAAAAAAGAGAAAGATGGTGTTCCTAAGGTATTCTGTGGGTGGTTTTTTCTGTAATTTGCAACAAAATATATTTTAGGTTTATTGTAATAATTTAACATTCCTGTTTAAAGCTTCCTTGCTAGGATCTCATTATGCTTTGCAAAAATGAACTGATGGTGAAACATCCCTGAAAGCATCCTTGGAGAGTCATTCTATAATGTCATTTACACTATGTAGTGAGAAATCTTGAGGTACAATGTGGTAATGAGATTGCTCAAGGTTGTCTAAAGTCAGTGGCAGAATCAAAAGGAAAACTCTTATCTTAATGTCTCTTAGCCCAAGACCATTCCTATTATTTGATATTGTGCAGAGAGTCATTGCCTGTGAGCCAGACTGAGCAAGAGGGGTAATTATTCAGGGAAAAATATTAAAAAGGCAAAGTTCAACTGGACTAATAGACTTACTCATCAAAGTACAATGCAATGAAAGCGGTCTTAACTGAGTCAGCGGTCAGTAAAACTTAATTTCCTAATGCTAATGTAGCCCACTTTTAAAGTTTAAAAAAATGTTAGAAATACTGGAAATAGTCAAACAGAAATTTTGTGTTGGAGGTATTTTTAAGGCAGTTTCACTGTATGCTTTAATGGATAAGTTGCCTCAAACCAAGACCACTTTCTGAAATGGTAGAAAGCAATAAGACTGCATATTATGAAGTACAGTCATAATTTGATCTGTCAAAATACTTGTTTTTATTCATTGAGCTCAACAGAATTAATAGTATTGTAACTAGTCCAGAAGACTGTCCTTTCCTATTTTTGTGTATTCTACCTTCCTTGTTAAAGAGCAGCCTTTCCTAAAGCAGATCACTCCTGTAGTTAGGCTGTGTTTTTTGTGAGACATCCTGATGTTTATTTTCCTAATGTGTTGGATAACCTTTTAGGTGATAGACATAATTTATTGCATGGAAAGAGCTTTACCATGCTGTGTATTTGTCAAACAGGCTAAGAAATGGTAACACTTACCTTGAGTTTGTGTAGTGTTGTAGCCGTCTTTTCCCTCCTATGGGAGATTTTTGTATTTCAGCTTTCTCTTCTGAAAAGTAGAGCTTGTGAATTTTCATACCATAATGATAAACGTGTGGTGATTTGTTATACATATCAACTGTAGCCTCCCTGAGGAAATGCAACATAGTGTCTGTATTCCTTGTTTTCAAGTCAAGAGGTGCTGCCAAAGATTCATGAAGAAAAACACTACCCATGTGCACTGGTGGGGACTTGGAACACGTGGTACGGAGAGCAAGATCAGGCTGGTAGGAGATAGAAGTACAACAGAATGTAAAACCATACAAGTGAAACGTGTGCTTGGCAGGTTTCTTCTCTTTAAATCGTCTCTGTTGACAGTAAACCTTTAGCATTGTATACAGTGAGGGTGCGTGTGCATCAATTATCAGTAGTCATATTAACATTCACAGTGCTTGCTTTTTGTCTTGTTGAGTTTGACAGTCAAGCATTAATTCCTCAGATTTGTCCTATTGTTAATACACTTTCATGTTTTCCAAGTGATTTCCAGTTTTGAAAAAATGCTTATAACGTTTGTTCCTGTAACAGTTTGCAGGTGCAGATCATGTTCCTGAATGTTTAGGGTAAAGGCGAAGGCTCACAAAGACAGAGTTTATCTTGCATTGGCCAGTGTAAAAGCTTTACTTAGACTTTCATACTTTTAGTTGCTGTATGATAATGTAATGGAAATCATTCGTGCCATCTGAAAAAATGATTGCAGTATAAACTCAACAATCTAGGCCTGTGCTGGAGGAAAGTAAAAATATTTCTGTTCATGTTCATATAAAAATACTGCCTGATTGAAAATATCTTGAAAATATATTCGAACTAGAAGTTCCTGAAGAGCTGGCAGAGACCTAACTGCAAAGAGTCTAGCATAGAGAGAAAACCTGAAAAATTTCCTAGGCTCTGGGAAATTGAAGGAATGGGAAGCCACAAATACAGAGTGGTGTACTGGTATTTGTTATGCAGTTTGTTATGTAGCTCCATTGTTAGAGCTGTGCTAGTATCAATGTCATTGCTTCGTTATTGAAAAGTATACTCACATATACACTGTTTTTTCTTGCATTGACAGCAGATTGCAATATTGACACTGAACAAATGCAAAGAAATAACAGTAGATAAACCAAACAACATCTGAGAAACAATTCTAAAAGTTGAAAGGAAATTGGGGAATAAAGACAATTGAAATAAGAATATCTTAGCCAAGTCTCATTAGTTGTTTTTGTTACGTGTTAACACAGACTGTGTATGTAACTGCATCCGTAGCCTGCCTTGAAAATGTTATTGCAACAGTTCTAGCAGTGTAATAAAGCAGATTATAGGGTTTTGACTTGTTCAGTACTTGTGCCCAGGCTGTGTTAATGTGGATATACCAAATTTGTCCTGGGGATAAGACAGTAGAAGCAGGCACACTGGATGAATCTGCTATTGTAGTGAAGTGCCTTACCTTAATCTCCAGTTTGCTCTCCTGGAAAAGGCACAGGACTGCTTTAGAGGAGAGAAAATAGCTTTTGTGATTCTTTGAGGTGAAATATTGTTGCCTTGCTATATTAAGTGCTTGTAAATAAATCTGTTATGATTTATTAAAGGGATTTATTATTATTTATTAAAGAGAGAATGCTTTGAAAAAACTGTAAATACCTGTTCTGAAGTTGTTTTTATGGGGAAAATCCTAGCAAACGTAACAATTCTAGCATGTTCAGATATCTTCTGCTTTTTTAAAATGTGATGTTTACCTCAAAAATAACATTTGCATCATTTTTCATGTCCTACAGAAAGTGTGTTGGTCTTTGTGCTTGAGTGATTTACTGAACTAAAAAGTCTACCCCTCTATTGCTCTTAGATGAAATTGGTATGAAACACATTTTTGGAATTAAGTCATCCTCTTAAGTTGAACCTCAGTTTCAACTACAGTCATGTAAAGTCATCGCATCTTAGTAGCATGGCAACAAAAACTCCTTTCAGAAATTTCCTTGTTATCTTCAGTGTAGATTGCAAAATTTTCCTAGAGAACCCTTTTCAAAAAGCAGATTATTCCATTATTAAAATGTTCAAAAGTTTAGTGCTTTCTTTAACAGAAATCTATTTTTAAACCTGTTACCTGATTTCTGTTTTTGAATAATTCTGTAGTATGAAGAGCATTTTATATTGTGATATTCCTTAAGATTTAGCACTGCCTGAAAAAGCTTCCTTTTTTTCTGTTTCAGTTCATCTGTGGAGGTATGAGGGAGGCTATCCAGCTCTTAATGAGGTCATGAGTAAACTCCGTCAAAATAAGGTAAAATGCATTGATTTTGTTAGAATCGGTTACTTACTAAGAAGAGAACAAAGAATAGTCAGAGCAAAAAACTCCACATTCAGATACCTGCTTTCGCTTCAGTAACTCATCACTTCCTGTACAAACTTAGAAGCCTCTGTGGAAAAGGGTTTATTCTCATATTCAGAAATACTGAGGTTTAATACCGGAATACTTTATGAAACATTTACAGGTAGTGCTGTGTAAACATGCCACTTGAAATTTTCCAACATGCCAGGAGAATATAGATGCTTTTACAATTTAAAGGATTTCAGTGTCCCCAAACCCCAAGATAGCATTACCAAAAAAAAAAAAATCTAAGTCACTGTAAGGTATACTGCTTTTTGTTGTTGAAACATAATACGCAGTTTGACAGTGATCGCTTTGTTTTTTAGGAATTCACAGAGTTTCGTAAAGAAAGAGGTAACATGCTTCTCTCACGCAAGAACCAGTTATTGTTGGAGTTTAGTTTCTGGAATGAACCTGTTCCCAGAGAGGGGCCTAATATTTATGAACTGAGATCCTATCAACTTAGAGTAAGTTTAAATTTTTTTATTATTATTTTTTAAGCTTTATGCTGTCTTGAAATGTTCAAAGCATGTTTATACCCCGTAGATGGAAAACAGACCTCTTCTTAGAAATCTGGTTCTTATCAAAGCTGGTGTCTGAGTCATTGTTGCTTTTGAAGCGTGGGGTCCAAAATGAAGGCAGGCTCCAACAAGATACTAATATCTGCAGGGCTGCAAACCCTGTGTTTTCATTTGAAGGAAACTTAAGGCAAATGACTAAGAAGTAATACAGTAAGTAAACAGAGTAATTACAGATTATTATAACACGCTTATCACTTGAAGGAAGTGATTTTGTTAATACATAGTGTTTTCCATATGTAAATGTGATGAAAAGTGTCCAGGTATTTTAACTTTCTTTAAACTGCAGTTTTAACAGTCTCTTTTGTTTTTGTAGCCCGGAACAATGATTGAGTGGGGAAATTACTGGTAAGTGTTGCTTTAGCGCTTACATTCTTCTGTTTGAGAGATGTATGTTTAAAAGTCATGGAGGTGGCAGAACAGTACCAAAGCATTTCAGTCACCCAAATAATGGCCTGCTCCTGTACTTACCCAACTTGTAAGATAGTTCTTTGACCCTTAATTTTTCCTTTGAGGAAGGAAAGAGGAGTTCTGTGTGCAAACAACATTGTGGGCTCTGTGGTTTCACTTTCCTTCACATAACCCTTTTTAGTTTGATGTAATGGAACAGAAACCATTTATTTTCAGCAGACAGCAGTGCTTAGTGAAGAGTGGTGGTGAAGTTCTTGAGACTGTGTTGATCTTTCACAAGACCACTAGAAGCTGACTGACTTCTAGTTTAAATGGGCTAAATCTTGGTGCTTTTAATTTTTAAAAGTCAAGTTTCTCCTTGAAAAGCTATTGAGCAACACATTTTTGTTGTAATACATAGGTTAAAAGTATTTGAGACAGTCTTCTGTTAAGTATATGCTTCTGATTTTGTCTTATTTAAAACCAGTGCAAGTTTCTTTCAATTTACATTCACTGTCTTTGCAATTCTAGTGGTAGATAGTTAAACAATTTGGAGTATTTTCAATTCTTTTGACAAAGGTGAGGACTTGGATTTCTAGACGTGTCATTGTCATTTATGTAAGTAATTTGAATAAAGCAAATTGAATTTAGAATTTTTATAAAATAGGCATGTCTAGGGTGGTAGCCAATCTGTTTTAGAACATGCAACAGATTTATACTTAACAGAAATGTTGATCGATCTTACATAACAAATTGTGGAGCGTTGCATACGACAGCTGCATAGCAAAGGTCTGTGTGAATAAAAAAGTTGTATTCCACTACCACAAAATCTCTGGTAAATGAGTGTGGCAAAGACGGTATGACTGAAACTCAAGGATTTAGTTTTAGAAGAATGTGCTATAAAAATGGCCTGCCACTTTACACTGTTCCAGCAATTATCTTTATTCTGTATCTAATGTTGAAGAATGATTAATGCACAGTCTAGTGAAACTATAGGCCTCCAATTTCAACTCACTCTAACAAGATACATAGGTATATTTTAATTACTTAGTGCTGAAAATGAGTGTATCGCAGGGTTTTTTCTTATTTTTAATTGCTGAAGTGTACTGCAGATGCCGTTTAACATTTCAGCTTCCTTTCGTCTCTGTTTTCCTTTCAATTATCACTTCCATCCTACCCAGATCTGCTGTTTTTAATAGCTGCTTTGCTCTTCTGTAGGGCTCGTGCAATTCGTTTCCGGCAGGATAACAATGAAGCAGTTGGAGGATTTTTCTCACAAATTGGACAACTGTATATGGTTCATCATCTTTGGGGTAAATTTGTGTTCTCTGCTTTTTTCTCACTGAATCAGCCCCTAACAGACTGTTGACCTTGCCCAGGAGAAAATGTTTTTACAAAAGGCAAAGGAATGTCTTTAAAGGGGTTTTTTGTTTTGCATCAACAGTGTTTCTTAATTCTTGTGTAGGTAACTTTATTCTTCAAACAAGCATGCAGAAGTGAACATTTCATGTTTTGTTTTGTTTGTCATGGCCCTTTCTTGTTAGGGACTACTTGTTTGCTTTCAGTAACGTAAGCATGGCAAGTCGTGTCCTGCCATCTCTTTTCTCCATCCCCATTTGTGCTGAAGTCAGGTTTTTACAGTTTAGTTTCAAGCATCACATATACCACATGTACAAAAAGGAAAGTCAAGCATTGATTCACGTTACTACGTCATGTTTTGGCTTTCTGTGCGTGTTAGTCTCCACAAATGCTTAGCTGCTTGTCACATTAGGATTGTTTCAACTTAAAGAAACTCATAGTCTAATATTTATTTTAGAAAATACCCAGTATTAGCTTCATATCTTGACAATTCAGAATATTATATTCCAGCACTAGAAATCTGACACCGCTCATGTAGAACTCTACTCTGTTGTATCTTACCTGTGTCTTAAGACATTCTCTTCCCCAGTTCCTTCTGTTTGCGTTGGTTGGGAGCTCTTTCTTTTTGTGAAGAAGAACTTCCGACATTTTTCCTTCCCAGTGTTTGCAGCCTCCTAATTACTCACTAGAATACTTTTAAGGGAGCTATTCACATGTAGAAGGAAGAGGAGTTACTTCTAAGCTTTGCGCTTGTTGTTTTCCCTCACCAGCTTACAAAGATCTCCAAACCAGAGAAGATATAAGGAACGCTGCATGGCATAAACCTGGCTGGGATGAACTAGTCTATTACACAGGTAACCTATTAACTTCACTGGAATGCTAGAGGTAGACTTTGTGCATGCCATCATTTTTGTTCTTCAGTACATTGTACAACGATAAAAAGTTTTGCATCTATGGTGTGTGTGTGTGTCTGTGTGTCAGTTTTCCTACTGTCAGGGAAGGGAAGGACATTTCACTAAGTCATAAAGTGAATTTTGCGATTGATCATACAAACTTGGAAAAGTTGCCTAATTGCTAAAAAATGGCTACATTAATAGTAAATTTTTATACAAGCATCTCTACTGTAGAATAACAGATTTGTGTAAATGCTTGTTTGTGTCCAGAAATTTAGGGAGCCAGTGGTGAAATTTATATTAAATTATTACCTCTAATATTTAATGAAATACAGGAGCATTGTTAAGTGCATTCCTTTGAAAGGGGAATTTAGACTTTGGAACTAGAAGCCAGGAGATCTTTGAGATCAAAGATAGCTTTCGTAACAAAACTCACGGAAGTATGCTAAGCATGTCAGATTTTGGTTCCATAGGGTATATTTCAAAGGAAGTATACCAGAAAAATGTCAGATAACTTTCATTATGGTGAAAAGGAATAGAAATATTTTGTCTTCAAAGGAGCAGAGAGATTATATTAAAAAAAATCACTTGTTCCCAAAACGACTGTGCTTCAGTTACAGGAATGTTGGTGGTTACTGGTGACTTGGCATGCGCTAGCTAGGAGAGTAACTTGAAGACAATAATACCTGTTCAAGCTGAATGTACAGAACTGCTAATGATCTCTATTAGTGAAATTAAACCCTGTCTCAATTTTTTTCAGTGCCCCTTATTCAGGAAATGGAGTCCAGAATCATGATACCATTGAAGATTTCTCCGCTTCAGTAAAGTCACTGATTTACTTGTGCCTACATAGATGAAGTGACAAGTATTTGTCTTAAACTAATTTATGGTATACATTGTATATCATAGTCTGAAATATAAAAGTACTGTATTGAGCTTATAAAGGAGACCTCTTTTCTTCAGAATCTATTGATCTTTTGCTCTTATGATTGTACCAGGAAAAAAAGAAATACAGGACTGTGATTAAAAAGCTGGTTAATTGAAAACAAGTACAAAGACATATATGAGTTCCTCTGTGAGATAGCTCCTCAGGTTAAGTATGGCATACAGTGTTTAATATCTTCTGCTCCATAGACAATGCCCAGTGTTCAGTAACAGGAACAGAACGGAGCGTTACAGTTGCTGTGGCCTTTGCGTGGCATTATGACAACTGCAGATTTAAAAACACCTGGGAATTCTGAAATTAGAAGCTCTGAAGCCCTCAGGCAGCTCTGAAATACACCTAGCTGTTCTAGCAGGCCTGAAATCAGTAACTCGCTCTAAATTTACAAATAGGCAGTCATTAATTGAGGATAATACTTTTTGTCAGGTGATAGCTTATGGATAGAGAATAGGGCATTCTGTTTCGCAAGGACTCCGAAGCCTGTTGAAACTAATCGCACATTTGTGTAGATGTCTACACCTGAAATTAATTTTGTGCAGTATGACCTGTGGTTTTCAAAGAGATACTGACAAGACGTGGTTGTCTGAACATTCTGCAGGGAAGTCAAGTTCAGTTCAATACATTTATCTACAAATAACTTGGAAGTCTAGGAAAAGGGGTTTAATTTAATAAGCAGTCATGACTTCAGACATATGCTTGGTCGGGTGTTTCACTAACTGTACAGTAGGTACTTACGAATTGATGTGTGAAACTGCCGCGTGTTGAGTCAATAGGATCGACGTAAAGCGGTGTACCATGATGTCCAGTTCTTTTTGGTTTCACTTTTAGACTAGAATATATCAACACTTTTGGTGTCTGCAATGATGTGAACATCCTGTAAGTGAAAATAATATTCTCTCTTTAAAGTGGCTACAAGAATCAGTGTAACATACAGAATGTACAAATCAGCTACTGAATGTCCAGTTTGTACATTTCAGTGAGTTTTCAGGAAGAACATATCAGTCAATAAAATCCTTTTAATTTTCACATTTTACTGGCACCTTATATGTATTGCACCACCTGTGTTTTCTCTCATCTTGCGCGGTTTATTATGGAAAATGTGAATAGTTGCATATATTTAAATAGAATATTTCAGCTCAGTTAGCCAATATCACTTCTCTGTGTCAGGGACAGCATTTCCCAGTATTCTGCTTTCCTTCTCCAAAGCGAATTTAAAGTATCTCCATTACATCCCATTTTGCTAAATGTTTAGAGGTCGTAAGTGCTGTGGTGATAAAAACAAAATATTTTTCCTTTCCATTTTTCTCCACAAATTATGCTTCATTTTTCAGATCTGATTTCTTCTTTTATTCCCATACACACTGTGCTCTTGCTTTCACTTGCATTTCTTCTTAAACAAAGTCAGTATTTGATCAGATTCTTGTCTGTTTTCATATTTTCCTCCTGTTGTCAACTGATTATGGGATTTTACTGAGTAAAATTCTGTACTGTATTAGCTTAAAGTTCTCAGCTTGCCTTGCTTAGTGGGCCAAGTACATAATTTCAGCTGTTCTTCTTGTAAATCAATCACGAGCAGTACTATCATCTGGGGCTGTTATTTTCCCAGACTTTTGGGACTACTGTTTTGCTGCAAAAGCAAAAAAAGGATGACACTATCAGCTTCCAGTACTTTTTTTTTTCCTCCCAGTATCTTGCTATATTTCTTGTTCCTAGATAATTGCCTGGGTGACTTACCCCTCATAACAGTGGGGGTCAGAGACAAAAGGCAAAAAACATTTTCAGACTTAGAGGATTTTGAGGGTTCTGATGCAATCTGTGTTTCTTGCCTTCAGCTGGGAGCTCTAGGAATTAAATTCAGTCAGGCAGAGCTCTTGTTTAAGGACCATGAAGTTTTACATGAATAAGAAATCTAAGGAATAACTGGATGTTCTGCGGGGTGGCGTCATATGGCACAAGTCTCTTCAGTCTTCATACGCGTATCTAAGATCTGAATTTCCGGTAGTGTTGTTGTAATGTATTACGGATGTGCCTCCTGTCATTCAGAGCTTCAAACTCATGCTCTGGCTGTCATCAGAGACCAATTAGTTCCTGTTATTTTAGTTACACATAACTAAACTCACCGACCATAACACAGTAGATGAATAAGCAATGCCAATCTTTTCTTGCTTCGCTTTCCCTGAGCCCTTTCTGAAGTTGCTTTTCCCCTGTTGTGAACACTGTTGTGATTATCCCTCTTAATTTCATGGCCAAGTCTGCCTTTTTCCTGACTAGCGATACTTCAGCATTTCTTAGAGCAGAATTTGTAGAGTTCAGAACTGAAATCACTTTCCAGTGGTTGGAAAGTGGGGAACAACGCCTGGAATGGTCTCTGGTAACTATCGGTTCTTGTTCCACTGTAATGAAGGCACAATTAAAAACTCAAGTTCAGTTGTCCTGTAGTCTTCCCAGAAAAGTCTGCAAAATGTTCATTTAAGAAGTCCCCTCGTGCAAATTGAATATAGAACTTAAAGCAATTCTGCCTCACTGAATAATCGCATTAAAATAAAAGGCTTTATATGAAGTGTGGTGCCTCCCCATTCTCTTAGGAAACCCACCTGGAGACCAGATACTGCTTGCCTGACATGTGCTGCTTTCCAGACGTCGCTCTACTGTGATAGGGTACGTTCAGGTAAATCGGTGGCTTGGTTGTAACATTGAAACTTTCCTCACGCTCCTTTATTGTCTTCTATTTTTTTCCAGTATTTTACAGACAAAAGAGCTTTGCCATTCACTAAGCTAAGTAATCCTTTTAGTACCTCCTGAACTAGAAGTCAGGCTAGATGTTTCCCCAGTGGAGGGGGTGTGTGGTTTTTTTTCCAAACCGGTCAGACCTAAAGAGGTCTTGTGAAATCAATGGCACAACGCCATGTTTCCATAGCACTCCGACTGGCAGAAGATACTGCTGTGAATGTTAACATCTCTGTGGCACAGAGCCTCCTGCACGGTCTTCTGACTGGGGCATTAGTGAAATTACATATACTTGAAGTGAAGCATGTCGCAGTGTTTGTAGGATCAGGGCCTGTAGCTATAGCTGATTAGCTGGATGTTAGATTTACTTTTTAGTGGCCTTTTAATTCAATAAAAACTGCAGCAAACACTTCTTCGTAACTGTAGAATTGCAGAGGAACACACTGAATGAGAGCAGAAAGAGTTTATACTTGTTCTACTCGCAGTCTTGACTAAACAAAAGCATGATTGTACATGAGCTGCCCTTGGAGCTGGCTGAGATTTTTCTTGGGAAGGATTTAAAGAGATCATCCTTAACACTCCCAGAAGAGTTCTGGTGAGCAGCCTGCCAACTATTGTCTGTCTTGGCTTTTGTGAAGTTTTTTAAACCCTGTACGCAGATACTCACTATAGCTGTTTATATGTCTGCCTTCCTCTAAAAAGCCATCAGAAGTTTGGATTTGTTTTCTTTTAACCCTTCTACTTTTCTAGTATTTAAATGCTGTTGTAACTTCAAACAATTATTGCTTCAGGGTTTTTTTTTGCCAAAAACATTAGATGGCATCGCTGAGAGCTGCCATTCATCAGTCTCGGGCTTTGTTGACGCCTCGTTCCTCTGTATCCTTTCTGAGGATGTAGCAGAATGGACAGAACCAGTATTTGTTTTAATTGTTGGTGATGCTTAAACAATGGACAGAAGCTCTCTCACTGTACCTTGATTTAATCTTATTAAATTAAGGAAATCCAGTGCAAGCTGTGAAAACCTATGATTATCTTGTGGAGACCATGTGAGATTTCAGAAAGTAGGCGTATCACTTGTTTCTCCTCCGATCTATGAAATACGTGGTGGGATGAAAGAGAATTAGCACACGCAGCATAATCTTCAATTTCCAGAAAAATACTGGCACTGTTTGTAAGCACCCAGAAGATAAGAGCCTGCGTGGATTTTTTTTTTTCCAGGACAAATCATATCTACCCATCTTTCTCCTGTGATGGTATTACGTGGATGGAAGGAAGTGGAAGATGTGACATGTTTTAACATTAGTAAAGCTTTTCACATTATCAGAGGTGAGATTCTTTTAAGTCAGGGTAATAAAAGTACCATGATGTGTCAGCAAAGCTGGTTAAAAAGAAATGCTTTGAAGATTTTTGTCAGAACTTGCTGACAAAAAGGCAGCGTTTATCAAGTGTGTCCTGTATAAAGGACCGTCTTGGATCAGAAACTGCAGCCACAAAAGACAAATCCTTAAGCAACAAGAATTTGTTAGCTGAAGCTCAGAGAAGTATTTACTTAGAACAGGTTAGACTTCTTTCTAGCACAAACAGTTTAAGGGTGGTTGATCCACACTTGAGGCAGAGGAAGAGACTAGATAAGTTTCACAGTATTTTCTTGATCAGTAGACCTTTTTTTTTTTTAACGGTTGAAGAATTAGTTTCCATCCAGTTACAGGTTGATGAGAGATGATTATTAAATAAGTAAAACAGTTAATTAAACAGCGTGACCATTTTACAGAATCACTGTTTTGGAGTTTAGTTTCAAGTATTTCAGTGAGGTATAGGAAGCACTGTATCACTCGCCTTAAAATATGCTTCTCGGACACTGAAGAATATTGCATATATCTCAGATTTGCATGCATCTCATGCCTTTCAGACTACAGGTTGAGTAACAGTGATGTTGAGTAACATATGACATCTCAGGATCTCCTGTAACCATGTTTTAATGAGATCGGAGATGCTTAGTAATGTTTCCTACCTATCTGTTCACTGTTTAACCTAGTTCTGAGATTCTTTGGAATGGAAAGTGCTGACCATACTGTTTACCTTTTAGACTATATTAGGTATTTATTTTTGATGATTAGGCAAACTTCTCATTTGTGGCCCCCTTATTCTTCTTTTGCCACCCAAAATAAGTAGAGGTATTTAGCTTCAATGATTCTGAAATAATAGCTATGCAGTATTGACCAGGGGCCAATCCATTAAGGCATTTTTAATTTATTGATAATTTTCTACCTTTGGTCTTCACTTGTGAGTGAATAATCAACTGACTTCTTTCACCTTGGGAAAGATGTTTAAAAAATCTTATCATTGTCATTACAAAATATTTTAGTAAAATGGTGCCATTTGCAACATGAGTTTCAGGCCAGAGATGAAGGGACCCGACACCCAGAATCATTAAAAAAATCCAGAACACAACTTTGCAAACAAATATATGTTTAATTGAATTGTATAATGGATTTATAGTTGTTAAATATATTATTTTACTGTATAATTTATCGCTCTTCCAGTTCCTTTAGCAGTTCGTCAAAGTGAGTAATGTACCATTTAGCTTTCTCTTTTACTTGCTTTCTGATTACATTTCCTCCGAACCCAATGAAGCAGTCCTGGCAAAACAGAAAGAATGGGCAAATACGTTATTGCAGTTCCATGTAAGGAACGGAGTTTCTCAGCAATTAAGTTTGGTTTTAAGACTGGATTTTTAAATTACGGTATTCCTCCCTGCCTCTTCCCCTATTTTACTTTGCATGTTCATTTTTCAAATTTATTAACAAGCATGTCATTAACATTTAATTTTGGCACTGCTTTGGTTATTAGAGTTTTGTTCCAATAGGAAAGGTGTATCTCAGTGCCTCGTAACTTGAAGATTGTTCAGATCTTGAGATGTTACTGAAAATCTGATGCAAATGTGTTGCAATATAAAGCTTTACTATTCAAGAATGAGTTAACATTCAAGTGTGGATGCAGCATCTCACAATTATCCCTATGCTGTTTATCTTAACTCTGTTTACCTCATTTGATAGATACCAAAAGTAAACATTAACCATATCTTCAATCATTAACCAGGAACAGTCATCATTTCTACATCTTAGAAAACCATCTGCAGTGAAAGTGCAGTGTTTAAAATTTCCACTGCTGCTTTTTTGCCTTCAGCTAGAAAGCATTCAGCAAATACTAAGCTGCTTTGGTCATGCACATAATTAACAGTAAGGGACCTGCTGTCATAACTCGCATCAGCAGTAGCTCTCAGAGTTTGTGCCCATGTGTTTCCATACCCTGAGCTATCTATCCCCCAGCACTGGCAAAGAAGGGGCATTGAGGTACCTTTATGCAGAGAAAGGTGCTAAAGGGGAGATGGAATTAAGATCTCTGCTCTGTGAAATGGCCATTTATAAAAGCTGTCTTTGTAGCCATCTTGTTTGTTATTATTTTACCCTGTCAGGGCTGACATCTTCAAAGGTATCATCACTGCCCAGTGAGATGAACCCTCTTGCTAGGCCAGTATCAGGTAAATGTGCACCAGATCTGTGCCAGACCTTCATGCTAAGCACCACTAATCGGTGCTCAGAAAGAGGATCTTGTTAGGGTAACACCCCTGCAGAGAAGCAAGCACTTACTGTGGGGACATAGAGGGGAAAGGCAGACGTGATAAAATCAGCTTGATTTGAGACAGGCACCCTGGCTCAGAGGGGGACATCCTGACTGAGATTGTCTCAACTAAGAGAAATCAGCTATTGCACGATGCAGCCTTTCTAGAGGAAAACTACCTACACACATCTTTCTTAGGCTGTGGGAAGTGCTAAAGATCTTCCCTGAAGTCCTAAAAAGAATTCAAACTGCCCTTTTTTTTCCCAAAGGATTTTCTCAAAAAGAATTTAGAATTCCAGTTCTTTAATACTTACACCAGGGGGGCAGGCTTCCATGTCTGTAGCTCCATCTCCAATCATAACTACTTTCTTAAAGTGGAACTGTTCCTTCAGGTGAGTAATAACCTTTCCCTTCCCCCCTGATTCAGCTGTTGGTTGTGTTTCATCAAATCCTGCGTATTCTCCTAGAACACAGCAGAAGGACGTTAGACACGTAACATATTTTCTTGTAAATGAAGAAAGATACGTGGCTATGGTCTTTACTTCAGAAAACAGCTAAGTACATGCAGTCCTGTAAGCCTCACAATCTCAGCATCCCGAAGAAGTAATTTGAAGGTAAGCATAAAAACTAGGATTTTACCCAAGTCTTCAGTGGGGATATTTTCAAAGAGCTGAAATGCTAAGACAAAAGTAGAAACCCTGTATGGGTAGCGTGACAAATCCATTCCCAGTCACTCTGTCCAGTCGTTTTGGTGTAAACATTTCAAAAGCAGCACCCAGTATGATGTGTAGACAGTGTATGAAACACTGAGTAAGAAACGACCTCACTAACTACAGTTCTGCTTGATTACACTAGCTTGAAGTCCAGCACAGCTCTACTAAAGCACACCGGTCTCCATACATACCTCAAAGTCACTGAAAGTGAAGTTTGCCTCTGAAAGCAGGTAAGTGTAATAAACTTTTTTAACTTGAAGGAGCAAGAGAAAATGAAACTCTGCTGTCAGCAGCTGTAACGTTTTACCTTTGGCACAGCTTGCAATTAAAAAGTAACTACATCTCTATTTCACATTTCTGGAAAATTACCTGAACTCTTGTTTTTGGTAAGGTCTTGCAATTTGTTTACTTGGAGCTAGCTGGGTTGGTAACACAGTTATGTAGGCTGGATGGTACCTGTAGCCCAATATCCAACAGTTTGAATCCCACAAGTGGCATTAATTAGCAGAGAAGAGAGACTTTAAGGGAATCTCACCATTAAAGTAAAACTTCAGCCTGTTGGCAAAGACGTTTGCTGTTGGAATGTTCAGCTGCAAGGCCACGTGCTCCACGATGCTCTGAAAGCCCCCAGAGACCAAGAAGACTTGGACCCCTCGTTGATGAAGCCTGCTCACCAGCTCCCTGGCAAGAAAGAGCAGTCACCACATGTGAGTGCCTAGCAGCATCCAGGGATGACAAAATGCATCGTTCCTTAACAAGGCTGCCCATACTTTGTGTTACTCCAGTTTAGTTAGGATGTGTGCTGCTTTCCAGCTCCATCCACCTCTGCTGCCCGCAGCTTTTCCTTCTTTCCCTTGCAAGTTTGTGCATACGCCTTGCTTGAAAAGCTGAACAAAACCGTCAACATCTAGCGACAAACAGGTATTCAGTTGCTCAGAAACAAACACTCCCACTCCTTAGTTTACACTTTCATATAGTTCACGTTAGTTCCCTTGAACAAATAAGAGCAGATCTAGTTCAGATGTTTTTCTGAAGTAAAAAACCAGCAAGAAAACAAACATACAATACTGAAAAAAAGTAGAGCATGTGGGGGAAAGAAAGCCACTGCACCAAAATGCAGAAGTGGGCTGAAAAGCACGCAAAGTGCAAACATTTTCTAACTCTGAGTTGGCTCCCCAGACATCAATGCCATCTTTAGAAGAGGGCACCAGCTACAGCAAAGGAATCCAAAAAAGTAGAAGTTTTCAGACCTAGTTAATGTCAACGGGGCTTGAAGGCAGTGAAAAGTTTTACGGGATTTGGCTCTACAGGCAGGTAGATCAGCATGCAGCAATGCTGAGCAGTAGAAGTGGTAGCAGTAACAGCAGAAATGCTAAATCCTAAAAAGCAAAGTGGAGGCTTAAAGCAGGCTATACAGAAAAGGACGAAGAAAGAGAAGGAATGAAAAGGAAAATCATGTGATTATAAACAAGGAAACAGTGTTCCCTTTGTAGTTATATTGAGCTATGCCTTCTACAGAAAAAGCTGAGCATGTGCTTAATTTCAAGGAGAAAATACAAGCACAGTATCATCTGAAACTACTGTATGCGCTAAAAATATTTTAGATTTGGAGCTATGGCCAGATTTTGTAGTAAAGAAATTATTTTCAATTGTTTGAAACAATTTGAATAGGATAAAACAAAAAACTTTTCAGTTTAAATAGTTAATGTTTATTCCAAACCCAAAGATGAATGAATACACATACATATGTATTTCCCCTTAATGATCGTTTAATACTTTTCTAGGGACTTCAGTACAGAATGGGTAGCTCTGAACAATGGATGCCCTAAGCTGACCCTGGGGTGTGACTGCACACAGAAACGTGAGAGAGAGGTAATGTAATTGCAGAATAGACCAAGCCTGTAGTTCGTACTGGGTATTAAATCTCCTCCCAGTTCCATCACCCGCCAAAAAACAGATGTGATTGAACAAATTATTTTCCATGCCCATTTAATCCTTGAGCCAGGATTTGAGCTTGCCAGCCAAAACACTAGTTAACACCTAAGACTGTTTTCTTTTTACATGGATGCTTAGCCACTTGACATGGACTCAGGCCATTATAAGTTCCTGATACAAGCTTTATACAGAAACAACAGAGAAATGGCATAGGAAGGCAACCTAAACCAGTCTATGGTCTTACAGCCTCACTAGCATCACAGAATTTTGTTGATTTAAGCCATGTGCTTTTGGAAGACTTTTTCGTTGAATTATGGGAAATTCTTACCTTATTCCTGGTGTTAGCTGAGGTGGGTTGTCAGATATTAATTTCTGCACTTGCTCATAGGAGGGACGTATGAGACCTAGTCGTGCTGTTAAAGCTGCTTTGAATGTCACAGTGCCGCTCATAGCTCTGCGGGTCCTAAATTGTGATCCAAAGAAAGCAAATCAGTGACAAGTTGAGGCTTCTCCAGAGAACAGTGAGTTAAAGAAGAAGCACAATGAACAAGGTAAGAGTCCGTAGGTTCTAGGTTATGCTGTATCTGTGTTGTAAAGGAGAAGACTTTTTGCAAAGACTGGTAGCAAACGCTGGTAGAAGATCACGGATCAGAGCTCTTGTGAGAACCAGTGAGGCAAAGGAAAACTGCATCATTCCCTCTGCAAGTGCATCGGAGCCACTGGGACCAGTATTCCTAAACTGCAGCCCAGGTGCTGTTCTCTGAAAGGAACAGAACTTTTGCTACAAGCTTCAATGGAAACATCAGCCTCAGAGAAGTGTTAAGAGTTGTCCCCTCTCCTCCACCTCGTAATAAGGTTTGCTAGTGATTAGCTAAATTTAATGATGAGGGCTTATCTTAGTCTATCGAAGACATTTACATTAGAGAATTTATGTCAGTATAGTTTTGTTGAGTAGCTTCACAATTCCAAAAGAAATTACTTACTTCATTCTGCATTAATTCCACTTACTTTCCTAAAATCCTTTTTAAACTGTAATAATCTCTTATGATAGACTTGAATTAATCCCTATTGTAAATTCATTGTCACAGATTAACCTTATCCATGCTTATTTTTTCCTATTCCTATGAAGTAAACAGCAAATATACATACACCTCTGCGACAGCATCTCCGACTCCACAGAACTTTGCAAGCTCATCGATGCCTTCTTCCCTGATGACTGTGCTGTCCACATCAAAGCATACCGCATCAGCACTGCGGAAGATTTCTTTCATCTCCAAGAGGGACGCCATCCTTTTAGGAACCTTCTTACTGTGAGAGGATAAGATAAAGTCTTTCTCTGAGTGACAGTACTGCATGCTGTCCTGAGCCATTGGTGCAACTGATCTGGTTCTCACGAGTAGGGATGAGCACAGCCTGGTAGCCAGCTTTTATCAAAGTGTGAGCGGTGGCGGAGGTCTGGCTTGGTTGCTGATTTGCCCTCTGCTGTTGCTGCCTACTGATGTTCCATTTACGTTACAGGTGGGCCGTGGAGCTTTGGTCAGTTGCTGATTTGCTCTCTGCAGGCTCGGCCCATTGATGTTCACATGGGGTTCAAGGTTGTAATACTTGGCATTTGCTGAACCATCAGACTGCCAACTGCTGCGTGGGATTTGCAATCCTCTGTCTTATCTTGCCCTCACTGCCTAAATGGATCTTGATTTCTCATCAGACCCAGTCTACTGTGTCAAATTAGTTCCAACAGGAGATAGGAAAAAACACCCAGCCTTTAAGGATTTGCTTGATCACAGTAGACATAACTATCTTAAACCTATCAGTGAGTGGTTGTCCCTAAATCATGAAGGTTTAGATCCTTCTCTATGTCCTGATTCATATAAAGTAAATATTCTCATAATCTGTGAATGCATAGATTTGGCCATTAGCATTGGGAATTTGTCTTTTATAAAACCCAATAAAGTCTTGGGCTCTGGAAACTTCGCTCAACGCCTTAAGATAGCACAACATCATGACACAACTTCATCCATTACAATGCCTGGCAAAAGTTTGTTTTCTTCCCTTGTATATCTATCCACTTAAAAGAGCTATTGACCATTACTTCACAGATCAGAAGCACAAGGTGTTCATCAAGTATTTTCTTACTCTACCCTACTGACCTTGTGCTTCACCCTTTCATAAGGGAATTCAGTGTGGACTTCACTATTTGCCAATCTGTACTTTTAGACACAAATATAGCTTTCTGTCTATAGCATTTCCCAGATTTTTCTAAAGCTTTTGTTTGGCTGTCTCTTCTAATCTCCTAGACTTCTCTCAGGACATGTCTTGTGTAATTGATCTGGGTAGCAGGTCCTCTCTTTTTCTGGGATAGTGGAAAAAGTACTGTCAAACAGCATGTTATATACCTGCACTGTGTTGCATACCTTCATCTTTTGTTTTCCTCTCACTAGCTAATTTATTTTTCTCTTGTATATCATGTGAATTTTGATGGTGAGAGGTCTTACACAAGTTCCCAAAAAACACTTATTATTTATCCTTTTTGGACAAACTTTGCACCCCCAGATACCGAGGCCATCCAGTGAAGATGGGGAAGATGATCTCTATGTACCTTGCTGTGGAAAAGCACAGGAGCTGATGGGTGCTGGTGTAGCTCACTGCCACACAGGAGTCAACCAGGGATCGCACGTGGTAAGCACGAGTGCTGTTTCCTGAGGTGACTTCTGTGTGCTCACTGAGAGATCACAGCTAAATAGGTAATAGTCAAAGCAGGAACAGGAACCTTTGGTTTTATTCCTACAACTAGTAACCATATGGTGAATACTGGGATACAAAAGGCTTTATGAAAAATTACCATAATCACTGAAAAAATGTATAGAACACACTTATCTTTTATCTGTTAATGTGTATAGGATAAACGAGAATACTCCAGTCCTTCACTGAAAGGTAAAAGTCTGTATCAATGAAGCCATCAAACCTAAGTGGTGAAACCTGTTGTGAACAGCTAAGAGCCATATTTGTAAGAGATAATCTCTACGTAACAAACAAGTAGATATGAAACAGCAAGAAACAGAGCAAGTCACGTTAAAGGCAAAGCTATCCAAAGGCAGCCACAAAACATTACTGTTTGAAAGGGTCGTTCCAGCTGTTCTTGAGTTTTTTATGTGGACAAACTACTATAATAACCAAAGTGGGCTCATGGCTTTTGCACAAGGCCGAGAAGGTGACACGGTAGCTTCCTCAGTGCACATCTGCATCGCAGGTGTGAGTGAGAGTGGCAGAGCAGGTCCACCCAGCCCTCCTGTGCATCCCGTTTGCGTTCGGGAAGGTAGGATGGAGCCTGGGCTCAACCTCCGCAGTATACCAGAAAGCAAAGGTGAGTGGGTACGCATAAAGGGGAGATACTCCAGAAAAGGGTTTCTAGAAACTCCACCTCTGGGAAGGGCAGAAAGAAGGACTGAACCATGGTTTGACAGGTCTCTGCTCTTGGTGCACAGACATATTTAAAACTCAGGTCTAGTCTTGGAAGCATCACTAAAGAATTATTTGCTGCAGGCAATTTTAAAATATTTTTCTATAAAGACTGCACTGTACATGTAAGAAATACAAACAGATGCCATCAGCACAGCATGTTAAGAGAAACCTCTCTCTAAGTGGCCATGGACCTAAGAACTTCCCTCTGACAGAGACTGGTTCTGAGCTAAGACTTGGCAGTGGGTGGACAGGTGACACGTGAATTCCAAGTTTACTTTGTGTTAGCCTTGACTTGACATTGGCTCCGCAGCCCTGTGTTTGTATTTTCAGTGGAAGATTTTGATTTTCTGAGCAGGAGGGCTTTGACTTTAGAGCAGGCTTTGACAGCCATTGGCTAGATATATTTTTGCAGTGGAATTAAAAAAAAATCCACTAACATTTCTTAAATGGCAAGGTGTTAATTTTTTCCAGCTTACGGGAAATTATAAAGTCCACCAAAAATTCAGCCATGGGTTTGGTACCACTTTGTCTACTGGACAAACCTGTTGCATCACTGTGGCATGACATCTGCATCACAGTGTTCCAACACTAATTCTTTATTATGCAAAGCCATCCCATTGCCTCATGCTAACCTGAGGCTGCACTGCAACATTACCACGTTATTACGCAGTGTCACTATGTGGGGACACGTGCTGTGATGTGATTTCTTGGCAAGAACCTGAAATCTGTTTCTGGATACATGTCTTCAAAATGTTAATCTCTCTGAGAAACATGTTATCGCTAGAAACACACATTGGGAGCAGGAAGAAAGAGACATGAACTTTTCCTTCTCTCTAGTATCCGCATTTCCTGTACTCCTCTCCCTTCTGGATGCTCCTTACAATGATGAGACCACCACTGTGGTGGACTTTGTACTTCGATGGACAAATAGACAAGTCAGAGGAAGAACTACGGACGCTGGTTGTGGAGCCATGGCTGGAACTAACCCTGTCCTCTCTTTGTTCCATGCAATAACTGTTTCTGGAGAGTTTCAAGCTGTGGTTTATAGTGCCTAAAAATGACAAGTTGGAAGGGAAGAATTGCGTTTTGAAATGCAGAAACCATCAGTAGTTCCTGATCTCCCTTGGTCTGTGACCTGCGACCTGCTCAAATCTTTCCACTTTCTGCTATAGCTGGGCACCAAGTCCTGGAAAACACAGACCTGGCTTTGGCTAATGTATCATCACACATGTTGGAGAACTTGTGATGAACTGTAAAGAAAGGAAGCTCGTAGAGGAGCAAAGAGGAGAACCTATGACAGACTCCCCAGCTACCGCAGGGAGTCTTATTGGTGGGAAAAGGGAATTTTAGGGGTTAAAGGTAGTCCGCTTGGAGTGAAGTAAGATTCTTCTGCCCTTGTTGGCAGAAGGGGTCACCATCAGCTCCAGAGGCTGTCAAATGCCATTCCAAATGGTAACATGCCAATTTCAGTACCTTGTGACATTTTTTTCCCAGCCTTAAATGTAGAAGACAGTGTAAGACAAGGCTATTAGTGATTGAGTAATGGACAATGGGAGTGGGGGAAAATAGAAGAGAAGTTTTCCTCCTTCCCTTGTTTTCACAATATTCACTGGGCCATACTGGCATGTCACCCGCCAGGAAGCTGCCTAGAATTCACCTCTGGTAAGCGTGCATAGGAAATAAGGACACACACAGCAGCTTGTCCACAGGTAGGTGTCACTTGGAAACATGAGCAAAAAGAATTGAAACTGTGTAAGACCTTTCTATGGACAAATCTCTAACAGCTGTAGTAAGGGAAGAGCAATGTTTTATTCCAGAGTGGTATAGGCCTCTACGGCTAGCAGAGATTAATTACTCTGAAATACAGGACATCTGATTGCTTAAATGCATCAGTATTTTAATGAGATGTTAAGAAAAAAGGAATTCCCACAAATAATTAGTTCTGTCTTCACATGAAAAACATGGGTACAAAATTTCTGATCTTTCTGCCATTGAATTTCAGATGGGCAATCTATTCCTATCCTATTATTTGCATGCTGGAAAAGCATCCAAGCAGCAAACATTTCAACAGGTCTGAGAATAAAATATTGGGGGGAAAAGCTGAAAAGAAGAAAATAGGAAAGAGAAGAAACAATGCACAAAGAAGCGACTAGAGAAGACATTAAGAGTGACAAGAGGGAGAGAGGTAGGGTGAGACTTGAGATAAAGATGGAGAAAAAGGAAATCACCAGTGAAAGGTGGTATTCCCATGAGATCTCCTTGCCTCCAGGCTATGAAGTACTTCATTAGGCCATTTGGGAAAAAAACCTGGCATTTCCACAAGAAATAGTTTTGTTTCGTAACAGAGAGGGTGGGGTCACAGAAGAAAGCACAGGAATTATGTAAGACCACATGTCAAAGGAAAACAACTGAAATCTTTTCTGTTTGCTGACCCTTCAAAGAAGGACACTTGCTGCACTATGAAAACCTGAAACATCCGCAGGATCTGCTAGTAAAATGCAAAAGGAACAAGTAAATGGGACTCAGAACTCCAGGTGTTCTGGGCCTGGTGTCTTTTGATGAGATCTTCATGAGATCTCAAAATCCTCCTTGTGACTAGGCTTCACTTGTTCTCATATTTCAGCTTTCAGAAGTGCTGCCACACTGCTACTTTGCATTGTGTTCACACTTACTGCTGTGAAAAAATGAAGATTAAGTGAATCTTAATGAAATATTACCTAAAATATCTTTTTAAACAGATCACTCGGGGAATATCCTAGTTTGCAAACAATTTCTGATGTTTCTGATTCACTTTCCCATTTAACAAGGTGAGAGCGAGCACTTCACTGAGATACACTCTGAGATATGTTCCCGTAGCAGAGTAACATTGCCTGGAACATGCAGTGACATTAACAGAAATCAACCACATTAAACCGTTTCTGTTGCATTGAAGGGAAACTGCTGCTTAGAGTAAAGGATCTGGAGAAAATAGTTCTTGAAACTTTTCTCAGGACCTGTTCGCACTACAGGAGTGGTTCTGCTTGTAAGAATGCACGGGAGTGCTTCTATGGCATTTGTTTAAACAAACCACTTAATCCTCATTGTTTCTAGTCCTACGTCTGTAAAATGGGAATAATATAACGAGACATCTTTTCTATGCTGAGGTTTAACTCTCAGTATTAGCATATGTTTTGAAAGCTTAGAGGAAAGGGGATACATGTAAGAAGATCAGTTCTATTTAAGCAAATCGTGACTGTTGTTTATATCCCTGCAAGTACTACTCTTTAAAATTTCAGCCCATCCATCCGTAATTGTGAGTTTCTGTGGTTTTCAGCGTGAGAACAGAAAGATTCAGTCCATAACCTCACTAAGCTTGCTTCACGCTTCCTGGTTTTCTGTTCAGTTTTTAAAAGTAGTAATACCAACCTGTATGCAAGTCAAGAGATTAATTGTTTGCAGCTATACACTAATACCTGCAAAGCAGTGCCTAACGGTGAATTTATTTAAGCGCCTTTTAAAAAGTAGTTGAAAAGGGGTAGAAGGAACGTGATGGATGTTGACATACACCTCCCAACTCTCCAATCCCCTCTTGCCTGTCCTGACAAATAGATGATGCTTCCCCCCTGCACGATTGCATCATTCATTCATGCTGCTGTTATAAAACAGGCACCACACTGCTGCTGTGTCTTGCAGGGCAGCACAGTCACAGCCCCAGCAGAAGATACTCTTCATTTTTCTATGCTAGAAAAATATGGTAAGTGTTACAGATCTGATACGCCAAACGCCAACCCCTTCCAAACTGAGAGAAAAAAATGTTCCCAGTGACTTACAGTATCGTACTGGCCGTGGCTGTTGCTGCTGCTGCAAACGCTCTGGGCTGCACAAGAAAGGAAGGGATCAGCTGAGACCTTCAGTCACATAAATACAACGGCACGGGCTGATCTGGAAGAAAGCCGCATTTTGTAAATCACCCTTTTATAATCTGCTGAGTAAGCCAGCCTGGATGTTTTTTTTTAATGGTTGCACACATGTAACCAGAGAAGTCCAGCTGACAGGCGTAAGGGAGAGGTGTAACCTTGCCTGCGTCAGGGGAGGAGCCGCTCGGGCCCAGTTTGGGGCACTCCCAGCTCGGGTAGGCACAGCTTGGCAGGGAGCAGAGCCTACACAAGATGATGGGGAGCGTGCCACAGGCATGGAGAACAAGACGGGTCTTAGCAAACTTGCCTGCCTCCTCGCAGCGCGCCAGCGCGGGGGGGTGAGGGACGAGAGCAGAGGAGGGGCTCTGGCAGCAGCAGGCAGGAGTTTCTCTTGGCGTGAAATCAGAGGTGAGGCAGGGACACTGCTTTCTTTCTCTGTGGATGAGATGGCTTTGTGAGTTAAGATTGCAATATTGTACTTCGGCTTAAGCTGTTGCTTGGTGCATCAGCATGTGCAATGTTGCACGCACAAAAAATCAAAATTCATCAAAAGCTTTGAAGGCAAAATTAAAACTTCTGCTTACGAGAAGGCTCTGTTTTGTTCCCCCAAATGCGATGTTGTCAAAAGCAATGGAAACATTGCAAAACCTGTCTGTGCTCGAGGTTTGACACCCCGCAGAAGAGCTTCCCTCAGACATGACCGTGGACATCGGTTAGGAAACGGGAGGCTGCCAACCCAGAACTATGAAGCTGGTTGGTTGGTTCAAGGTCAAGAAAGCCGGATTTAGCTGACGTAGCTTCTTTCGTTCGCTTGTGATAGGAGTCTTATGACCGCTGCCCATCTTGAAAGACTGTTCTGCACCGCTGGATGCACCAGTCATGTTCCATGCACGATCTCTTTCGCCATTCTGGCAGTATTACCCCTCAAAATTACATGCATTAATTAAAATCAACAGCCTTGTGTGCCCCTCCTCCCATGTCTTCCTTGCTGTTTTTTCCAAAGTTCTCAGTACATGACCATTTATCAACCTGAGCATCTATCAGACAAGCCAGAACCAAGCTTCCTTCCTGCAAAACTGGTGACATGGTTCACTGTCAGTCTGGTCCTTTTTGTTAGCTTTATCGTGGCAGGACAGTATGTTTTTAAAACAGATTCAGAAATCATTTCTGTGAAAAAGGTTAAATGAAAACAGCTGTTGATAAAGATGAAAGAAAACTGCTTTTACTGAGAATCTCAGAGGGTTTTTTTGCCAAGATAAGCAGTGCGTGATTTGACTAAGAGAATTGTGGCTGAGTATTTCATGAAGGATATTCCCTTTATCTGGCTTAGTTTAACGGACGTGTTGTTTGTAATTCAGTTAAGTATTTTGATTCTAATCTGGTGTAATTTGTTGTAAATTTGCTGATTTCAAAGGACAATTTAGGCCTAGTAGGCATCTGCCCTGTATTTTTACTACACATTAAAAACAAATACGCAGAATAGTTCCACAACTACAGCTAAAACTGAAAAATGTAGAAAAGCTTGTCCCGATGTCTGAAAAATGCTGCAAAATGGGGATTTAATGTGAAAATGCTAATGAGAAATGTTACGATACCATAAAATCACTATCCTCAGACACATGATCCAGCAAAGATCTGCCTGGTAGCCTTAAGAGGATGTTGCAGAGTGAAAAGCACAGCTTGTGGACATGTGACTACCGCCACAAGTACAGCAGCTAACTTGTACGTGACTACAGAACTTCTCCATTTGTACAAAAAGCAGAGACCACCTAGGTAAGTGACCAGAATGTCTTTGAAAATGGTTGTCCTTTTTTTTCCAACAAACCCATCTAAAATTCAAACTAAAATTTGCCAGGATGATTGCTTTGTTTTCTCACTGTAATAATTCCCCTTACGAACCTGAACCTGCTTGGGGAATGGCCAAATCACTGCCAGTGGCCAGCCCCACACATTGCAGGTGTTTAGGATGGATAATGCCTGCCTTTCCACAGTACATCACCCATGCATGTGACAGAACAGCAGCAAGAAAAACATGAAATACAACGTGCATGCTTATGGGTTTGACAAGGCTGCCCTCTGCTGAGAACAGCGCCGAGAGAGGATCAAGGCCAAAAAATTACAAACCGGAGAAGCAAGAGTAGCAAAATATTTGTGTGTGTGAGCTGTTGGCTACAGAATCCAAGGCAGAGCTGGGGATTCAGGTGTTCTAACCGAGCATTGCATCCAGGCACCTCAAATATTAGCACTGCAGCTTCTCAGGGCTGGGTTGGCGTATTTTGTTTTGTTTTGTTATGGTTTCAGCAGGCTGGTACCATCCCAACAAAAGTGAAGACTAAACATTAACAGGAGAGTTCCAGAGCCAATTATGAAATGCCAAGTGTGATTTCCTGCATTTTGCAATGTTTAATCTTTATTTCTAGTGATTCCAGTACCAGAACAGAAAGCCCAGCCACTATACTAAAGTCAGCATTACAGTATTTCCCAAGACATATGCACTGCTCAGCTAAACAAAAGGCCTCCAAATCTTGTATTACGGTCAAACACCAGCTCCATCTAAAACATTTAAAAACCCGAAACACAAGTATCTTAGCAGCTGTCCCCTACAGACCTGCCAAGTCAAGACTGACAGGCCATGCATGGGAGTCCTCCTGCACAGCACGGTGTTTTGCCCAGAAACCTGAGATCCTCACCCAAAGCAGCAGAGCAGATTCCCAGCAGGTGCCATAGCCCACAGCCAAAACCGATGAGGCTGGCGAGTCTGCCCTGACGCTCAACACTCGCTGTTTCAGTCAAGCTCCCCCAAAACGCCCGTGCAGCAAAATTGTACCCAACGGCTGGCTTAGACTTTACCACTGGAAGTGGTGTGATAACATGAACAGCCCATTGCACTGCTGCTCAGCACCACTACAGTGGGTTGCCAAAGCCAGCATCCAGGGCTGCATCCAGAGCTCCCTGCTGCAAAAAGTGGGATGAAGTCGGGCAGATTTACCCTGTGCAACCTTCATGCATGGTGGATTAGCGTTGAGGAAGGATGTCTTTCTTCTCTGTACCAAATACTGAGGAAATCCTGGCCAACTGTCTCTGTTCGCTGGGGGTCAGCACCCTCCAGAGCCAAGAGCTGCAGAGCACCAAAAACCACTTGGCCTGGATCTCCGTGGCACATCTCTGCAGCTGCAGACTGTGAGTGTTCCGCAGGCAGGCACCTTCCTCACAAAATACTTGGAATAACAAGAGGGCTGTGTCATGCCTGATGTTGCTCGGATGTAGCAGATGGGTGTTTAGGGGTACAAGCCCAGATGGGGCAATGTGGGAGCCCAGCTCGGTGCAATCTGTGCCTGTGGTGTGTGGAAGGAGCTCTGGCCTGAGCTCTCTTCTCAACCTCCTCTCAAGGGAAACTGTCAGTTGTCCTCCATTTCGGAGCCTGAAGCCGGTAAGATGTAAATATTTCACATCCTCAAGGACTGGCAGGCTACATAGGTCAAACGCTTCCAATGCCCCACCAAGGTTGCTTTGACTTCAGCAACAGTTCTGTTTTTCCTGAGGCCCCACAGGAAGCTTCTGCGCGGCCTTGGGAGCCATCGCGCCCCGTGCTCACAACCACCACGCGAGGGGCCCAGGCCCAGAACCGCCTGGGCGTGTGGGGCTGCGCTGTGGTGGCTGGGCATGCCCCACCTGCCCACGCAGCGCCTTCTGTATTAAAAGATGAGTTTTGATTAACCTCAACTCTGAATTTCTACCAAGAACCATTTTGATTATTAATCCTGCCCGCTTAACTAGTAATTCTACCGAGCTAATGTTAAATCGCCGGGTTTAATTATTTATTCTCATGGTTCCGCGAACCAGCCGGGGGGGTTCTCTGTCACATGAGTGGGTGGGATTAGCGACGGAGCGAGCCCGCCCGTCCGAACGCCTCGATCACACGCACGGCCCCACCGCACCGCCCTCTCCCCCGCGCTCCCCGGTACCCACCGCGCCGGCGCCTCAGCGGCGGGGCGGGAGCAGGCCGGCGGAGCGACAGGCGAAGGAGCCAATGGGAACGCGGGCGGCGCGGCCGTGGGCCAATGGGCGGGCGCGCACCCCGGAGTGTTCTAGAAAGGGCGGGCGAGGAGGCGCGGCCTCTCCCTGTCACCGNTTCCGCGAACCAGCCGGGGGGGTTCTCTGTCACATGAGTGGGTGGGATTAGCGACGGAGCGAGCCCGCCCGTCCGAACGCCTCGATCACACGCACGGCCCCACCGCACCGCCCTCTCCCCCGCGCTCCCCGGTACCCACCGCGCCGGCGCCTCAGCGGCGGGGCGGGAGCAGGCCGGCGGAGCGACAGGCGAAGGAGCCAATGGNGGCTGATTAGGGGTCTGGTTTTGGATCATGGTGCTCGTCATCCTGACATGAAGAAGAGAGTGGAAGATGCTTACATTCTTACTTGCAATGTATCTCTAGAATATGAGAAAACGTAAGTACACAGCACCAAGGTGAGAAGCAGAAAATGCTCCTGTCTTAAAAGACTTTTATTTGAGGTATGCTTAAATAAGAGCTGAAGGACTGCAGGGACTCTTCTAGAGCGAGGCAGGTGGTGTAGACAGTGGAGCCCGGCCAGGCCTGGCCCAGCGCGGCGCGGAGCGGCGGCTATGGCGGTGAAGGCCCTTAACCCCAAGGCGGAGGTGGCCCGTGCCCAGGCCGCGCTGGCGGTGAACATCAGCGCGGCCCGCGGCCTCCAGGACGTGCTGAGGACCAACCTGGGCCCCAAGGGCACCATGAAGATGTGAGGGAACCCCCCGGGCGGGGTGGGGGAGAGGGGGCAGGCTCCTCAGCGTTACGGCCTGAGGGGAAGGGTGAGGAGAGAGGCGGGGGGCTCGGGGGAGGCCGGGACGCCGTTCCTGCCGCCACCGCCATGCGGCGTGGAACAAAGGCAGAGGCCGCCCGGGCTGAATGAATGGAGAGGGAGCGGTGCGGGCCTTTGGCGGGGCCCGGGGGGGGGCTGCTCACCCGCCTCGTGTCGCCTGCAGGCTGGTGTCGGGGGCTGGAGACATCAAGCTGACCAAAGATGGCAACGTGCTACTGCAGGAAATGGTGAGGTGGTTCTTACCGGGGGGTGGGGGGATTTACGGAGGCAGGAGCTTGCTCGTGTTGCATTAGACTGCCGGGGGTGGGGGGGCACGTCCCCTACTGCCCCCGGCCTGCCTGCCTGTGGTATTTAGCCCTGTGCGTTGAAAGGCAAAAGTCCCTTGGGAGGAAGGTAAAAACAATGGGTTTTGGTAGGTGTTGAATTAAGTTTGTATGCTAATTTGCCAATTTAAAAGGAAACACGAACTGTTAAAATTAGCGCTTCTGTCACGTGCTTGTGGAAGGCATGCTTCTGTTGTACTTCAGCAGGCATAGGATAGCAGAGTTCACCATGGATGCATGGCTTGGAAAGTGTTTAAATCTGGGTGATGTTCAGGCTGCTTTCCTGTCTGGGGTTGTTTCTCCACCATGCGGGTAAAGGTCGCACGAGGAGTGGTGGTGTACAGCATGGCCTCATGTACCAGAGGCTGGTGGTGTGGCTGGGGCTTGGGTCCCGGGACTATCGGGGTGCACTGTGCCCCCATCCCCCAGCTGAACATGGCCTGTTAGTGCGTGTGGAGTATTGCGCTCCACTATGTGTTGTAATTCAGCGTAAAGCCTTGAAGTGATAATACACAGTGATCTGGCGGACAGGAGAAATAAATTACATTGGTTCTTTCACACTAGAAGTAGTGTTCTAAAGAAGATAGTGATAAAAAACTAAACTACAGTATAAATGGTCCTGCTGGATTTTGTCTTGCTCCAGTAGTTACCAAGCACAAACCTCTTCAAATGTAGATAGTGTTGTGTAGGTTCATAAGCTTTAACCTATATTACAATACTCTTCAGTCAGCCATTTGAGATGCTGAGTGTTGTGTGTGTTCCTTATATTGAAAGAATGACTTAGGTAAGTAACCTAAGCTGTGTGATGGTGTGAAGTCTGGCCAGACAGGCATGATCCTCAAGGCTGGAACACCAAAGTACTGCTTGGCAGAGCAACTGGCAAGAAACAAAGTAATTTGAAGTTCTTTAGTTTCATAAGAATAAGTACAATAAGCTGCCAAAGGAACAGCAAACCAGTTAGGGTATATACAGCACTGATCATGCAGCGATTCCTGAATTAGCTCTAAACATGCTGGTTTTAGTGCCAGCAGCAGTCTAGTTGTGATGGTGCATCCTTTGCCTAAAGGAGAAAAGGGCGCTCTCAAGCTCAGGATGAGTTGAGGACTAGTTTGGCTCTTAGTGCTCAACGTTTTTGTGTATAGGTGCGTAATCTGAAGGGGGGAAATGGTGTTACATGCATTAATTAAATCAACCTTATTGTCAGAATGATTGTTGTTAATTGGTGTTATTTGTTGAAACCTGCTTTATGGACGTGAATCATGAAAACATGAATAATACTTTGTTCAGCTGATTTCAGAGTGCTTTCTTCCTGTACCAGTGCTGCAAGACTTACTGATCACTTTCTTATTTTTGTTCAGCAAATACAACACCCCACAGCATCCTTGATAGCAAAAGTAGCAACAGCGCAAGATGACATCACTGGAGATGGTACCACTTCAAATGTCTTGATCATTGGAGAACTCCTAAAGCAGGCAGACCTCTATATATCTGAGGTATGTATGCAGTATTTCTTCTGTAGGCGGGCAAGTTAAAAGCTTCATCTGAGATCATTCAACTTCTTTTGTTTAATGCTTAATAATCCCAGTCAAACATGAAAATGAATATATATTTCTGGTTAAAATGAGTGCATCACAGAACTTGTAAAATGAGGAAAAGCTGGAGAAGAGGCTTTAAGACTTGCTCAAAATCAAAACCACATATTGCTGATACTGTACCTTTTAATAAGGTTTTGTCTGATACCTGCTGTTACTTCTGTCTTTTTTGTGTGAGTTAAAATGTGCTTCTTTTACTTGTGTGTTGACAAGGAGATTTTTTCTGATAGTAAGTATTTTAGGTATTATTAAAAGTTACAGAGTAGGCATTCATACTGCACAGTGAACACCCAAGTGTGCTTTGTAGTTCCCTTGGTTTCAGTTCTGTGCCAGAATGATCTGTACTTTTCCTCTGCATTGGAAGGATTTGCGTTCCTTTTATATGTATTCAGAAGGACAGTACATTTTCTTGTCTTTGTAGGATGTGTATTCCCTATGTTTCGGCATGCCATGGAATGTTGAAACCATGTGTTCCGTTTGTGGAAAAGTACGATCTTTTTCTTCTATCATCTAACGATTTCCCTTCTTTCCTTGCATTAGGGTTTGCACCCTAGAATAGTAGCAGAAGGATTTGAGATTGCAAAGGAAAAAGCACTTGAAGTTTTGGAGCAGGTCAAAGTAACCAAGGAAATGGACAGGGAAACCCTTATAGACGTTGCCAGAACATCCCTCCGTACTAAAGTTCATACCGAGCTTGCTGACATCCTGACAGAGGTAAGTGCACTTGTATCCCCTGCCTCTTCTTGTGTCAAGAGGCCCAGGTTTTAAAGTGCTGTGATTTATTACTTGACTGAAGGGTAGATGGAAAGATGTGAACTTGCACTTGGAAGACTAATGCTTGTTTTGGGGCTTTCCTTGCCCCCCTCCCCTCTATTCCAGGCTGTAGTAGATTCTGTTTTGACAGTCAGAAAACCAGATGAGCCTATTGACCTCCACATGGTAGAGATTATGGAGATGAAGCACAAATCTGAAACTGACACAACGTAAGTAATGAGTATCCTTGAGCTTCAGTGTGATGGGGTCCTGTCATCTGAGTAGCCTGGGGATTTGTTTGTTTTTTAGAAGAACTTGGGTGTCTTAAAACTACCACTGGAAAAGTCATTATGGAGGGGGTGAAAGAAAGGCAGAAATAGGTATTTCAGCTCACACTGGAAGTTCCCAGTCACTGAACTTGATACCCTGGCAAGAGGTTTTTGAATACCAAAGTGTAAGACTGTCTTAGTCTTCTACATGTTAAATAGGTACTTTTTTCCTTAGTAATAGTGTCTGTGGCTAGATGATGCTTTAGGCTTGTATCTGTTCGTTACACGTACAAAATAGCATTTGATAAATGGAAACTGGATTGTAGTCATCTAGCTGGGTATTCCATAGGCTCTTACCTATCTCAGTGGCATGGGCGAATTCTGCACTAGCTTTCCTCAGTGGCTATTGCAGTCAGACACTATGCCAGAATAAATTCCTTTTTCACACTCTGATTGGTGTGCTTTTTATATGAGAATGGGCATGCCCTTGGAAGTGGGATACATAATTGATGTTTACTCCCAGCACAAGTGCACGGGCGGTTTGTGTTCCACCAGGTGCACTGTTGGTTCTCTGACTAGTCTGCACTTCCATGAAGTGCATAATCTTCTGTATGTGTGTGTTGACACACAAAATGCTTTTTGATCTTACAGGCTGATTAGGGGTCTGGTTTTGGATCATGGTGCTCGTCATCCTGACATGAAGAAGAGAGTGGAAGATGCTTACATTCTTACTTGCAATGTATCTCTAGAATATGAGAAAACGTAAGTACACAGCACCAAGGTGAGAAGCAGAAAATGCTCCTGTCTTAAAAGACTTTTATTTGAGGTATGCTTAAATAAGAGCTGAAGGACTGCAGGGACTCTTCTAGAGCGAGGCAGGTGGTGTAGACAGTGGAATTGAAGTGGTGATGCTCCTTCTGCAGCCCTTTTTTGGAAGAGGGAAGCCCAGGTGGCTGAGAAAATGTCTTAGAGGGGCAGAGCTTTGTCGTGGTTTTTATTTTGTTCTTTTGTTGAAGAAAGGCTGTAAGTCTTTTCTTTCTTGGCCATTTTGTAGTCTAGAGCGAACACCTAAACATGCTTCAGTTTGCTCAGTTTCAAATGGTAAAGCTCTGAACTAGAGAGCAGGAACAGCTACATGTTGCATGCTGGTTTGGGGCTGGTTCTTGTTTGTTCTGTTTTGATTATTATTTTTTTTTTTTTAGAATGTAGCTGAAAGGGTTGATTCTTTAAGTTTATTTCTGCAGCACAGAGGATAGTTGTCTTACTGCTTTTGGCGTTTTTTTTTTCTTCAGGGAGGTGAGCTCTGGATTCTTCTATAAAAGTGCTGAAGAGAGAGAGAAGCTAGTGAAAGCAGAAAGAAAGTTCATTGAAGACAGAGTGAACAAAATCATAGACTTAAAAAGAAGAGTCTGCAGCGATTCAGATAAAGGATTTATTGTGATCAACCAGAAGGTGAGATGAAGAGTGTAACTTAGAAAAATTAATTGGAAATGCTGGCTTTCTTGGCAAGCCGTGTGCTCTTTGACTCACTTTGTACAGTTCATCCGACAGAAATAGCTAAATCTAGGCTGGTGTACTTTTGAATGTATGCATGCAGTTCCTGCTTGAGATCTTTGAGCCCTGAGGAAGAATGTACTTGTTAGTGTCAGACTGAGAAAGGGTGGGTTTTGGCTTTTTCTTTATCCTGGTGGTCACTTTGTTTCTAGGGAATTGACCCGTTTTCCTTGGATGCACTTGCCAAAGAAGGAATAGTTGCGCTGCGGAGAGCTAAAAGGAGGAACATGGAAAGGTCAGTTCCTGGGGAGAGGAGGGAGTAAAATAACTTGCTCTTCCAAACTCTTGACAGTGAGTCAGGTCTGGCTTCAATCCATCTTCAAGGCCTTGCACTAAAAAGCACACTTCAATCTGTCCAGCTCTTACTGGTGTAACTCATGGCAGTTCATACAAACCATAGAAGTGCCAGTTGAGCACATGGAGTGACGTAGGAGTTTGAGCTATCAATGTGCTTCAAATGTAGACACCTATTTAATTCTACAAGCTTATTTCTGTGAAGAGCTGTTTCACAAACAGAAGCAAACTGTTCCAAGCCTAGGAAGTGCAGTGTTCTGCATGATGAAATGGTATTGTTCTGTTGGTGCCTTCAGATTTTACTTAATATAAAGCAAGTGTTAAGCTGTTTGTTCTCTCTTAGACTGACCCTTGCATGTGGTGGTACTGCCATGAACTCTGTGGAGGATCTCACTCCTGACTGTCTGGGACACGCAGGCCTTGTCTATGAGTATACACTGGTAAGCACGTGTAAGCTTTCAGCTGAAGCCAGCTGAAATATGCCTCTACTGTTCTCACTTGATGCCAGCTTTTCTTTTGTCTTGATATGCCTGTGCATAGATTTTTTTTTTTAAGTGTTTTAAGAGCTACACTGGAGCCTGAATAAAGGCCGGTAGCGTTTCACATCCCAGTGCCCACTTGTATGTGAACAGCTACCTGGATATTTGTTCTTGTCATAGGTGTTTTGTATTATTATTTCCATACTATCCTTCTAATATCTCTAAAATTGAGAAAACAAGTAGATTCTGCTGCTTCTCATCACTTCTTGAAGTGCTGTTAGTGCAGAACTAAATCTGAAAGTGTCTGTTCAATTTCATTAAGGAAATGTATGACCTGAGTACATAACCCTGTTTTACAGGGTGAGGAGAAATACACCTTTATTGAGAAATGTGACAACCCCCGCTCTGTTACCCTGTTGATCAGGGGACCAAATAAGCATACGCTCACACAAATCAAGGATGCAGTAAGAGATGGTCTGCGTGCTGTTAAAAACGCTATTGAGGATGGTAAGTCTTGTCTCTGTTTAGCGATGGTGAGGATCTTCTGTTGAAATTTACCTCAAAATTGGTGAATTTTGTATCGGCCTTCCTTGGTATCTCATGCAGTCATACACCAAGCCAATACATTTCAATGTGAAGTGCTTTTAGTTACTGTTCTTAGACCTCGTATTTTACAGCTAGTTGATAACTGTCTTTAAGTACTTAGCAAATGCAAGCTGTCTTTTTAATGATGAGGGAAGAGATCAAACTAAACTAAAAATTAACTTTAAGTTGGAATAGGTGCATATTGTGAAGTCTTAGTATCGAGTTTTCCCTTGCAGGATGTGTGGTCCCAGGAGCAGGTGCGCTAGAAGTGGCTGTAGCTAATGCTCTTGTTAAGCATAAACCTAATGTAAAAGGAAGAGCCCAGCTTGGAGTTCAGGCTTTTGCTGATGCTCTGCTCATCATTCCTAAGGTATAAGGAACCCCTGAATAAAGTGGCTTGAAAGCACGCCGAGACCCATTGCTCTTTCTGCTGGAGGTCTGTTTCTATTAACATGAAATAATGTCTCTGTTCTCTCAAAGGTTCTCGCTCAGAACTCTGGTTACGATCCCCAGGAAACTCTAGTGAAGGTTCAGACAGAGCATGCAGAATCCGGGCAGCTCGCTGGAGTTGATCTGAACACTGGTAAGAACTGGATGATGCTCTTGTAAAAAACTGTTGTGACTCAGCTCCATGAATAATAAAATTGCTCTGAACGCAGAAGGCTGTACCTCATTTCATGAAAAGCTGTGCAGAATGCCTTGGCAGGTGTCCTCGCTGCTGCCGGTCTTGGCATGCTGTAGTACTTAAATACATTCTGTTCTAAGTTTTTTTGTGAAGGAAGCGCACAGTCACACTGTTGAATGTAGCAAGTAATACCAGATGATAGACAGCAAAAAGTCTTACTTCGAATTATGTGAACTGGTTATTGAAAGACTTACTTCTTTTGTAGGTGAGCCAATGGTAGCTGCAGCAGCTGGAATCTGGGATAATTATAATGTCAAAAAGCAACTGCTTCATTCATGGTAAATGTTACAGTATGTTCACTCTAAATAGCAATGGGTGTTTGTTGATAGAGTAGTACGGAATCGAGGGGTCCCATGTGGAGGAAGCTGTTTTGAAAGGCAGAAATGAAACTGAGTTGTCTTTGAATTATGTCAAAACAGCTGTTCTAACATCTATTTAATATTTCTAGCACCGTGATCGCCAGCAACATTCTCCTGGTGGACGAAATCATGCGAGCTGGAATGTCCTCTCTTAAAGGCTGAGCTGGGTCTGCTGTTAGTGGTCAGCCCTGGCAGTGCCCCATGGAATGTCCTTAAGAAATCCACCCCAAGGCGCTCTTTTCATAGCCATGGTGGATTTTCCCAGCACCAGAAGGTACTCTTCTGTAATAAGCAGCCCCTCCTTGGTAAACATGGCCACTCAAAATATTAGCAACTATTCAAATATTTGGCTCTAAAAAATCAGTTATTTATTTTTGATTTCACTGAAGTGTACAACTGAAGTTACTTTCTTTTTACCCAATAAACTGTTATGTTCTGTGCTTTGTGTGTGTCAGTTATTTAAAACTTTACCTTCCTTGGGCTGAGGTCTTTAATGTTCTGCTTTCAACCTTTGTGAGCAGTGGTGGGCTACAGGCCTTTGTTTGCGGTTTATGGCTCCCACTTCTGTGTGCTGAGCTTCATTACTGATTCTGATACTTGCCTGGGGCACTGTGTTCCTGCTGGTGGGGGACTGTGAAAATACTGCTCTGGGCTCAGATGGGATTTCAGTCTAGCATGAAGCTGTATGAAGGCAATCACTTCGTTGCTTTGTACTTGCTTACACATGGAACTGAGTTACCGTACTCTGTGCTGGCCTGAAGTGTGTTGAAAGACTTGTGTGTTGTCATCTTTGTTGTAACACAGCAGTAGATTTTGTTTTAATGCTGTTTCTGCTGTGTTTTAAGTTTATGGACAGCTGGTGCTATGGCTTTGGATTGAGGAGCGGGTTGGGAGTGTGGGAGGGGAACAGGCTGCTGCGTCTTTGGAAGCTGAAATGATTCCCCCCTCTCCTCATCAGGCTCTGTTGTGTTTGCAGACAGGAGTTTTCTTACCCAGTCACAAGTGCCTATAAAAGCAATCTTTAAAAAAAAAACCCAAACCCCCTTAAATGCCTTAAGGGTGGCGGTGTTTGTGTCGCTGCCCCCGGCAGCAGCACCCTTTTCCCGTGCGGAGGCAGAACGCTCTGCAGCGTTCCCGTGTAACGCCTGAACCGCTCGAAAGCCCAGCGGGGGAAGGCGCAGCGCCGGGCCCCTGCTGCCCCACGCGGGGAGGCGGCGCTGGCGTGGGCCAGGGCCCGGAAACACTTCCCCGCGCCTGCAGCTCTTCTGGGTCGCGGCGCCGCCGTTCCGGCGGGGTTTGCCGCTGCTCCGCCCGGAGCCGCCGCCGGGGATGGCGGCCCGGGCGCGGGCCCTGGCGCTGCTGGGCTGCTGCTGGCTGCTGGGGAGCGGCCGCGCTCCGCGGGGTGAGGGCCGCAGCGGCTCCTTCTGCCCCGGCTGCTGCAGAGGAGCCCCGAATACCGCTGCTGTGCCTTCCTGCACGGGGTCCCTTTCTTCTGATTGCAGCCAGGCATTAATCTGAAGGAGCTGGCTTGCTGATTTCACCTGACCGGAGGTGTTCCTTTCCCAAGAGAGACCCTGAAAACCTGACCTTAAAATATTTTGAGCTTGTTACCCAAAAAAATGCGGACCTATAGGAATGCTAATCATAGTCACTTACTATATCACACCCTACCTCCAGTACCCAAAGTCACTTCTGGCAAATAACCCGTGCTGTCCTGTGCGATCGTGTTTAAAAAAATGAAAGTTCTCATACTGAATTTCTTAATTTCTTCCAAATTTTAGCGTTTGGAGAGGGTGAAAGCATGGTGCAGCTGCCTGGGGGGAAGTTCCAGATGGGATCCAGCTCACTGGAGAAGAGGAATGAAGAGGGGCCTGTCAGGGAGGTGACAGTGAAGCCGTTTGCCATTGACAAATATCCCGTCACGAACAGGGATTTCAGGTAAGAGCAAAGGTTTGGGTCTGCTTGGCTCGCAGGGTGTTGGTAGCTGGTGCAGCCGTGGGGAGGGTGCAGGCGTTGGTGCTGGGTCTCTTGGGGCTGGTTGGGTCTGAAAGCCAACACCTGGGTGCTCCCAGCACTTTAATTAGAACAAAAAAATGTCTCTGTCAGTAATAAATCACCTCTATGGGTGCCGGCTGAAGCATCTTACCAGTGTAGCTTGCAAACATGCTTCCTTTTCCTCCCTGCTTTTGCCCCCCTCCTTTTTCCCCCCTTCCTTTTTTTATGCTCCTCTCCCACCCCTTTTTTTTTTTCCCCTTACTAATAGGGCTGTACTTCTTCAGATTTCAGGTTCCTATAGGTTCAATTCCCATTTGTAAATACGGGACCACACCTTCATGTGTTTTATATCAGCCGTCGTACAGAGCACTAGGGAAGGCACTGGGGGAAATGCCGTTATTTGCCTGGCTGAGCCCTTGTCAGTTAAAAAGAGCTGTCACTTCCACGCACCCGTAACTGCCTGGCCACACACAGTAAGGGCAATTACTGCACCTTGGGCAACGGGGAAACAAACGGGACAGAAGCAGGGTGAGATTATTCAGCAGTGTGTGACTTCTTTGTGTTTTGGGGACATTGAACTGACAGCAGCCGTAGGTTTTAGTGGCTTTTAAGGGATTTTTGATTTGTGCAATTGTTATATTTTATGGAAGAGCAGAGTGCAGGGTGAGTTTACCTGCACAGGTAACATAAAAACTATTCAGATCTGTGAACAGATGCAAATCAGACTGTTTCATCTTTTAAATCTGTATCTAACAGACTGGAGCTGTGCCAGGGAGCAGCCAGGACTCTCTGCAGATGGGGGGTCTGTAGGTCGTGTATCTTTTACCTTGCTCTGAACTTGTTGTGCATGGAGATCGCTGTGTTTGGTGGTGCAACTCTTGAAGAACTCTTACCCAGATGCCTGAGTGTGTTGTATTTATGCCAGGGAGTTTGTTAGAGAAAAGAAATACAAAACAGAAGCAGAAGCATTCGGCTGGAGCTTCGTCTTTGAGGATTTTGTATCTGAAGAGCTGAAAAAAAAAGTCACCCAAAAACTGGAGGTAAATCTAAATCCCATGGGGATGAGTTTCAGTGATGGTGCTGGAGGTGGTGTTACTGATCACATCCCTGTCTGACCTCTCTAAGTTAAAAAAAAAAAAACAAACAGGAGGCGAGGCCCTTGCCAGTATTGCTTTTCTGCTGAGTAGTAGCTACGTCTCAGTGCAGAGTCAGTGGTTTTTCTTTAGCCTTGGGTTGTTTTGCTTTTGAAAATAGCAGGGTTGAGCCTGGCTTGATTTATAGCCCTTCTCTGTTTATACCCCCTCTGAACACTGTCAGACTGGACTCATGAGATGCTCCAGTGAGCTGGGAGAGAGCAAAGCACATTTCAAAGTACGTGACTAATTAAATCTTAAAATAGAAAAACTAACCAGCATGGGCTTCTTGATCTTTTAAAAGCAGCCACCTCTACTCTGCTTGGAAAACAGAATGCCTTCGATAACCCAGATCAAACTTCAGCATTTAACCATTTCCAGAATCACAGAATCATTTAGGTTGGAAAAGCCCCTTAAGATCATCGAGTCCAACCTAACCTGACACAGACTAACGAGCACTCTACACGCGCTGCTGTAGGATGGTGTCGGTGTGGTATCACCAGTTCAGCTTTAATCTGATGTCATTTCTTTTCCCAGTCTGCCCCTTGGTGGCTGCCCATCGAGAAGGCTTTTTGGAGACAAGTGAGTAAAAACCCAGTGCGGTGAGTCCTCTCTGTGCTGGGAGCGTGCACATGTTAGTGTGTGCTGAACCTTATTGACTGAAAATGGGGAAAAAAATAGCACCTCTGGTTGCTGCACATTCCCTGCTTTGGTCTATTCTGCCCTTTGTTCCCTTTTTAATTGAGAAGTTTATAAAATGAATTAAAATTTCTTCGATGCAATTCTTCCCAGCCCTCGGGTCCTGGCTCCAGCATAAAGGACAGACTGGATTACCCGGTGCTGCACGTGAGCTGGAATGACGCACAGGCGTTCTGCGCCTGGAAAGGGAAGAGGCTCCCAGCGGAGGAGGAGTGGGAATTTGCTGCCAGAGGAGGACTGGAACGTAAGTACCACAAGCTCTGACCTTTTTCCAAACCGAGGCATTGAATAATGTTAGTTCTACCAGACCTAAACCTCCATCCAGGGATGTTTTCAGAGGTTAGTCTGGGGGGGCTGAACCACCTCTTTTGGCCTGGGAAGTCAAAATAATAATAACAATAATAATAATAATATAGGAAGAAGTAGTGGCTTATCTATGGTCTTATTGTATCTTCCTAAACAAAGTAGTTCTGCCAGCTAAAAATACCATTTTTGGGTTTGAGGCAAGGAGTGACCCACCTGCCCCCACACACTGATGTGGCATAAAGCAGCTGGGGGGTCTGCAGGACTCCCTGGTGCGAGCGATGGTTTGTAAATGGGAAGCTGTTGCAGATTCCTGTCTCTCCTCGCCTCCTTGGCAGTGTCCGTAGGGATTAGACTGACTAGCCCCGTTCATGTGACCCTTCTCGGTGTCCTGAGCTGAGCAGAAAAGAAGAGTCGTAAAAGCCTGGTTAAAAATAGGCAAATGCAGAGGCTGGATTGACATGGGGTAATGGATTTCTCTTCTTCCTTGGCAGAAAGGGTGTATCCCTGGGGAAACAAGTTTCAGCCGAACCGTACAAATCTGTGGCAGGTAAGATCCTAAAAATCATCCCATCTACTTAGAGCGATCTTCTGAGGGTGGTGATGAACTTGAGCAGAGTGTGCATGGCTGCCTGAGCAGGCTGCGTGGTCCTGGGAAGCAATGCAGGTGTACCTGCAGGGTACTGAAATTCAGCTCCTGGTGGGTTATCTGAAATGCCCTTAGAAGGAGCAGACTCAGCCCAGCTTCCCTGGAAAACCAGGATTTCAGTGCTTCCGAAAATTCACACATAAATTTGTCTGAAAAGGAGGTTGTCTTGGGAGAACTTTACATGGTTCATCTCTCCCAGCCAGAAATGCTGCATAGAGTTCATTTGCAATGGAGTTATTTCCATTATTTAAGTGTAACACGGTCCTGTGAAGAGCAGGACTTTGTGTCATCTCCGCAGTGGGTCTTTGCTTGGAGTGATCTTTCTTCCCACAGGGCAATTTCCCAAGCGTCGACACGGCTGAAGACGGTTATCATGGCGTCTCGCCGGTGGCAGCGTTCCCTCCTCAGAACAACTACGGTACGGAGCAGGCATCCCCGCCTTGGTTTCAGGGACGGCATCAGCTTCCTGATACCCATTCAACGCTAATTACAAAATCCCATAATTGTAGCAAGGCTTCAGATATGACATAGGATCACATCAGCACCTTGATAGAGTAACTGAGCCCAGCAAAAGCGCTGATGGTTGTTACTGAAGTCAACTGACGTGCACATAGTGCATATCAATGCACCAAACTGCTTTTAATTAGCAGTCCGTTATTTTGCACTTGCATGTGATTTACCTGAAAATCCCAAGCATGTTTTGAGGGCAGCGGGTGCCATGCCTTCATGCAGGTGGGAAACAACGAGACACATTTAAATGAGAGATTTGTTGAAGGCTGAGTTGTAAACAGGGGCCAGTTTGCCATACAGTAAAGAGCTTCTGGTTCCCAGTCTCACCCTTAAACGACGCTCTCGCAGTAATGCTTTGAATGTTGCGCACACCCCTCCCATGCTCCAAAGTGCTTTTGCAGCCCTCGCAAACGTGCTCTCATAATCCTGATGTAAAACCATCGGTGTCTCAGGGCTCTACGACCTGCTGGGAAACACCTGGGAGTGGACCGCCTCGGAGTACCTGACTCCGGGGCTCTTGTCGAGGCAGCGTGCCCAGAAAATGCATGTGCTGAGAGGTGCCTCATGGATTGACACTGCAGATGGGTCTGCAAATCATAAAGCTCGTGTTACTACCAGGTAGGTCTGGGCAGTGCCCAGGCACTGTTTCACAGTGATTTGTTATTGCTTGGTTGTAGAAGGGGGATTTATTTTAAAAGACGTTTCTTTTCCTACTCAGTTTTTCTGAGAAGCAGTTAGGAAAACATACTGCAAATACCGCTAAAAATTTTACTGCTATAAATATGTTCCTAATTCCTTCTCAAATCACGTGTATTTTCCATCAAGTATTTAGAATTAAATGCTTTTCTTGAAGTTATTCAAGGGAAGTAGAAGATGTTTCTAGGCTGTGTTAGAGGACTGCATTAAATGATGTAAGCGTTGACTAGGAAGGATCGCTAACTTTGGGTATCTTTCCCCACGAGAATGGGGAACACGCCAGACTCAGCCTCCGACAACCTCAGCTTCCGCTGCGCTGCCGACATCCCGCCCGTCACAGCCGACAAGAGCTGGACCAGACCCGAACTCTGAGGGTCACTCGGGAAGACCTGAAGGCATTTTCTCCTGTGGAGATGAACAGTAACCCCCAGCAGTCACTTTCATTAAATCCAGACAGTTTTTAAGTTTAAAAAAAATAAAATACTTTCAGCTAAAACTCCTTTCCGCACTGGGACATCTGGGCGTGAGCAGTGATTGGGAATGGCAGGCAGAGTGGTTTGTCTTTAATGTCTCTTGGTGTAGGAAATATTACAGCTCTCCTTTTGGTGTCCATTTTAAATAAGCAGAGGGGTGCAAGTGTGCGGGACTGGGCCAGAGCTGCTCTGAGCTCCAGCCCCAGCCCCAGTGAGCGAACACCCACAGCCCCCCGTGACTGCCAGCATGGGGCTGCCATGAGGGGGAGCTGCTGGGGGGGAAGCAATGGGGACCCATCCCTGGAAGGGGGACCCGTACATTGTTCCCTGTCTCTTCGGGAAGTCCCAGCTTCATACCAGCCACCCACCTTCCCCTGAAGTGAAACGAGGCACTTTTATTGACCCTTAAACCGTGACAAAATGACATGTGTGCTCATGTTTAAGTGCGTGGATGACACAAACCCGTGACGCACCTCTCCCGGGTGTTACAACAAACGTAACGGCTACAAACCGACTTTGCAAGAGCTCTGCCACCAAAGTTGATAGGACCAGGAGCCCCAAGCACGTGGGCGGGCAAGGACACCCGTCCAGACACTGCTCATCCCTTCTCCACCTGTGACTGCCCCAAAAGGGTCCCACTCTGGTGCTGGGCTGTGCCCAGGGCTGAGCCTTCCCTGTCGGGAGCTGCATCTGGTTATGGCTCTGTTAGAAGCAGCTTCTCCACACGCATCCCTTACAGCGGGACACACCCAAGGGGCAAATCGCAGCAGTCTGCTGGGTTTGCATTTGCACCTGACCTGAGGCCAGCCGAATCTCTTAAGAAAAAGCAAAAGAAACCACCCATTGGTTTTCAAAGATTTTACTTGCCTTAACTCTGAGCAAACTCATCAGCTTACACAGTGGTGATCAAAATAGCCCTTCCTCAGCTGCCAAGGTCAGCAAAATGGCCTTGCAGGTGTTCTCAAAGAGGGCGGCTCTGTTCTGTGCCTCCCCCTTCTTCACCCAGTGCCGGTAGGTCCTGAAGGCACAGGCATCAATTAGCTTGCGGACGGGCTTCAGGGCGTACGGGTCCCGCACTACCAGCTCCCTGGTGACCGACTTGACCAGCCGGTACTGGTAGTAAATACGGACCGACGCCAGGACGGTCAGGCAGATCACCTGCAGCACAGCGGGGAACAGGGTCCAATTAACAGCCAGTCCGACAACGGGACCAGATCAGCCCTAACGCATCCCACGTGGCTGCTATCCCTGTGGAGGAGTTGGAAGGAGCCTGGCTCCTCACACAGGTGTAGTCCCATGAGCGGTACAGGCTTTTTTCCAAGGGTGCCTTTAACATCAAAACTGTGGGTCAATCCTAAACATCACCTAACGCCACTTCAGGTATCTCTGAGATGCCCTAAGGGCTGGCTATACGGAAGGGAGTGGACTCCTTTTTTATCAACGTTGCATCATTTGATGCATCCATGTGAGGTCAGGCTCATCAGCTTCCCCTTAGAAGTAAGGTTTGGTTTTGGGTTGGTTTTTTTTAACGATTTGCAGGGAAGGCAAAGGCTTTTCCCTTTTCTTATTTGATCCTCTTCTGTGAAAAAGCCTTTAGGAACTACCAGAAAGTAAGTGAAATGGTGCTTGGGGAAGGGTCTCCACCCAGGCTGCCGAATCCTGCCAAAGCCCAGGCCCATCAGCCTTGTTGAGCTCCCAGTTTCTCCGAGCTCAAGTGGGAAACCCATCCCACCACTCAGCTCCTGCAGCTCCCGGGGTCGGGGTGCCGAAACACCGCCATACCCAACCTTACCTTGAATTTCCGGAAGGGGCTGAAGTGCCGGACCTCCTCCACATCATACTGCTGGAAGAAGGGGTGGGCCAGCGCCTCGCTGGCTGTGTACCGCTGCTGTGGGTCCACCACCAGGAACCGGGAGATCTACAGGAGGGTACTGGATCAACTAGGGGTGTCTTGAGTGTCTGCAAAATCCTCTCCCAATGGTTTTCCCATCCCTGAGTGCCTACCAGGTCCTTGACGGTGTCTGAGCGGTCGTCCCACTCCGGGGAGCCGAACTGGTAGTCGCCATTCATGATCATCCGCAGCATCAGCATCTGCTTGCGGTGCCAGAAGGGAGGCGAGCCGGCCAGCAAGGTGTACATGATCACCCCGGTGCTCCACCTGCGGGCAGCCCAGCGGGACCCTCCAGCCCCAGGCAGCGCCCTGGGGGTACCCAGCCAGATCCGTGCCCCAAGGGTGGCTCAGTGCATCCCCCTAACTGGGACATGCTGGGCTTTGGCACCCTGGAAAACCAGGAGGAAACTGCCCTATGTGGTGTTTGATGGGGGAGGCTGAGCTCACTGCTGGGGCTCGTTAGCCCTGATGGGTAATGAGCAGGCACTGCCCCGCTGCTGGGGAGGGGTTTGGGGTTTTTTGGGTTGAGCTGATGTGGAGCTGCTCTCCTGGATGCTGCAGGAGGAAGCTGTGAGTTGAAGGTGTTTGCCTTTCTTGGTTTTTCTTGGGGTTTTTAGGGGAGGCAGAGGATGTGGGAGGCTGGGATGTGATGGGACGGGACACAGTGGTGTCAGCCAGGCTGGATGCTCTGGAGCTGTCTTGGTTCAGGTTGGGCTGTGCAAAGTATCCTAGTGTGGGGCTTAACTGAAGTATCTAAACTAAAAAGGGGCTGAAGTGCCCCGTGTGTCCTCAGTAGTTGGTTACTGTTCTGATTGCTGCAGACTGGAGCCCAAAGCCACCAGAGATAGTGGCAAAGTTGCCGCAGGGCTTGGGCTGGGCTCTGATGGCCTTTCCTGAGCTGGCTGCTCCTCAGGGGCTCATGTCTTGCTACGGGGTGTGCTTTAAAAGCCCTGTGTTTCGGAGCCCAGCCCCTGAATTGATTTTTGTGAGCAGAAAGTGTTGCTTTCCCTCCCTGATGGGGCAAAGCGGGGAGACAGGTTCACCCCCAGACTATTTCTGCCACAGCCCCCTCCCTGCCAGGACAGCCCCTCACGACCCCGGGTGTGTTTTTCGGTGCCTCATTTAATTCCTTCCAATGCTTAGATTGGTTCCCATCTGCACAACTCTTGCTGTGCCTCAAACCACGCGTGTTTTGGGAGCAGCCCGAGGGGCGAGGCGGGGAGGCAGGCATCTCACTCACATATCGACCTCTTTCCCATAGCCTTGGTGCTCGTCGTCCATGGAGCACTGCAGGATCTCAGGGGCCAGGTAGCCAGGCGTGCCACAGATCTCTACAAAGACAGGGCAGGTCATCCCCCTGAGCCCCCCGGGAGGGGTTGTGCCATCCCCACCCACCCCCGAGCAGGCATTGAGGGGGGTCTGGATCCAGGTGGGATCTTTGCAGCAATGGTGCTCGCAGGGAGTAACTGCAACTTGTGTGCATCTCACTGGTGACTTCTCTTGGTGGATTACAATGGCTAAAATGCGAGGGCAGAGAGCGATGGGGATGCTGGGGTGGGGGGTGCTCGTTGTTGGATACGTGGCCCTTTGTAGGGTAGGAGTTGGGGAAAAAAACTTAATGTTGGGCAGTAAATGGGGCAATGAGAGTCAACCGGAGGGAAAAGAAGCGGAAGGAATAGGATGGCTTTCCTAATGGCCAGTAACTTCTTCATGGCAAGGAGCGAGGTGTGGAGGCTGTGCTGCAGGCAGAGCCAGGCTTGTGTGTGAGCAGCAGGGCAGCCGCAAGCCAAGAGGCACTGATTTACACCCGTGGCAGCGAGACTGGCCCCAGGGAGACACTGGGGCTGGAGCGACTCCACCGACTTGCCATGGGCACTGCAGCAGCTGGTGGCCACGGGCCAGTCCAGCACCACCCCTGCCTCACCATCCTCCTACCTTTGAGCTTCTCGTTCTCACGCAGCTGGCAGGAGAAGCCGAAGTCTGTCAGCTTAATGTTCATGTTGTCGTCCAGGAGGATGTTCTCCGGCTTCAGGTCCCGGTGGACGATGTTGATGGAGTGGAGGTACTGGATCACTTCCAGCAGCGCGTGCATGATCTTCCTGGGGATGGGTGACAGCGCCTCTCGTAGCCTGAACACCCACAGGCACCACGCTCCCGGGGATTGGGACAGGGACCATGCAGCTCAGACCCCACACCTGGGTGTGGGGGCACAGCCCAGGGTGCTGTTTTGCCCGGGGGTGCCACGCCAGCTGCAAGGTCGTCCTTCGAACCCGCACTCTGCTTTTGCAACATGATTTTCAGCTATCTGCATCCAGCCTTACCTGGTTTCCTTCTCGCTCAAGGTGACTTTCTCAGTGAGGTAGTCAAAGAGCTCCCCTCTCTTCATCCTGCATGCAGGAGGAAAAATGGAGGCAGGCAGCAGCTGAGCTGCAATGGCAAAACTGTCCCCAAGCCCTCAGAGAGGACTGCCCAGGGGTCACTGCCTCCTAACAGCCCCACAGGACCCACTGCACAAAATGAAAAGCCGACTTGTTAATAAAAAGGGGTACAAATGGCTATATATTGCTGCAAAACATAAGGCAGGAGGAGCAAAGGCTGTCCCCGGAGAGGGTGGGTTTTGGATGTGACAGGGACGGAGGTCTCCCGGTGCCATCCCCCTCCGATGATGTCCATTGCACTGCCCCAGCGTCAGGAGGCGCAGTGTCACGCACGCCCTGGCCCTGCTGGGCATATAAATAACCTGCGTGGATGCACAACAGCTCCCACCAAAGGTTATGGGGAAACCTGAGCAGCACTGAGCTGCTGATGGAGGGGAAATGCTGCCGGTGGCGAGGCCGCAATGGGCTGGCTCGCAGCCATCGAGGCTCGTTTCTACCTTGAGGAAGAGCTGGTTGTCCCCTGGCTTTGCCCTGTTTGGGCCATAAAAAGCTGGGAGCAGCGTTGGCTGATGGCTGCCTGCAGAGTGGGAATGGGCTTGGGGAGACAGCAGTGCTGGGGTGGTGGGCAAGCTGGTACTTACAGGTCAAACACCAAGAAGAAGAAGGTGCTGGATTCATAGCTGTCCTTCAGCTGGACTGCAATAAAACACGGGGGCTGTGAGCACAGTGTATAGCGTGTTCCTGTCCATTAATGGAGTAAAAATGGCTAATCTAATTGCTAATTGAATTAATGAGTTGATCTGCATTAGCATTTTGGTTGGGAGATGACCTGGGCAGCCTGGGGCACCGCCGGTGTGTGCGTGGAGGTAGAACAAACGATGCTCTGAGCGGGTGCCCTGCATCGTGTAAGGACCATCAGAGGTCCAACCCTCCAGGGATTTCCCCCAAAAACCCTTCTGGGAACACCCCGAAGAATAAATGCGGCAGAAAACCCCTCACCCTGATGCTCAGAGCCTGACTTACTGACGTTTGGGTGGCCTGAGACCTTCCGGAGAATGTCGATCTCTTTGGCGGTGGCCTCTCGCAGTTCCTGCACCTCCTTGGGGGATATGTTACCCGCTGTGATGTCAATAATCTTCACGGCATACTCCTGCCGGGTGGTTTTGTGAATGCAACGACGGACGACGCTGCTCACCCCCCTGCCAGGGACAACACAGGCAACATGGGGGTTTCCATTCCTTCCCATCCAGCCTGACTTCACGGCCGTGCCATCGGCACCTGGGCTGGTTGATATTTTCATGTATGAGTGAGTTTTGCTCTGTGACCCTGGGACAGAAGACTTGGAGCTGATGGAAAGGGCTTCTTCATGCTGTTTTTAACCCTGTGCCGCTACGGGCCCTGTTCACATCAGATACCCAGGGGATGCTGTTCCTATCGGGTACTGGAGCAGGTGAAACCACAGTTTGCAAAAAACAAGCTTTACCTGCCCAAAACCTCCTTCGGCTCATATTTTTCATAAAACTCCTTGGATGAGTTCCAGTCAGGTAAGTCTTCTTCCTTGGTCATCTCTGGCTCCTGACTGGCAGCGCTCTGGGCTCGTCTGCTGGCAGAAAGGGGCTGCAAGGAGAAAAGGGCCAGGATGGATGCATGCTGTACCCGGGGCAGGAGCGGGGACCTGCCCTGTCCCAATCCCCCACAGAAGGGAAAACATCAAGCTGGAGGAGGAGGAAGGAGGAGGATTCTGGACCACAGACCAAAGGGGATATTTCACTGGTTGGAAAACTGGAGCTGGGGCCAAGGCTTTGGGAAGCCCTGCAGCGCCTCAAAACCTCGTCCCTTCCTGCAGAGCACCCGCACCCAGCTCCCAGGGCACCATCCTCCAGCTCCTACCACGTGCTAAGGGCTATGCCACACTTCTCCTGGTTCCTCCCACCTGGAAAAGCAATTTAACTCTTTTTTTTGAGTCTCCTACTGAGGCAGTGCAGGGAGAGCGTGGGGAACACACAGGGAGAGTGCTGGTGAGGGGGCAGCGGCTGAGCTGCGCCTTAAGCTCCCCCGGGTTCAAAAGCGTGCGGTAGCGAGGTGGTGCTGGCACAGCAGGCCCAAAGGTGCCGCAGCCTCCAGAAATGTGATTGCACACCGACACCACCCACAGACCCCTTGCAAAGCCCTGAAATCTGCCTTGCCTTTTTTCTTCTTCTTTTTCGTCCTGATTATTTTTAAGATGACAAAGTTGTCTGGAACGGTTTGGCTGAAAACAAGGAGGAAAAAATGGTGTTTAAAGTAAAGGAAAAAAAGACTAAGGAGGGAAAACCGGTGTCGAGGGTCAGCAAAGCAGCGTGGGGGGCTCGGCGGGTCAGGGTGCAGGCAGGGGACCGGGTGCCCGGGGACGGCCAGCACTGCAGGGTCAGCCAGGGCCAAGCCACCCTGAGGACGGCAGCTGAGCGAGCTTCCCCGGCCACAGGCGTGCAGCTGCCAGCAGCCTCCAAAACTCCTGACAGGCTTTCATCTCATTTCTTTTTTTCTTTGGTTGGTTTGTTGGTGGAGGTTTTTTTGGTACGTGCTGCCATTTCTGGAAGAGGAGCAGGATGACAATATTTGGAGCTCTGGGACAGAGGGTGGAAACAAATAACTGGTAGCCCTGATCTCTAATTTTCACCGGTGTTTCCCTTTAAGCCTGGGGAACTGGATGTCCTCAGCTTGTTCCTGCGCCCGGCATTGCTGAAATCCCGATTGTCTGGGTCCAGCTGCTCTGCAAATGTACACAGAGACTGAGCAGCCAGTGTGGAAAGCAGCTCTGATAAGCTTGGGCAGCAAAACTGTGACTTCGGGCTGACAGCGTGCTGCTGGGGGAGAGAGCATAGGGGGGCAGGAGAGCCCCCATGCTGTGGGTTTTCCTTTGCCCTTGTCCCCAAGGTGGCAATAACTCCACCGGGACACTGCTAGGCAGGTTTGTATCTCTAAGTATATTTAAACCTTGTTATTGGTGCATATCTATCCTGACCTAGTTATAAGGATTGATGCTGTGGTTTAGGTGTCCGTCTGCTGATGGAAGCAATGTCTGACGAGGGCCGAAGCATTTCTAAACAGCCATGAGTTTGATTTAATTTATAAAATTCTAGCTGTTGGAAACATACTGAGCAATGGCAAACCAAACCAGGGCTGAAATTCTAAATGAGAGGCAGGAACAGGGAGTAAGGAAAAGAAAACATCTCCGGGGTGGGGGAGAACCAACGACTTTGATGTCTTTGAAGCTGAAAGTCAAAGTTCTGGGGGTTGGTGCTGAAGGGCTGGGGGCAGCGGAGCATCTGTGCAGCGCTGCCGCGGGCAGCCCAGGGTCTGCGGTGCCTTCTTCTGGGAGGAAAGAGCCCAGGAGTTTGTTTAAAACATCCTGATGTTATGCAAGCAGGTGGTACAGAGCACTAACAGGATAAGCCAGTTTTATTACGGGAGCTCCGTAGGAGCGCAAGGAGGGGAATAAAGGGGGCCGGGGGAGCAGGTTTCTGTCCTGAGACAGCGATGAGCAATGCTAACGGAGCGGGCGCTGGGCACTGCCACCGGCTGTGAAACGGGTGTTTAAATGTTTGCCTCGGTAAATAGTCAATAACGTGCAAATATGTATCGCGATAAATCTGGAAAGCCCAAGCTAAAGTCAGATTTTAGGCCAGCACGGGAACGGCCCCCCCAGGCACCCCCGCACCGAGCCCCCAGCCCCCGCAAGCACCGGGCGAAGCCGTGTGCCCCCCCCCCGCCGGGGCTGTTTCTGCACCGAACCCTCCCGCTGCGGCCAGCAAAAGCGAGCACGGAGACGCTGCAGCCCCCGGGGAAGCCGCCCCGGCGTGCTTAGCAAGTAAAGAGCGGGGGGGGNCCGCCGCTCTCTCAGGGCCGCCCGCCGCCCAGCCAAAAATAAAGCGCAACGCGAGCTGGCAGCCGCGGGCGGCGGGCGGGCATGTTGGGCCGCGGCTGGGAGCGAGGTGCGCGGCGGCGGGGGGAGCCCGTAGGGCCCCGGAGAAGGCGGCGCGGCGCGGCGCGGGCGAGAGGAGCGGGCCGGCCGGCTGGGGAGCGGCGGTTCCCGGACCTCCCCCGCGGCACCGCGGGCCGTAACCCTTCCGTGCGCGGGGCCGAGCGCGGAGCTCTGCGGCCGCTTCGATTCGTGCCCGAGCGGCGGCGCTCCGGGGGCCCCCCCGTCCGTCCTCCCGCGCCGCTGTCCCGCCTCGGCGGGCTGCCCGCC
>VZSC01016569.1:0-25734 GCA_013398225.1 Steatornis caripensis | reverse complement strand
GCGGGCTGAGGCGGAGGGAGGGGGTAAGATGGCGGCGCCCGTCCTGCTGCGAGTGTCGGTGCCGCGCTGGGAGCGGGTGGCCCGCTCCGTGGTGTGCGCGGCCGGCATCCTGCTCTCCCTCTACGCCTGCCACCTGGAGCGGGAGAAGGGCCGCGACCTCCACTACCAGGCCCTGTGCGACCTCAGCGAGCGGGTCCGCTGCTCCGCCGCCATCACCTCCAGGTGAGGCGAGGATGGGACCCGCCGCCGCCGCCTCAGGCCGCCGCGGGGAGAAGGGGCTAGGGGCGCGGGGAGTGGCGCGGCCGGGCCCAGGAGCGCTGCCTCCGGTGCCTCGGGGGCTAAGGCAGGGGCTCCTGGCGGTTCGGGTCGGCGTCGGGCGGGATTGGGCGAGCGTACGGGCGGCGGGAGCCTGCGGCTGCGGGCCGGGGCTCGTCCCGGGGAGGGCTTGCCTGAGGCGCAGAGGGGCTGGGCAGCTGGGCCCGGGCTGGGGGCCGCAGGGCGGGCAGGCCGAGCGGGGGTGGTGTCAGGGCTCCCGGCTCAGGCAGCCCCTTCGCTGGAGGGATGGCGTGGGAGCGGCTTTTTTTCGGGAGGACTTACGGGCTGGAGGGTGAGGCACCCACAATTTGTGTGTTGTAATCAATGGCAATTAGCTGGAGTGACAGACCTTGTAGTGGCAAATGCACACCAGAGTAAAATGCAGTAGGTGTGACTAGTGGTTGAGGCCAACATAAACACTTACAATTGCAGGTGATTGGGTTTGGGTTGTTTTGTTTGGAGTATCTGAATTGCATTTTCATTATAATGTTACCTGGCAGCACAGAAGATTGCTTTTGTGATACAGAAGTAGTGCTTAATTCAAGAGAGACTTGTATGCCCCAGCAGGAAAAGCCCAGTCCAAATCTTGATTTCTTTTACAGGTTTCTTGTCGGTAATTACTTTAGCACTTGTTTTCTAAAGGCCACTGGCTCTTATTTCTTTGAGGAGGGTCAATGTATACATTTTAATATGTTCCTACCTTGGCTTGTCAAGTAATTGGTTAGTTACAAGTGCTGCCAGTATAAGTTTGCTACAGGAAATGCTTTGGGTATACCTTGGCTAAGAAACTTTCCTAAAAGCATGTTCTCAAGTATTTCAACCAAAGAAATCAGATGACTTGTCAGCAATCTCAAAACTGTTCTGTGTGTATGCATATGTGTGTGTGTGTGTGTGTGTGTGTATAGGCGTATAAAGACATACGCAAAGGTATACACTGGTAATGAGCTGGGAAGGGAAGGGTTTCAGTTCTTCAGCAAACACGTGTGTTAAATGTTTCTCTTTTTTTAAAATTAGAATTTTGTTGTTATCATGTTAGTGATTCAGCTGAACGAGTACATGAGATTCCCCCTCCCCTCCCCACCCCGTTAGTGTAACCTGCATAAAAGCTGTCACAGTTTTCTATAAAGGTACTTGCTGTGTTATCATAACTAGCCATTGGGGGAGAATATGCCCATACTCTGTCAAGGTGGAAGGTGGTTAAATTGTTTAGGCAAAGCATACAGGGAACTCTTATTCTAAAACCACTTCTGTGGTGACAGAAGTGAGATTGTGTTATGTTCCAGAGATGTGTATCTGCGGATGTCTGAAAGGAGGCTCTTGTGATTGAATGAGAACTTTAACTCTACTTTTCCATCTGTCATCAGATAATCTTTAGTTTGTGAAGGTGTTTGTCCATGTATCTGCTTGAGAAGAGTCCCGCAATGAGAAGTTTCAATCTAAACAGGAAGAAGACTTCAATAAGCCTTTCAGATAACTTTATTTATACAGTAAAACTATGCATAGGCTACTGAGATTAAACCATGTGAGTATTGTCAGTAATTAAATTGTAACACAGCTATAGAGGTAGAAGGAGACTGACAGGGATGTAAGCACCTAAGCAGCCTTCATAGTAGTCTGTTCTTATATGGAATTGGTCCTTCGTTAGCTTTTTATTATTATGGCAAATGCTGCTGTTGAGACAGGGAATTTGAAGTAATAGTTTTAATGCATGTTTACTAAATGCTTTGAAGAAGGAAAGTAATTCCAATTATATTTTTTGGTTTTTCTAATTATGGATTAATGCTTGGTAATTATAGTGCTCATTAGTAGTGCTGCAGCTGAAGTGAAGTATGTACATACTGTTGAGTATGCCATGGTAAGAGCTGTAAATACTTTACTGCAGGAATTCTATATAATAATATGAACAGTTAGGGATAAAATCAACTAAGATCTCACTCGCAGTTGCTAGGAGAATCATGCTTAAAGACTGAAGTATTGCAAATGTCAGGATAGCTCATGATAATTAGAGCAGGTGGTAAAAGGAGTTTGTGGAAGAGGAGTGCGCAAGTTCTGTTCAGTCAAACCATATTTGGAGAAGAATGTGCTTTCAATGCTCTACAGGACACAGACAAAAAAGGAGTATTACTTTAAAACTAAGACAAGAGGGCAAGCTATTGAGCTTTTAAGTAAGAATAACCTTGAAAGAAATTAATCTTATTTTCCATGTTGCCACACCTCCCCATCCATCAGTCGTCCTCTCTCCAGTTGAATATTCCTCATTACTACCATGTGTCACCACAGTTTCTCTGAAACTTGATTTCGAAAAGGAACTTTCAACTACAATTTAGATTTCACTGAGATAGCAGAGTTTCAAATATGTGTTCCAGCATTTTCACATGTAATGTGGATTCAACTGTTTCTTTTCTCACTGATCTATTACGCTGGCAATCACAAATGATTTGATTAGCTGATGAGCAGAGTTAACTCTACAGAGTAAAATGGGTGACAAACTTTTACTTGTGTGGCTTTTACCGGCTTCTAGAGTGCATGTTTGGTTGTGTGAGTTTTTATTTAAGGTAGATTTACTAATGGAATTTGGTGTGTAATAATCTTCACATTTTGAATGTTGACTCTCAGCAGTGGACTGAACTTTAAAAAGCACATCATGGTGTTGGGATTAATTTTAACTGTATAGAATAATTAGAATAAATTAGTGTAATTCTCCCTGAGCTGAGTTACTTTGGAACTAAGTTCTGATCTTTGGGCAGGATTTCTTTTTTCATTAATAAGCTGTTGTATTTCCTAGTCTTGCTTTTAAGACAAATTGGTATTGGCACAATACAGAAATGTTGTGAAGATTACCAGCATGCAGAGGGAGGAGCATGGAAAATCTTGTGTCAGAGACTGACTCATCCAAAAGATTATGTTGGAGAGATACATTCCTAGTATCCCTCATTCTAAATCTGAATGGTCAGCATATTTCAAGCTTTTATCATGGGGAAAGTTCATGGAATAGTTTAAGAAGAAAAACAGCGAAAGGTTGGATAATGACCACTGTCATTTTCCAAGAAGGGACGGTATTAGGGAAATACCTAATGTTTTCATTTGGCAATTGCTCTAGATGTTCTAAGTGAATTGCTCTTACATGTGAAAATAATTAAGTGGCAGGATGGCTTTATGATGAAACTGGGTAATAGCAGTTCCTGCAATTTTTTTTTGCTTTTACTGTTACAATAGTTTCAGAGAGGGAATGAAAGTAATAGACAAGTTTTAGGTAGTATGGATAGTGGTATGTCTCGAAATGAAATGTGGCATTTAAGTAGTAATGCAGAGACTCTGAGCTTTTTGGTTTGTTCTCTTGTATGCCCTGGGAGACTTTTGGGTCTTGTGATATGTTTCCGTTTCCTGTCTTGATTAATTTAAGGTTTCTGCAGAGCAGATGAGTGGATGGCTCTTCTTGAAGGAAGTTTTGTAGCCTGGCATATGTTAATGCTGTAACAACTTTAATATAGGCTTAAGACAGCTGGCATGAATGACCAAAGGGCACATGTTGCTTTGTATCTTTAGCAATGTTTGTAGCTTTTGGCAAGCTGTGTAAGTGAGGAGGTTTGGAAATAGTCAGTATTGATCTAGGTTAACATCTTTAGCTGACTTACTGAAGAAGTTATTGAGTCAAAGTAGGATTTTAAGAATCTCTGTTCATCTGGATATAATTAGATAGATGACATATTGTAGGGATTCCTTGTTCTGAACTTCATGCTAATGTGGAAGATCTTGGACTGTCATCTTGTATGTGAGCCTCTTTGAAATGCCTGTTCTGAAAAATGCATATCTGCCTTATGTTTTGTAGTGGATGCATCAAAGTAATCATCTAGTAGTTCTTGAAAATGTACATCTGTAAAATTTTTTGTGTTGTGGACAGATCTGTGCAGATGTGCAGTTTTACTGCATTTGCCAAGCATGGCCTGTGACAACTGTAGTATTACTGTGTTGTTCTGCTCATCTTCATGAATCATTTTAATCAGTGAATTTAGACCTGTGTCAATGTTATGTTTGAATTGCCTGGTCTTGTGATGTAGTACTTCAACGTTATGTTTTGTGAGTGTAATTATGCTGGTGTGCAGTTATGCTATAAGATATTGCAGTTAAAACTCTGAACAGTGCAGGTTTTTCAGTGAAGAATGTCTCGCTCGAACTGTTCTGGCGCATCTTGATAGAGTGCGGACCGTAACAGAGATCAAGTTGACAAGAACAACCCCATTATCGAAGGAAATTGGGCACGGAAGACAACTTCTCTGACCTCCTCCCTAACCTGATGTTTATATTGCAGGTTCCCATTCAGTTCTGTTGTGGGGCAGTTCCTGTAAACTTGATGTCTTTCAAGTTTGCGTGATTCCAGGTTAAGAACATTATGTAGCAGTTATCTTTCCTATTAATGGTAAGTTCCTCATGTCCCAGTGGTTTTTTTTTATTGCTATACCCGCAAGTATTCGGATAGTTTTGAGGTTGACAGCTGCAATTAAGTGACTGACGTGAGAAATGGTAAAGGTAGCTTTTATGCAGGTGGTATAAAAGGGGAAGAGTGTTTAGTCCCTTCTTGTGAACCAGCGTAGGCACATGATGCTCAAGTGCTTTTTCGAAATGTTACTAGTTTTGTAAGTCTTTGCTAGTCAGTAATTTCTCTAACCTGAGCCAAGTTACTGCTTTTGTTAGGCATCTTCGATTCTGTATAGAAAAAGATAAACATTTGATTAAACTGCTGAGGGGCAGTCTGTAGACCAGCTGGTGGTCATTCACGGGAGTCATATTTGTGATTCTTAGGCTACCAAAACAGTTTACATGAAAATGTGATCTCCTGAGACCAAGATAAAAATCTATCCTGTGATTTAAAATTGGTTGCTGTTTATTTCTGAGGTGAGGCTTTTTCAGTTGTTCTGTAGCAGGGATTCGTTGTTTTTGCTGCCTGAGGGAAGTTTTGAAGACCTCTAGTTTGCTGATTGGGTAGAGGGAAAATCGGTGTAGGCAGAATCTGTCTAGTGTGTCAAGCACTTTGCTTCAGCAGCATTTGGAGTGCTGCAGGTTCAGGATGATGGTGAATTGGCATAGCTGTAGCTGGATGAGTGTGATAAAGTGTTACAGTTAAGGATACTGAGCCAAAAAAGTGCAAACAACTTGAGGTCAGGAAAGGTGGTATTATCTTGGTTTTTTAGCCTTGTTTCTGAGAAGATTTTGCTGTTGTGTATTAATAATTTATTTTATAATTTCTGATTTTTTAATGGCAAAATTTCACAAAGGATATGAGTTAATACAGTTTTATAGAAACAGATTCAGTGCCAAAGGGGAGGGAAGAGGGACTCAAAGTAATACCTCTGCTGAAGGGAAAAAACCCTGCTGTGTGAGCTAAGGTTATCTGTGCTGTTTGGCCTGCCAGCCAGACAGGCAGCCCATGTGCAAACAGGACTCAGACAGTGCTGATATATAATGGACTTGATCGAGGAGGCAGGATGCAGAGGCTGGAGGGTGTGAGCCTGGAGGGGTATGGTTATTGTGTGTGCTGGGGAAGGAAGGGGTTTCAGGGACATTTGTAGAAAACCAGCTTCATTAATCATAGAATCATAGAATGGTAGGGGTTGGAAGGGACCTCTAGAGATCATCTAGTCCAACCCCCCTGCTAAAGCAGGTTAGCCTAGAGCAGGTTGCACAGGAATGCATCCAGGCGGGTTTTGAATTAGTTCTAAAGCAAGTTGTTCGAAAGCAGCAGAAGCTGATAGTTTGAGTGATTTTTGTCTCATCTTTTTAAGGAAAAATTGATGACTATAATAAAATAATACGTAGCCACTGAGGCACGTCTTTTATAAAGACAGCAGTACCCTAGCTACGTGAGGTTTATTTTCAACCTTACAGTGATCTGATCTCTTAACACGTGTGGTTTTGCTTTTCATAAATACATAATTTCTAGCTTGACTGGAGTTTGCAGTAGGGTTGAGAATTATTTTCGCTGATGCAAAGTAAATTTCACAAAGTGCCTGTAGTTCAAATTCGGACTTCATTTATGACAGCTTAATAGAAGAGATTATGTAGAAGGAATACAATGCTTTTGGCTTGTAGCTTGAATAATCACTGCTTCTGTAAAGACTGCTATAAAATAATTAACTGTCTGCTTGAGATTTTGCTGATCCAGACGCTGAGATTTTTTCGGACTGTTTCTGAGGTAGAGCTGGAGGATAAAGAGAACAAAATCTCATTTGTTTATGGTAAATACCACTAATAGATTTAAACATGAAATTAAGTGAATCAAATCTTGAGCACTCTTGGCAAGCCTACACATGGGCATTTTTAATCTCCTTTCTTTCTTGTGGCTTCTAATTGAAGGCTTTTACTTCGTTTGTTAAAACCGTTAGAGTGGCCTAGGTGACCTTGTAACCATGAACTAGGTTTAATCCAAAATCCTCTAGTGGAGCTGTAAAGAAGCTGCAACCAAAGTTTCTTAGCATTGCTAAGTATTAACACACTCCAGATCCTTTGACCTTTATATGAGCTTTTCACTGAAGGCGATGTGTGAGCATAGGGCAGCTTTACTCCCCTCCTGAGAACTTTTGTTCGGTACTGTAACTTAGCTCAGAAGTCAGATGACAAGTGATACACACATTTTCTTAAGTGTCAAGTGTAGGCTTTTTTTAGGTAATATCTTTTATTTCCTCAGGGTTACAAAGTGGCAAATGGTGCTTGCTGTTGATAACAAAATAATGCTTATGGGATGACAGATAATCGTGAAACAAGGGGCTTTAAGTAAGTGACTACTCAGAATACAGAATTTGAGTTCTTTACTTGCAGTTCTCTGAAAATACAATCTTTTCTATTATTATTGCTTGCCCTTTTCATTGCAACGGACCTAAAAATTGAGAGAGAAATGTATTGGAAAACCTGCTGCTGCACAAATACAAAGTGTTCTCACATCTTGAATGACACATGCCATTTAATAATCTGGCCTCCTGAAGGATTTGATAGCATTGTCAGCTAGACATTTAGGAGACTAGAATGTGAACTGAGAAGTATGTGTGCTTCGTTCAAGGCCTCTGCTGCTCGCGGATGTCACAGACATGGTACTGAAACTAGCTGGACTTGACCTGGTCTAGTAAGGTTATTTTCATGTTAAAATGAGTATGCAGTAGTTAATTCTTTTCCTGACATGAGAACCAAGGATCGCCAAGTGAAAATGAGGTGATGTGATTCAGGAATTCATCAGTGGGAGATGTTGTCGAAGCCAGAAGTATGTGTTCAAAAAGCATCTAAGTATGTTCAGGAAGGCTTCGAGGTAGGCTATGGAGCATGTTGATGCAGGTGAAACCCCAGTTCAGAAGTTTCTTAAGCTGATTCTTAACTTAATGATGATTGAGGTAAAGGAGAGCATCTTTGGGAGTGATCTCTGTGTAAAAACCCTTAAAAGCGTCTCCTACAGGTAACTCAGAACTGGGGAGCTTGGCTAGAAAAAACACAGTATAGCATTTCTTACAGAAAGTGGATGATAATAACAATCAGACTCCTGGCTGAATAAGTACTTTTTGTTTGTTGGCTTGACTTGCAGTGTTTGGTAGGTTTGGAATTCTGTTGCTTTTTGAGCTAGTACTGAGAACTCTTACAGCTTTTAGCTCATTAAACATGGAGGTTGTTTACTTGTCCTACTGAGTGAGGTTGCTTTTCTGCCGGTGGTGTAGTCTCTGCCAAACTATGGTAAAATATTTTAAGTGTATGCCCATAATACACGGTTCTGGAACATAGAGGATGTTTATAGTTGTGCAAAAGAGGTAGTGATTTAACAGTATCAGATTTTATTCGACATGAGTCGCTTACGGATAAAAATGACCGTAGCTGTTCTTGTCTTCCTGTTAAGTGTCAAGTGCACACAAATACTGCTTTAAACTTCTAAAAATGTAACATTTCAGAGCTTTGTTAAATATCACAAACCAAAAGGGACACTGTTTAGGGAACGGATAATAATTTTCAAGACCTCCTTTTGGTAAAAGGAAATGCACATTGGACTAAAAGTCACTATTCTGTTCAATTTTGGATCTTAGGAAACTGCACGAACAGTTCTAAACCCTTTGTTTTGAATTTCTTGAATCACTATTCTGAAAACTTTTTTCTAAGAACATTCAAAGTTGTACCTGCAAATGAGAAGTGATGCAGGCTGTCATCTTGAACAGAGAGGGAATTTGAGTTACTCAAAACATACAGGAAGATGTCTTAAAGATTTATTTTAAAACGTCTTTGAAGTTAGTTCAAGTTGCCTTTTTTTAATAGGAATGGAATTTGGGTGTGGCAAAAGTGGCCTTGCCACTTGTGTTTGTCACACTGCTCTGAATCAGGCAAGGTGACTTCAGGGTGATTCTCACAACAGAGCACTTGACTGCTGCTGGGATGGGGAGCCAAAAGTCAGTCAGTACCAGGAAAAAGCTGGTGATGTTGTATTATGCTTTTATCTTGCTGTGCAAGCTACTCTTTAACTAGTGCAGTTCATTTTACTTAGTATTCTCTATCTAAAAAATTGATGTGTGTTAACAGTAGTTCTTGTAAATTATATTCTTTATAAGAAAGGCAAGTTCCGTGATGAAATTCTGAGAGGTTTATAGCCCTTTTTACTGATGTTTTATTTCTTGAAGTTTATGCTAATGTTAGGACTGTGGTCTTTCTTCTTGCTATTTGTGTGCCATGTGTTTTTGAACTTTCAAAGTTATCATAACTCAGGTGTGACTTGCATGATTTTGGTGTGAGAAGGAAGGTTATCATACTCTGTCGCCTTTCTTCCTCCAATTACTTGCAAAAGTACTTGGTTCAATGTGCATTTTAGTGGGTTTTGGGACCTCCTTGATAGGATATGATTTAGCCTCTTTGGTAGAGAAATTAGATGGAAATAGAAATATACAAAGTCTAAATATTTTGCTTTTCAGTTTGTTGCACTTCAAACCTCATAAGGCTGGAAAAAGTGCTTCGTCTTAAACCACAGGCTCTCTTGAAGGATTTCCTTGATGAATTTGGGTTCCTCCTAAGGTGTTAGACTGATCGGGAGCAGCTGAAGTGCAAACATACGTTCTGATCTGCTTGCTCTCGTGCCAGTGAGGGAAGTGCTGGCAGAGCGGTGGTAACTAGTTTACCAAGTTGTACCATTTTCCCTCAGCTGTATAGTGAGCATGTGTCCGACTTACTATGGTGGAGAGAACTGCTAAAGCTGTCTTGAAGGTGTGGAATAAGATGCAAGATTTGAGCTGTACTCCACAGACTGAAATTTAATACTTGATGTCCTTAAAGCTGCTACAAGGCCAACGAGATGCTTAATGAACTATTGCATGTGGAAAAAGCTTTCACCATGCTCTGACCTTCTTGCAGGTACGAACAGATCACTTGGGGACACTGGATGTCAGGAAGGGTTTGAACTTTCCATTAGCAGCATTTTATTCACTTGCAGTGTAACTGTAGGTTCCGATTGTGTAGGCGAAAGTTTCTGATGTTTCAGGCTTGAGTTTGCTCTCAAACATGACAGGATCTCATGAGCATCAGAAGTGAGAGCGTACAGCTAGGTCAGGGAGAGGGGAGGAATTCAGCATCCTGCAGTTGCTTTGGGCTAGGCCAGTGCTGAACCACTGACCTAGGTACGCTTTGAGTTATGGTGTTTAGCCTCTCAGTAAGGAAAGCCAGAGTGTGTTCAAGTAGAGTTTAATGTCACCTTACAGAGAATTCTCACTTGGAGACTAGAACAATAAATTGCACCTGTGGGTAGTAAGCTGAAGCATCTGTAATTGTCATAGTATGGAAAAACAGAAATAGAGTATTAAATGCAAAATTATGATACCTTTACTATATTTGACTGCCTCTTTAATACTGTATTTGGTGGCTGGGAGCCAGCTGTTACATGTGCCATGACCATCTTATCAAAGTAAGGCTGAAAAATAAACAGTTCTCACTTAAAATCCAGGGAACATTCAGTGTGTGGGAGGAAAGTCTCATCATAGCTGAGATTCTTTGGAACTTGCACTATTTCTTTATAATGTTTGCTTATGTATTTTTGCATGGCGTTTGATTTTTTTTTAAAATCCCTTCCTCTTGGAAGTGTGGCTCTATTAGCTGTGAAGTGCTGCACTTGTATCTCTACAGCTGCTCTTCTGAATCTTTGCCGTACATCCTTGATACTACTGTGCCCACAAATGATGCTGTACGCTAATTGGGACCGCTGGCTTTCATATGCTGCAGGGAGGACGTGACACCAGCCTTGTCCCCCACAGTTTGGGGGGACATAGCCCCAAACTTGCAGTGGGATGACTGCAGGGAGTGAGGCAGTCCCCCACGCAGTTGAATTCAGGTCTTTCTGACCCTTCGCAGCTCTGGGATGTCAGGCATTGTCCTCATGGTAGAGCAAGTGCCGTTCTTTTCTGTGCTGGCTTGAAGCTATCACTTCCGTCGTTTACACGATTTGAGACCAAAGTAGCTGAAAGTATGTTTGGGTGTTTTTACTGTTTGTGCAGTAAAATGCTTTCTGGGAATTGGAACCTAATTCGCTGCTCAGTTTCTTGGGGAGAAGAGCACAAGACTTGGGTATAATAATTAATCGCAGTTACTAAGTTTGAATTAAAATGATTAATTCAGATAGGTTTAAAAACATTGCACAAATGGCTGTGAGATTATGAAGTACTCTCGAGATGGTATTAAATTGTAGTTACCTTGGCACCTTTCTTGTGTGAGGAAACTGCTTGTAATGTGGTGGTAGCCTTTCACTGCTCTCAGATGTATGGTAAAGTAAATCAGCAACGTTCCTGTAGCATGCGGAGAGCGAACTTATGCTTGGTTTAGTAGAACCACTGCCTCTAGTGCAACAGCCTGTTCAGAAACTGCACATCTGTTGGCATAAATGTAGTAGTATGCTAGCATTGTCTTCTGCAACAGCAGTGAGGAATTGCGCTTTTTTTACGTAGTTATGTGACACTTAACCTGATAATGCGAACCTAGCCTTACATTTATGTAGTGCTCGGCTTGATGCTTGAAAGACGTGCTGGCAGATATCCTAACATTCTCTTGTAAGTGAGTTAAGTTGCATATTGAAGCAGCATTAGCTTCTTTTCATATTTTCAAATGACACTAATAAATACAGTCCTTGCTTTGCTTTTACAAATAATGGTGTGATCTGTCTTAGGGTGTGAAACTAATGGTTTCTAATGGCACAAATACATTTGCTAATTTAATCTTTTATCCCCCTAATTGCAGCAGCAGTTTTGTAGGGCTTGTGCCACTTTTTACCTTATCACTAAAAAGTAGAAAGTCACTTTCTGGTTAAGGCACTAGTTCGAGCTGTCATGCTGTGCAAGGGGTCTAACAAATAGTCTGTGAACCTTCTTATGGTTCCATCCCAGCTTGTTTCCTTGATGGATTTGGGTTCCTCCTAAGGTGTTAGACTGATCGGGAGCAGCTGAAGTGCAAACACATGTTCTGATCTGCTTGCTCTCATGCCAGTGAGGGAAGTGCTGGCAGAGATGTGGTAACTAGTTTACCAAGCTGTACCGTTTTCCCCCAGCTGTATAGTGAGCATGTGTCCGACTTACTGTGGTGGAGAGAACTGCTAAAGCTATCATTGGAGGAAGGAAGTGTTTATTTGACAAAAGAGCTTTAAACTACAGCCCTAGGAAGCAGACATGTTATTTGGTAAAGTTGCAGCTGTGTGAACTTGGTAGTTTCTGGTTGGTCAAATAACTTTAATCAGCAATGTGGGCGATGAAGTTTTACCTAGTGCACCCCCTGTTGCAAGCTGCTTGGTTTTCCAAGATAACCCTGAACTTCATACAGGACTGCAGTGGTCGTGTCAGAATATATATATTTTTTTCTTTTTTTTTTTTTTCCCCCAACAGTGATGAATTGAAAATACTGATGTAAAGCAATAGGTGCCCAAATACAAGTTAATTAGTTTCACTGTTTTACAGATGGGGTCGAGGATTCGGTCTGTTGGGTTCCATCTTTGGAAAGGACAGTGCAATAAATCAGTCAAACAGTGTTTTTGGACTCGTGTTTTATATACTACAAATGCTACTTGGTAAGTACTAATTCAGCGTAGAGCCTAAAGTCTATAACAGGTCTGTGGTGATGAAAAAGGAGTGCATTATACATTGCGCAATCTGCAAGAGACCAGATAAATGCATGTGATTTTAATGTTGGATTTTTTTTTAGCACCAGTCTAATGATAGATCTGTCCAGAGGGCTTAAAAACCCAACTGATTCCAATTGATGAGCAATAGCATTTTCCCCTGCTGTGCTATTAATAATATAAGCGTCAAGCTGCACTGGTATTTTCACTTAAAATATATTTAGCATTGGATTGCACAATAGAAGAGGAAATAAAAATGGAATGTACAAGTTATGCAGGAGTGATAGAGATAGCAGGCAAAAAAGTACATGAACTATAACATGCATATTTCTATGTAACTATATAGTCTACTGTAAAGCTGTTAATATTGATAGACACAACTTGACAAACCTGTAACTTTCCCACAACTCAGGATTACGGACGATGGTAAATGATACACATACTTCTTATCAAAGGACTGTCGTACAGAACCTAGAAGCTCCCCTCCAAATAGTGATTTGTCAGCCATCTTGAACTCATGGTATTTTAAACAGACTTTTATGTAATACAAACTTGCTGAGTAGCCTTCAGTTTGAATTAGAGTGCCTAGACTTTTTGCTTTGTGTGGAAGGGGGAACTGAGAGCAGCGGTAGTAACTTTCTCTCTCTTGTTGCAGGTATGACAGCAAGTGCAGTAGCAGCTCTAATCCTCATGACGTCCTCCATAGTGTCTGTAGTAGGGTCATTGTACTTGGCGTACATTCTGTACTTCGTGCTGAAGGAATTTTGCATTGTCTGTGTCATCACATATTTGCTGAACTTCATTCTCTTTATCATCAACTACAAACGACTAGTTTATTTGAACGAGGCCTGGAAACGGCAACTCCAACCCAAACAGGAATAACGCCTGTTTGAACTTTTGACTGACAGTCTGAAGACCCAACTTCCATTAAGTTTATTTTGCAGTAATTTTTTATTCTCCATATCAGACACTTTCCCTGAGAATCATAACTGAATTTTTAATTATAAATTTGAAGGGGCCCTAGATAATTTTTTTTGTGCTAATCTTCAATTTAAATGTGGTTATGAAAGAAAGCTCTAATACAATCAAAGACAAGCTTTAACTTTACTTTGAAGGAGTTGTAGGCCACAGCAAAACCTAGACTCTCTCTTTCTCTTCCCTCTCCACTTGTGAAGTGGGTAACACTTGCTATAAAATACCCTGTATATAAATTCAGGTATAACAAGATGCGATCATGACATTAAATATTCTAGACTAGCATTACCATATTTAATGTTGCCATGTTTACAGTATGTGTATTACTTTTTTTTTAGCTGATGGACTTAGATTTGACTAGGACTTATACTGTAAATAAAATTAGAAATACTGGTTTCACCCCTGAAGAACTCACTGTACAATCAGTTTTGTTAGCCTAGGAGCTGTCAGAGTGTTCAGCTAATAGTCAACTGACATGATGGAAGAAGTGACCTCTATAGAGAACACCGTGTTGCTGCACTCGCTGCTAGTGCTTTCACAAGAATGATGGTTAGGGTTTTGTTCCATTTTTCCCTTTTTTTTTTTTTCTCCAGTAATGAAAATGGAATTAAAGCTGAAACCTGAAGTATGTTTATTAAACCACAACTTCATTAATTTCTGTACAGAATGAAAATAGCTTAATGTGGTCAATAGAATGCTGCCACGGGGATATTATATACAGATTATGGGTTGGTGTATCAAAGAGCTTTCTTTGAAAGGACTTAATTTCCATGCAGAGCTGTTTCATTTTTAAACTGCGGTCAGACAGCCAGTGTTACTAATGTTTGATGTTATATGAATGCTGCAGTATAGAATTGCAATTTGCAGTGGAAACTACTGACTGAGTGGGATAACAAAGTAGTGCGCTGAAGAAGCAGTTACTTAATTGATCTTCGTCAGGATCTTTGGTTTGTGCTATATTGGGAAATGAACTTTAGGCCTGACACACATAAGATCCGTTGGAAGGGCAACCTGTTTAGCGGGATAAGTAAGTGAATGTGCTCCTGAAAATGAAATGTGATACAGTGCTATCATTGCTCTTTCTAATAACTAATTGGGAAAAAAAATTAAACTGCAGATTTAAACAAAGGAACGAAATTGTAAATGTTGTTTCTGCACTCAGTATTCTAAGGCTGAATGTTAAAAGTGCCTTCTGTCTTAAAATCTTAAACCAAATACTTCGTGTTGAACTTGGCAGGCAGAAGTGTCCTTGCTTTAAAAATGAACAAACAAACAAACAAAATTCCCAGCAAACTTGCTGGGGATAGGAGAGTGTTAAGAGATCTGTTTTAGTTTTTAGACTGAGAAGTGGTAGCAATATTGTTTCAGTTAATGCAATAGAGTGTTGATGATGTGATTCGGAAAAGTAAGTCACTTGTATTTCGGACTCTGTGACACCAAAATGTCTAGGTTCAGCTGCTTTCTGTAATTGGTGCTGGGCTGCGTTTTGCCCTTGGCAGCTTCTAAATATGAAGAATTCCAGCTGCGTACCCATTTATTTGATGAATTAGTTTAACTAATTTTAGGATTTTTTTTTCTTAAACATGAATGTCAGAGAGACACTTATGTTGTATGGGTAAGTGGATTATAAACACTAAGTTGCTGAGGATAAAGTTGACTGTGAAACTTGCAGTGTTCCGTAGAGAAAATAGAATTTTTAGATGGAATTCACAAAAATAGTATTTAAATTACCGCTGAAGTAATTTTTCTGGTTTGTATCAAGGATGTAGGTGGAAACTGCTTTTATGTATAGAGTTCTGTGGTATGAGTAACATCTGTTGCATGTAACACTAAATTACTTGTCCCTCTTGTCTAACAGTTTTAGACAACAATTCATTAAATGCGTTTTGTATTGACCAGAGTATAGTTAAAGCTTGTCTTGATGTTTAGTTCTGCCTCTGAAATGCCTTGAACTTTGATATGAGGGGAGTGAATGATGTTAAACTGGTCCCTCGAGGCTTTGCTTTGTTCTCTTACCAGCCTTGAGGCAGTATCGCTGTTTAATACATTGTATAGATTTATTTTGATGCATTCCTGTGATCTACACTAAGGCATCTTTTTCATCCAAGGAAGAGGTGAACACATGCTGCCTGAAATGGTTAGTTGCAGTGCTAGTATCTCAGAACTAGCAGCAATGGAGACAAGTATAATCAATGATTACTTGGTCCAATTTCTGGGTGTAGTGCATACTGGGGAAAAAAAAAGGAAGAAAACCCCATCAGCTGAAAGTATAGGTGTTGACTAACTTCAGTGTGTCTTGTGCTTGTCTGTGTGGGCATAGTCTGTTAATTCTGTTTGTTTAGTAAAATTGTTTAGGGCCAGATTTTCAGCTGTGGTGTCTGCAGTCCTTGTTTGTGTGCACATAGGGATCAAATGGAAATCGAGTTTGGTCTCTGGAAGAATTTGCAGCTACACTTTGAGCACGAGCTTGCAAATCTGATCCTTCATTGTGAACTCTCTTGTCTCGTGTGCTTCTCTTGCAGTTACTTTTTACTGGAAGTGATTTGCTAGAAATGGCCCTAACTCCTCTGCTTTCTCTCGTGTGCTTCAGAAATGCAGTTGGCCTGAATAAAGGGCAAAATAATCTTAGCAGTAGAAATTTGGACCTTTTTGCTTCCAGTTCTTTGACTCTTTCCTCATTACTCTCAATGCTAGAAACAGCATATTTCTTCCAGTAAAATGGCTCAGGTTACAGTTAGTAATGTGATGGAAATCAGATGGTGCTTCATGCAACTGCCCCCAACCAAAACAAATGTCTTGGCAAATGTGTGGTTGATACTAATTGGAGCCTTACAAATCTGAAGACAACAAGAGTATGGGTAAAATAGCTAGTATATAATACCTGGTCTGGCAGAGGGACAGGCGGGCAGTATCGTTACACAGATTCTGGTTGTGGTTTCAACACTTGTGAGAACAGAGGGGAAAAACGTCATAATCTACAAACAGCAGTTCTGAATTCAGGCTATTCTTCCTCTTCCTCCTCCCGGCTCTCAGTTCTGCAGGGAGGGGCAGATTGGAAAGGCAAAAGAACCTCATCCCCAAACCTGGTTAGGAATTACACATTCCTGAAATCCTCTTACTGTAAGGTACTTGCTACTCTTAAGGCCAACGAAGCATTCAAGTCTTGTTTAGGAAATGAATGTTCTTGGAAGTTTCTTACTGTAAATTGTTTGCAGCGCTAAGGCCAACAAAACATTCCCTACCATCTTTGCTATCTAAAGTGACAATAAATCTCTCTTATTGGGAGGTTTCTGCATAGTGTAGTAGGCCTTTGTCTTCTGCCGTGGAGTCTCTCGATTGTTCAAAATGATTGGTGAGGTGCTTCAGGCAGCACTTGATGCTCCTAATTTATATGGGCTAAAGTCAGAGATCCAATCGCTTTGGTTCTGCCAATGTTCTTTAAATGTGATCTAGACAAAACTGGTCCAGAAAAGATGAAGTGTGCTGTTACCATAAAACTGTATTAAGCATGGCCTAAATATGAGGTGTTTTCTCTGTATAGTCTGTTCCATCAACTATTTATTAGTAGTGCTTTAAACTCCAAATTGAACATCCATTTAAATGGAGTCACTGGGCAGATGGTGCATTTATCGATATAGGTTGAGAGATTCTCTATTGGAGGTTTAGGATACAATTTTGCTAACAGGTAAAACAATGTAAATATGTACGAATTCTATTTGTTGCACATAACTTTTTGGTATAAAAAAATAAATGTAGAAATTACCTGTGGATGTCTTGCTGCAATCATTCTTATGCTGCATTCATGCAGTCCAAACATAAGAGCTTGAACGAACCCAATCAGAGGCCTTTTTGGACTTGGTCTGAGCCTTAGAAACTGTTTTTAAAGTCAGTACTGTAATTCTGTTTCTAGAAATGTACTAAGTTGTGATTTTTTTTTTCAAAGACATTGTGTGTTAGCTGTAGAAGGGTTAAAGCACTTGGGTCCCCAGAGATACCAGTTTATAGAATTTCTGCAGCTTCATCATGTCTTGCTGAATGTTGTGTGCACATGGGTGTGTAAAGGCGGAGCAGCATTGACTTGAGGCTTTAACTGTTTACAGCTCTTTAAGCAAAGTGTGAAAAACCCCTGTTAGTTACGTTATTTTTATCGCTTACTGCTTTCCTTGGTTCTGTAGATCTGCTTTAACTCCACTCGGACAAGATCACAAAGTATCTGGAAACTGCTGTATGTTTTCCTGGATTTGGTGGGGGAGGGAGGGAGCTGTTGGGGAAGGGTTGGATAGGCGGCTTGGGTTTACAATTGCACTGAGCTGGTAAGAACAAGCAGGAACTAAGACTGAAATGTGTGCTTACTATATGTCTGGATATTAAACTTTGCATCTCTTTTGTTGGACTGAATGAAAGTAATTGCTTTCTCTTCTGCAACCGCAAGCCCTGTGTGTTATCATAGGGGTGTGGGCCCTAGTTTGTAATGTGTTAACCTCAAATCTCCATCTGTGTTTTGATGTGGCAGCTGTTGGGATGTCATGTCTGTTGAAATGGGGAAGAAAATTGTTTAAAAACCCCCTATGTCTAGAGATCGAGAACTTGAAATAACTTTCAAACACTGGTAGTGGGCTTAAATATGGTACTCACTCTTGTACTATGGTACATTTGAGCAAGTGTCTTTTCACTGTGGATAGACTTCTATATTCTGGGTTTTTAGTTTAACAGAAAATCTGTAAGCCTAACACAGTATAACCATAAGGAATGTTGATAGTATGTTTCTTCTTTTCCCTTAAAAACTCAAGAAAAATTGTTTTCAAGTCTGCAGTAACTGTACAAGTCCTTATTCTGCATGTGGCAGTGTGGAAGGTGGTGTTGGTTTCTAATGTATTGCGTCTAAAGGAAAGATAATTTGGCCGCCACATAACATAAGAGCAGATATTTTCTTTATATTGGCAGACGTTTTGGTCACTTTCTTGAGGTACTAGCAGAAGAGCCAGTTGCAGAAAAAGGAGTCATAGCAACAGTTTCACAGTTACCTGTGAATTGGAATAATGAAACTACGTAATTGTGCCAACTTCCAAAATTCAGTACGCAGCCTCCAATTTTGTGGTTCTGCTATGGGTGGTGCTGCTCTCTGGCCAGCACTGGGATTTTGCGGTAAAAACTTTGCAGGCTAAGTGTTCTGAGCTCTTCTGTGAGTATTGGCATGATCTATTACAGCGTAAAGTCTGGCCTGTAGTCTTTTAAGACTGGTGTGCGGCCTGAAAGCGCCATTACCACACTACAATACTGTCTAAAGTAGCATGTGCACATTAGTTTACATATGGCCATACCCCAGAATGCTTCAGGCCAGTATCAAAAAAGCTTAGATCAAATTTTGCCCTCTAGACTATTGTTACTGTAGTGCATAGTGACATGTGATATGAAGGAAGCCCTTCCATGCTGGAAGGTAAAACCGCATCTAATAGTGGCGGTTCTGGTACTGTGACTAAAATAACTAGTTTTAAACAAAGTTCAGTTGGTGTAGTATCTACCTATCCAACATACTCCACCTTGCTGCTGTAGTATGAATTCCATACTGTATGGGAGTATGTTGGGTGTCCTCGCAGAGTTGGTGGTTCATACACTTCCTGAACGCTGTGAACTCTCGGAATTTCTCAGCCAGCCACATGCATTCTGTCCAGCAAGAGACGTTATATAAATTGTGCTCTCTGGTAATCCTGTGGACAATTCGCTGTGATCCGAGTAGTGTAACTGTTAGGGGAGTATAACTGGAAAACCTTATTTGCATTGGAGGGATGTGATGTTCATTTAGAGTAACTTGGATTTTTTAAGTCTTCAGCATTGATTTGTATCATGTAATATTTTTAATTTTTTCGCTGTAAACAGATACCTCAGTCACGATCTCTAACTTCAGCTCCTTGAAACTCTGAATTTTCATTTTACTACCTGGAAACATGGCTAAGCATAGGAAACTAGCGTTTCTGATCTGCTGTGTATCATAGTAACTACTTCAGGTGGACCAGAAATTGCATTAGACTTGCAAGACTTGAGTCAGGCATAAATATTTAAACAGAAATTTAATGAACAAGTTCAGCATAGTACCAAGCCACTATACCTTTTGATTTCATTTTAGAAAGAGGGTATGTGATTTTATTACAGGAGGAAGACAGCTTGATTCATTGGCAATCTTCCAGTATCTTTCTCTAAGAACAAATGCAGCTGATTTGGGCTGTCGTTGGCGGGTAAATACTCCTTTCTTGTTCCCCAAAACACGTGTAGTCCCTGTAGAGAAGTTACAAAATAAAGCAAGTATATATAAAATGCTCTTATGCTGTGGACTGTTATGATGTATGTACTAAATCAGGTTAGGTGGAAGAGACCTATGCACTTTCTTCTACACAGTCAGGTACAACGGGGAACTTGGCAGGTGTAACTTGCGTCATCTTGGCAAGATTAGTTGATATAACTGAGCAATATAGCTGCAATTCATTGTATTTACAACTGGTGAGTTGGTGATAATTCAGGTGTGCCCATTGACTTGATCAGTATTACATTTATAGCAGGTGTTCCTTCTGCCATTAGTTCCACCTTGCAATTTGATGGTGAAAATGTTGATTACTGTTTGACTGTCCTGTCCTTTAGTGGTGTCCATATCCTTTTTGCCTGTTTTAGTTTTCATAGGAAACTAGGAAAGATGATTGCAAGATGCAGAGAGACTGGAACTGCGTATGTGTATGCGCACTTGTCTAAGTTTTCTCCATCCTCCTATTTGAAACGAGTATTCCTGACTGCTTCGCTGCCATGTCTTAGCTTTCTAATACCTATATTGGTGCTCTACAGGTTATTCTCAATGGCATTTCTCTGCCTGAAATTAACACTGACTGTTCACCACCCTAACTCACTGCAGGTGGTGTACGCATAACTGGTTCCTTACTAGGTCTCCTTCTGAGTTGTAATAATTTAATTTCTGTGTGACTGTCTGCACTGTAGATTAAGTAATGCCCCATACATTGCAAATGCACTTATTAATAGTGGATGGAGTGTCGTGATAGACAGTTGTCTAACAGTGTGGCACCTGGTCCTCTATTGCTAAACCTCTACCAAGATAATAATACATTATTTAAGGTGCTGTGTTACTAAGGGGAGCTGTAGATGAAATATGAAAGGAGACCCATCCCTAACAGCTGACTGAAGCTCTAAATGGAGGATGGCCAAGAAATAAAGTAATCTGGGTTTGCTCACAAGTTTCCCTAGCATTCAGCCCTAGTGCGTTGTCTCGTGTTCTGGGTAGCGTCTTTGCAGCTGGGATATCTAGGAGCTCAAGCTGGAGGGAGAGCATGCATTAAGTACAGGCAGGACCTTCCCTCTTGGCTCTGGTTACACTGGAGTTCATCACAGAAACCAGCTATGCTCTCTGTCTTGGTAAGCAGAGGGCCCTTTTGTCCTACCCTACAGCACAATAGTCTCTCTGTATCATAAACCGTTTTAAACTTGCAGGGAGAGTTGTTTAGAATATAAATGCAAGCTTACCTTGATTAGTCATGAAATCAGCAAAATTCCATATGAGCTCCCCAATCACATACTCTTTCCTCTTTTTGTCAAAAACAGAATGGTACTCTCTCAGCACAGCTTTCTGATACTCCTCGCTGAACATAAGGGGTGGATCCTACAGCCAGGACAAAGAGGTGGCCTTGAGTGAGGGTGACAGTAAATCTCAGCACAGGCTCCCTTATGCTATTTACTGGGGACCTGCTTCCTGAAAACAAGCTTTACAATTGCTTGGTGTCACGGTTTAAAGCTGGGCTGGCTATTAAGCGAAGGACAGACGCTCTTTGTTACCCCCCCCCCTCCCCCCCTTCCCTCCCCGAAGTTGGGGGGAAAAGAGAAAAGGGAAAGACACTTGGTCTTTTCATTGCCCTGCATTAACAATGGCTATTTGGGGACAATTAGCAAATACTGAAATTACAAGGGGAACCACGCCTAAAATAGAAACATAATGCCAGATATACTTGGGGGTGGGGTAGGGGAGTCCATGGTTTTGCCGGATAATGGTGCTTTATCATGGTGCAGGAGTGCTACCTCCTTCTGTGCAGGATAGCATCATGAAATGAACGCCCAGTCTCCAGTGTCATATTTTCTGATTAAACACTTCTACAAATGCCAAAGTACAGATTTCAGAGTGCTCAGTGTTTTTACTCGAAGCTAAAAACTTCTTTTTAGGTAGAATCTAACCTTTGTTAGTCAGTGGCAAAGCTCACTGATTTCAGTGGAGCCTACCTAGGGTGTCTCTAACACTTACACTGTGAAGTCCAGGAACCGAGTCAGCTCCATATTCACTCTGGATAATGGGTTTTTGGTAGGTTTTATACCAGTTCTCAAACTGTGTTGTGAGTTGTAGTGGAATAACTTCCAGGTGGCCTGGGTCGTGATACCAGGAGAAGTAGCTATTTACGCAAATTACATCCACATAAGGAGCCTACAGAAAACAAGGTGAGAGTGTTTTGTCACAGAGCTCAAACTAGACAACTGTAACTCATAAAGCTAAATCCTCCTTTTGGTTCATTTCATGGAATCCAGTTTCAGGACACGTAGAATAAAGTCTTTCCCCCCATCTCTTAGGCCCTCCCAACGTGACATCTTTCCCAGAAAAAAAGCAGGATAAAGTTAACAAGCTAAGAGCATATTAATTTGGCATTTTTCTTACAGACTTGGGAAGTCACAGCAAAGAGTTATACAAGATCAACCCTTCTCATCCTGAGGTTTGTTAGAAGTTTGTGAGTTTCCAAGATGTCTGTGGCTTGCTGGTGCACTTAGATGTACTTTTTGAGTATTGGAATGTGATTATCAAGTTAGGGGTCAAATATTTTTGACTAGCAACAAAATTTGTGCATCAATGGTGCAATACTAAGACTAAGCATTCTGCAAGTTATATGCCATTTCTACCACATGGACAGTATGATAAAAGGGCACAAAGCCCACTAAAGATAAAGTGATGTTGTCTGTAACTTGTTCAATGTTCTCTTAACATTTTTGTAATAAAAGAAAAAAAGTTCTAATATCACACCAATGTATGAGATCTATTCTTTGGGTTTTTTTCCCTGTGTTGTCTCAAGCCAGTTGGAACATGCTCGTGGGGACAGGATGTCAGAGTCTGTGTACGCACGCCTGATGAAACAGCGATATCCAAGAGTGGACCCTTGCTGGGCTCCTTCAAAACTAAGGACATGGGATTTTTTTTTTCCTGGGGCGGGGAGGAAGAGACCTTTCAGAGTTACAGAAGGCTGTTCCTGCTAATTGTGGGACAGCTTGAAAAAAATACAAAGTGTGACCAGTAGCAGGGATGGCTGGTAGTATCATGTACCTACAGACCTGCCTGCTGGCAGTGTTTATTGTACAGCAGTGACAAGTATTATAAAGCCATCTTGGAAAATTAAGAATTACATAGGAACTACCCTGGAAACAAATCTAGGTGTGTTAAAGATTTGTGGTTCATGCTATGGCCAGCTTAAGCCACAGACGTCCAAGAAAAGTGCCACTGGCTATTTATACAGCTCTGGGACTTTAATTATGAAGCTGGAAGAGCTTTCAGATTATTCAACATTAAGGGACATCTGCCAAAGACGATCTAGAGCAGTTTCAAGCAGGAATTAAAGTGAAACTTCATTCCTTTAGACTTCCACAAGGGCTGTTAGCATTTTAAAGAGGTGTAAGCTTTGATTTAATTGCAAGTGAAAAGCCTGAACTTGAGTAAACACAAAAGCAAAGCGTGACAATGTTAATGGAAACCAGGGGTCGGATCCTGCATGCTTCACCCAAGACAATTGTTCTCTCCTACAGATTTTTTTTTTTCAGCTGGACCACAACTACAGGATAAGGTGCTTTGTACTAGAAACAAAACTGTAACTTTTCTTCTGCCTCTCCCTGTTAAATATCTCCAGTAAACTTGGGGAGGGTGGCGGGAAGGACTGTAAAACAACTGACAAGAGGAAGAAATTTAATGTATGAATTAAAAAAAGAGGCTAGAAAATAAAGTAAACTTACACCACCATCAAGAGCGTAATTAGCATCTGTCACAAAGGTTACTGGTCTGGAGGGATCGAGAGCTTTAGTGTGAGCTATCACTGTCCTGTTTGCAAACAGTAAAGCAAGACTTCATCAACAGCATGGAGAAACACAGCCCCATTTCCCCAAGCTCTCTTGTCCTTCCACCCCCCTCAAACATTTGGAGCTGCTTTTGATTTAGCAGGCAGAGTATTTTTAATTAAATGTTGCAGGATACTTAGTGACCATCTGCTGTAAAGTGCCTGCAATTCTAGCCAGTTCTGCAGGAGACTACCTGTCACAAAGCTGGTTGCTATCCCACCTGAAAAAAAGACCAGAGTGGAAGGGTCCCAAACACAGGCATGTTAACGTGTCTGTTGGTGCCCAGCAGCTTGGAGGTTGGGGAAGGGACAGTTAGTTTGAAGGCTTAAAATGTAAGAAGGGTGAGGGGAAGTTTCTGAACAACTCTTGAGCTGTGTTCCTGCAAAAGCACAAGGCTCTGGCCCTACACCACAGCAGGCAGAGCAGTAGCAGGGTGGCTGCTTTTGAGAAAACCCTGAATGAGGGAGGTGAGACACAGAATGGGAGGGTCAAGCTCTGCTGCTACCTGGACATTGCAGGAAGGTGGTGGATCATTCTGAAGAATGAAACTTCACAATTGTCTCTTAATGCACCTGCAGCTACTAGGGACAGACTGCTACCCCATTCCAGGGATCACTCTTGGCTATTCAAAGCTTAAATCTCTAAGGGGTCTGTAGGGACTCCAGTGACTTTGAAGTGGAGTGTCACTATCCCCTGCAGAACAACTAACTAGCACTAACTGAAGAACCTTGTCTTCAGAATTAAAGGCCAAGTATTTCACAACTTTGATGTAATTCTCAGACTTAAGAGAATTTAACACTTGGCTTCTATTAATCGCAATGGTCTGCTTTTGCTTGACCATTAGCTCAAGAAGAGATGCTCAGACCAAATGGACCCCTGGTAAAATTCTGCAGAGCCCTACTGGTTCAGAAATAACAGGTTGAGGCTGTTGTACGGTTCTGAGCGTCAGTTTATGCAGCAGTTACGCCTTCAGTTTGCATCTGCGGGTACTGTTTCAGGGTTCCCCAAAAAAATGCTTGCCCTCTCTTTACTACTTCTTTGTGCCACCCCAAAGGAAGAAGATTCATCGTCTGCCAAGATTCAAGCCTCAGCTCGGTGTACAACCACACGCACTTACTTAAAGTAGTAAGCTGCTGGGGGCAGCTCCGATGCCGGCTCGTTGGCTACTGACCACATCACGACTGATGGCCTGTTCTTATCCCTGCGGATCAGCTCCTCCATCACAACAAGATGATGTTGCAAGGACTTGTTCCCAAAGCTCTCGCTTAAAGACAAAAGGAAGCAAGACCTGGTGAGGTGAGGGTATAAAATCCATCCCCTTTGCCTTTCCCTGTGAAAACTCGAGCTGTCGGGGTGTATAAGCACAGCTGAGCCTTGACACTGCATGTGGCTTCTGCCCTATTTCCCCAAAGCCCGCTGCGCAGTTCAGGGCTGTGGTTTGGGCTCATTAACTGAGCCAGACCAAATGACATGATGGCCATGTGGCAAAACGCCCTCCGGTTGCCCAACCTCACTAGGCACACGTGGTGCAATGGGCTGATTTCTAAATAGAGCAAAGTACGTCCGTTATCAGGACAATGGCCGCTGTGGGATGGGAGTGGGATGCTGTGGCAGGGATGAACGTAGAAAGAAGGGGAAGGGTCCTTTGAGCGATTGCTTACGCCGTTTTAATCCCCACTCCTGGGCACTCGTCGATCACCACGATGCCATAGGCATCGCACAGGTCCATGATCTCCTCGGCGTAGGGGTAGTGGCTGGTGCGGAAAGAGTTTGCCCCCAGCCAGCGCAGCAGGTTGAAGTCCTTCATGACCAGGGGCCAGTCGAGGCCTCTGCCACGGATCTGGGGGACAGAGAGACATCACACCCCATCACACTGCCGTGCCGGCGCTTCTCACACGTCAGCTGGGCACCACCGCTTCCCTGCTCACTCCCAGAGCCTTTCCAGCCCTGGGTGCCATTTCTAGCTGACTGCACCACCTCTCCGTGCGGTGTTTCCCTTTCTGAGGGGCATGGCCCCACGCATGCCCAGACCCCGCTCGCCTGGACGAGCAGAGCGGGTGGCAGATGCAACCAAGGTGCCGGCACCGCGGCTGCCCTGCCCGCTCCCTCCCTGCCACAGGTGTTCTCCGTGGGGCGGGCTGGGGAGGACAAAGCTGCAGGAGCAGGCCGGGCCAGCGCGGCCCTGTGCGTTCCTCTGAGTGGAGCCC
>VZSC01016565.1:14659-40296 GCA_013398225.1 Steatornis caripensis | reverse complement strand
AAAAAAAAAAATCACAAGATTTTATCGTCATAATCCTTTTACTACTTGGTTCTCTAAGGAAGGAAGTGGTAATCCTTATACAATGAAATATCAAAGAGAGATCTTTAGATTTGACTCAGGCTAAACTTTGAAGGTATTCAAACTCTTCCTGACTTGTTTATCTCATTTATCAAATTTCTTTTTTCTTTATCTGTCGTCATCTTCCCAGTCATCTGTGTCTTACAGAGTATTTCTGGTATGTTTAGGTAATATGAAACTTTAATTACTGCTGTTTATCATGTAATTCAATGCTTTGGAAGGCAAATATCTGTCCATTTGCTAATACTGGGAAGAATATTTTGCAAAAAAGTGATTAATTAATAAGAGAAATTAGGTTGTAATTACGTGTCGTGCTGCAAAGGTGAACCACTAGACTGTACATTCTAACTGTGAAGGGCAAGGAATGGAAAACTTGCTATCAGCTCTTTCTCATTCAGTATAAAGGTAACTAGCCCTGAATCCTGTAATTCGATTTATGGAACAGTGATTCGTAATGGCTGGTATGGATACGTAGTTGGAAGTTATTCCTCTGTCACAGCTTCATTAGATCATCTTCAGAGTGTCTACTGTGAGCTATGTAGCAGAGTACAGAAGTGCAGCAGTTATTATAGATAATCTGATTCAAAATCACTGTTTTTTATTGAGAGAAACAATGAGGAATACTTCAGAAAATAGATTAATATTGTAAGAGGTTTTATGGTCTTATTACTTTTTATATTGGACAGAGTCTTCTAAAAAGAAGGATGGGTGGTTCATTTTGCCTTTGAACTAGACACCACTCAGGTACCATTCTAAATCGAATTTTCTATTATTTCAATTATTTTGTGTAAAAAAAAGTTCTAAATGCTTTAAAGACTTTTCTAAACTGAAGGAATTGCTGAATCTCAGGTAGTCAGAGATAACAAAGTTTTATCTGCTACAAATTTCAACTGTTTCTGAAGGAGAAAATTGTAAAATTTGTCAAGAAAGATACTGAAAAACAGTTTAAAGACTTGACATGAATTTAGAACATTCCACATAACATAATGTTGCTGCATATGGATTTAACTCTCTAAAGTTTCCTCCTTCTATTTTTATATAAACCGTAGGGCCATATATTCATAGAATTTGGGCAACTTGATTGAGCTACTCATTGATTTGGTTTATCTTTTCCATCCTGTTTCATCCCATCTCTCATGATATATTTGAGCATCTTTTCTCAACATTGTGCACTCCTCAGAACACGTATCTTGTGTCTTATTTTGTCATTTAAGTAAGCAGCACTCATCAATTTGTCATCTAAATAATTATCAGATGTCCAAATGCTACAGATTCTTGGCAGAGAGAGCATCTGAATAGTTACTTTTTCTATTAGCTTTGCCATCATACTAACATTATTTTATTTCCTTCAAGACTGATCTTCAACTAGCTGGACTTTATCTATGCCCAGTTTTCTTCAGAAAATACAAATGAATTATTTAGTCCTCAGTGCCAAATAAAATGCAAATCTACTGCCTCCTTTATAGTCAAAATGAATTTTAAAAAAAAACAAACTGTAATGGTCTTCCATACTGTCTTCATTATATATTGCTTCAACTTTCAATGAAATTTTTTTGGTTTAAAAGAAAAAAAAAACAGAATAATGTAATGAAGTTCTTGGAGTTTCTTGATATAGCAACTGTAACATGAGATTTAAAAAATCAAATGCACTTGCATACCTAACGATATCTTTCAGTAGTTAAGGGTAGGAATTGCAGAGATCACAATGATTTTAATCAAATCTCTTGTGCACAGTAAAAATATGTGTCCTATTTTGTATTATAATAACTTTAACTTTTATATTATAGGAACTCTTTTAGGTGGTAGGTAGGTATCCCTAAATACAGTCAAAGAACATCAAATCAAACTCAGAAGCAATCTTCCCTTTAATTTTTTTAGATAGTTCTTATAAAGAATATGATCATAACCTTCAGTAAGTGATGCTGTGCTTTAGAAATAATCTTTCCATTGACTGCAGAGTGTAAGCTGAGGTCAGACTGAAAAACGAACAAAAAGGTTGCAATATAGATAACATTGCTCTTGTCTGTCATTTCCGATAGCCACATCTGTATTTGAGTCTCTGGGACAAACTGATTGAAGTCTGTGGTGTTTCACCTACTTTCAGGAAGTCTGAATAGCCAATTATATTTCTTATCATAAAGAATCAGAGTGGCAGAAAAGTTCATCTATGCAGGATGAATACCTCATTAGAGCATGAGCATTGTACAACTAAGAAAAGGAAGACTTTTATGTTTTCATACTGCAGTTATAGTAAATGCTTCCTATAGCATATGTCTTAAAGTTCTAAACAGCCTACATATGGACATAATAATAAGTAATTAAATTACATATTAAATCATGAAAGAATATGTACTGCCATGCATTTAACTGCCATTAACTGCCATTAACAAGGCAACATAGTATGGGAGACTTTTTTTTCACTGATACTTTTAGACTTTTCTTTCTTACATTTAGAAAAACACATACATGAAGCTCAAAAGGTGTAAATCAATATTACTTGTAGAAAATAATATTCAGAAAGTACTTAAAAAAGAGTATTAAAAGAAATGACCAGTGCACAACAGGGAGAAAATGGTTGTATCACATTTTATGACCCATTTTGCATGAAATTTCAGATTTTTTCTGGGCTTGGGGTTTTTTTTTACTGAAACAACCATCTACCTTCAGTGTCTTTTACATAAATTAGCTGGTGGAAGAAAAACGACAACAGGAATAGATTAGCAATTTCAACTCAGATACCATGAATGCCTGCATAGCAGATGATTTCCTGTGTAATCTTCATTAGCCTCAGTCATGTTTGCTAACATGAAAGAATTAGTTTTAATCTAAAAGTTAAACATTCCCAGACACAGCATGCTACTGGTGGATCAGGTCCAGGTCCACGTGCAGTGTCCAGCTAAAAGCAGATGGAGATGGCACCAGAGAAAGGTCTGCAGACAAGATATTACATAATTCCAGAGTCCATTCAGGAGAAAGTGCTGAAGAAAAGCTACAACCTATGTCCAAATGATCCATATAAGAAATTAGTTGTCTACAGCACAGGGTTGTAGATCTGTAGACCTAACATCTGAGATGCTGTCCTGGTTTGACCTAGAATAGAACCAATTCTCCTTTCAGCAATTTTACCTTTCAGTGAAAATTTTGACAGATGATAGGCCAGTGATAGGGCCAGAGATGAGGCTACAGTGGAAGTTCAAACGGTCAATCAAGGGGACAGGGCTGGATAAAGGCAGACCTACAACATTACTCAGGTCAGGACTTGATGACCACACCTGAGCTGAAATGGGGTTCCAGGCCATGGGCAGAGGTGGGAGAAGGCCACACTAGAGGCTGAGCAGGGTCAGTGACTGCTTTTGCTGCCGTCAAAGCTCTGACAGAAGTAGTCATTCCCCCTCCCTCGAGCAGGTGTTCTCCTCCGTTCTCACAGAGATCTGGACTCAGAAGTGAACTGCTGTACAATGATCTGATTGTTATGGGGCATCAGCAGTCTATTTCAGGAGATGCAGAGATTGGGTAGGGAACTGGGAAAGGGACATGGTTCAGGTGGAGCTCAGAGTAAGGTCAGGTTCACAACAAGGTCATGGTGTCACAGTGGGGATTTGGATCTATGTCAGGAGCATGGCAGGAACAACACATAGGGCATTTGGAGCTGGGTAGGGCAACCAGACTCTTCCTGATGTGCCCTGAGGGGAGAGTAGGCGGTGTTCAAGGTGCGGCTAAGGATCCTGAGTCCAGGGAGGACTGGGGAGAGAGGAATCACTCAGGTGCCTGGGGCTGGTCAGCAGTTTGGCTCTATGGGGAAATCAGAGCTCAGAGCCACGCTGATCACTTATGGGAAGCAATGGGGGCAAGGCCCTGCACTGCTGTGAATCAGTCCCCATGGTGTTTGGCTCAGAGACTTGAACTGACTGCCAGAGCATGGCCAGGGTTGATGACTCCCTCAGGGCTAAGCAAGCAGAGCAGAGACTCCACAGGTGGCTGTACCTCCATGATGGACACTGCCTTGCAGGACCTGACTGCAGCAGACAGTATCAAAGCCAGTCAGGAGGCCTACCAACAGCCCCTGAAACCTTTGGTGAGCATTGAGCCAAGGCTGGGATTGGTTCCTACCAGGAACATGAGGTTACCAAATGGCAGTCTGAAAAGTCCATCCAAGGGGTCCATCCAGATGTCAGTGACTGGAGACTAACTACAGTGTAGATCTGAAGGGTCTGTCCAGGAGACACAACTGGAGACAAACACACCTACAACAGATCTCACCAGGCCTGGGCTGAAATGCATATCCTGGGCCCATGGGTAGACAAGGTGTATGAGGACTCAGTTAAAGTTGGCCAGGGCTACTAAGATCTGTTTGGTGCACTTCAGACCCTGACATGGATGTTAACTTCTACTTATGTCTTGAGAACATTGTCTATTGCTGACATTTCTGCAGTGCGAAGATTTTTCTACAGGCAGGTGAATTTTCTCATGGACAAGTCTAGATTTGCTTTTTGACTTCAAAACTGAAATCTCAGGTATGTTAGTAAGAACCATCGGATCTGAAGCTTTTGACAGCATGTATGTTATGGTTACCCTAACATCTGTGAACATCTCCAGTGCTCTCAAACACTTTTAAAATTAGTTGCAAAAGTAGAACAGAATGTGAGCACTAACCTGGCCAAGAGCCTTGGAACTGATTCAGAATTTGTAGCTGGGTGACTGCTAGATGACAGCGTTGAGAATATAGATCCTGTCCACAAAAACGAGATTTCAGGACAACATAGCAGAAACTTGACAAGTACACTTTTGCTATTAATGTACATTTTCCTGCTAGAAGTTACAACTTCTGAATTAGTAAAGTGAAGTTTAACAAAGTAGAAGGAAATACAGTCTTTCCAGAAAGGTCAAAGGAAAACTGAATGAAAGCTGAATGTGTTTCAGAGGTTCAAAGATGCAGTAATGAAGCTGGTAAGAATATATTCAAAGTCCAAGAAGTACTTTTATTTTCTCTTTTAGCTACAATATGTAACATTGAAACTGGCTGGAATCCTGCCTTCTACCATATAATGAAGTCTTCCTGTAAAGTTTAGGCACAGAAGGGCTGTCAGAAATATCAAATTTGAATATGGATTTAGCTAAACTGGGACAAATTGGAAAAACATGATTAGGGATGGGTTTCTTGAGAGGAGAGAAGGTTGAAAAAAGGGAGGGATCAAAGTAGGTCACAGAAGTACAAGAATGGAAAATGAAGAGACACAGGGAATGGAATGGGCTAGTTGTATGTAAACAAGCTGCTGAGCAGTACATTTGTCTGACTGAGACCTGCACCTGATCACTGCAGTCTGTCCTAACTTCTTATTAAATCATGTTTTTCACTATTTTCTGCACAATTTCACTATCTGTTCTCTGTGTGTATGTACCTAGATGCTAGCACCAGGAAAAGGTGACCAGAGATCACAGATGATCCATAAGTCAGGGATGCCTGCAACTGTAGAGACTGGAGTGTATTTTCCACTAGGGAGTTTTAATCCTCTGTGTGTTTACATGTTTCCAGTAGTGAACTCCAAACTTCATTAGCAGAGAAAACAACAGCCCTGGCTGACTGTGTTCATGTATGTGAAAGCTGTTGGTGTTCATGCGGGTGTCATGAAAACTTTGCTTTCTGTCTGTGGTGGTTTTTGTGGCAAAACACGCTGGTGGGGAGAGTACGTATGCACTCACACACCTCTCCAGCTGCATCTCTGGAATACGTGTTTGGTCTTGCTATTGCCCAGACCTGTAACAGGAACAGTAGCAGCCACATCCATTGCACTGAGATGGTACAAACCTCCCGGGTCTGACAGTGCATAAATTTAATCTCCAGGGGCATGGGAAGGCAGAACACCCACTAACCAAACTCCAATGCATATGGCAACTCTTTTGACAGAGTTTGTTTCTGACAGTGTACTCTAAAGCTGAAGGAGCTGCATATTCAGGCAACAAGATAAGGTTTGAGATTGCCAGTGGAAGTTTGGAAACTAGGCAGACAAGGAAGAGAAGAGCATTTGTTTAATGGCGTATGCAAGCAATCCAACTGTCAAAGAAGTTTTCTCATGCTTGCACTTGGCTCACCTATATGCATACAGAACTGAGAACACCAAGAGAAGATGTAGTGCTTGGCCAGTCATTTGACAGCGTTACCAGACTGTTTAGTTAATATAATGTGGCACTTCTAAACTAACTCATGTATAGACTGTGTAGTTTTGACTAGTAAAGTTTATTCTACCGTATCCGGAATTTCTTAATAATATGATAAATATCACCCTGCATGAGTGTGATATTTTCCTGCTGTGATATTTTCCTGCATATCATATCCAACAGAACCCCCATGGCTAATGAAAAGTACAAATGAAGGAACTTTACCATGGACTGAATTTGGCAAGTAGAGTTAATATCTGGGTTCAGCATGGTTGACAGCTCCCTGTGGACTTGCCAGGGAGAACCCCCATGAGTCTGTCAGGGCTTGACCTGTCAGCCTCAGCTTGTCCCACTGCTCCAGAGAAACAGAGCAGCTGTGGGGCACCAGGGCAGCCCCAGTCCCAGAAATCAGGCATATCCCTGGGGATGGACCGAGGCTGGGCCATAAGCCTGCAGGTGAGGGCCAGTGGGGCCCATGGCCAGGCAGGGAAGGGCTGGGGGGAGCTGGAGAGCAATCCTGCTGCAGCACGGCTGGTGCAGGGGCTGTTTGCCCTGGGGGCCTGATTTGGGGTTCTGGGCCATGGGAAGGTTCAGGAGAGCCCAGGGTTGTTAGGCAGGGACAGCCGGCCCTGGTGGTGTCTGCAGGACCCTGGCATCTAAAAGCTGAACTTAAAATCACAAATTTAAAATCTGTATTTTGAACCTCTATGCTTTATGTGAGTATCGTGTTCCACTTCTATGCTGTTCAGAGACCGAGTTTCATCAACTGTCTAAATGAGGAGAAATATATGAGATTACTTGTTTCCTTAATGCATTTTCTGAATAGAATGGAAGAACAGTTTCTTATACACTGTGAAAGACACCAAGGGATTCTTTGCATTATCATCTCACCAACTTCATGTTTCCATACTGTTTCTTTACTGTTGACCTTTACTACTACTCTAATTTAAATTTAGGATAACATGCAATCCATTATGTGAGACCGCTCACTATAGAAAAAACTTTTTTTTTTTCTTGGTAATATTATCAAATATTCCCCATCACTCACCAGAGCTGGAATTAAGGTTCTGACCTATGTGGTCTTTGAGACAGAAATAGACTGTGTTGTGGGAGATGGATGAGTATGAAACCTGCTACAGATTTTGCAGTAATGATTGTTCTTACTCTGAAGGCACTCAGAATTGATGGATAGCAATGAAAAATTCCGAAGGTCAGTAAAAAAAAAGGCACATGAAATAGATGGGCAAATTTCTACATTTCTAACGACTGTAATCATAAGGCTTTTATAGGGGCAATCTAAAAATAACTATATTTTTTGTTTGCTTTATTTTTTCATTGTTTTTAAGCAGAAAATATCCTAGCTATTACCTAATATTCTATTCAAAATGGTTTAGAGTTGTTGATGAAATGCCTTTGTCTGTTACAGCTCTTAGAACACGTGTAACAACATAAAAACCTTTTTGCTTCAGGTGCCATACAACTGAAATATTACACAGAGTGTAGATTCTCAGGTGGACCAGAAAACAAAGCCTAAATACTTACCTACAGCAAATATTAATTAATGTCATCTTATCTTAGAACATACACATTTCATTAAGAAAGTTCGAATAGTTCAAAATTAATTATACTTCTCCTGTATTTTATTCTTCCATAAAATGATACGGTTTCCAGAGTTTGAGGCTTTGTTGTACTCTCTTCTGACATATGTACTGCAAATTATTTTGTTTAAACTAGATTAACACTATGTAGGCAAGATTATTTTTACGCTGTATATATTATTATTCTATCTTGAGTGATGTTATGCTACTTTTTTTTAAAATAGAAAATCTAATCTAAGATATAAGGATTTATAAAAAGAGACAGGATTGTCTGTATATTTTCTGTTTCCACATGTGCTGGATTGAGTAAAAAGATTTCTTGCAGAAAACTCTTTAACCTACTTTCAAGTAACATATTTAAATGTAGTATAGTTTTATTTAAATAAGGAAGCTGTAGTCATTTGGCTGACTTTCTGTTATAATAAGGAAAGAAGAACATCTGTAGTTTCAAGAGAAATATTCTTTTTTAATATACTATTTCAGACTGGCAGTCAATGGACCAGCATATTGATTTTATTATTAATCTTGTTATTGACTGAGAAGCAAATGTGACGCTCAAATAAAGATTGTTTTACTTAGAGTCAATTAAGGGGTTGCAATACGTGCAAAGTGTATTTAAGATGGATAGCACACACTTCATGTGCAATGTGTATTTGAAGTCCTGCTATTTAACAGTAGTATGGACTACTGCTTATGCCATACACCTGAGGCACATTGTGCTTCCCATATTTTTCATTGAACAAGTAACCCTCAGTTCCTTTATTGTAAGGTACAAATGATGATCCTTAATTAGTAAGTATGAAAAGGTACTATGAAGATGCAAGTTTTTTTGGGGAAAAAGTAAAAAAATGTATTGTTATACTTGTAAATCATATCATCAGATAACCTGTAGGACTTTAGAACTATTCTTTTCTCAGCTTTGCAGAAATATGTATGAGAAAGGGAAGAGAAAAGTAGGGGAATGCTGAGATCAAAGGGCAATAGCTTAAAGAGGACCAGAAGCTGGGGGTTCATTTGAAGACAGCTGTGGAATAAACTGACTCTTCTATTACATACACAGATATAACTGATACCTTTCTTGAATCAGAGACGAGAAAAAGAATGATCCATGGATTGTTGAAAACATAATAATAATTTCTGGATTTTTTTGTTTCACTTATGTTATCTGCTGTTCCCTACCTGATACAAGTTTTCTATTAAACATAAACAATAAAAAAAAAAAATTAAAGATATTGCCAATGCCATCGTATTTTATTGTCATTATGGTTCTTCTTTATATTACAAAAAAGATGTACTCACACTGAGAAGCTGCCACTTTATGGTAATCAGTTTCAACATTGTCTGATGTAGTGTGCTTTAAATTATGTACTCATTATCTTCAGTTTTCTTAGAATCTGTTTCCTTAAATCCGTCACCTTTTTGTACTAGAGGCAAAGCCATAAGTAGTAAGATATTGATGCTTGTTTCTCTATTTTTTTACACTTTGGATAGTCATTTATATCCAGACAAACATAAAGCAAAACAAATCTGAAGGGCTGTATTCTCATTTTGCCTTTAAGGTATCATTCCACAACACATAATAGGCATAGCGAAGATTCAGCCTCCTGCAGTCTAAGCACTAACTGTCTGTGACAGAAAATTTTTATCTGCCATTTATCACTAAAGGAGATGCTATGCTCCATCTTCAAATGATGTAAGTAGACAATAAACCGTAAAGGATGAAAGAGAAACAATTGCCATACTTTGCAAATGTGCTGCTATCGTATGGACAGATGAGACAATGTTAAAAGATGAGTATTATTTAACATTAGTTATTGCAGCAAGACAAGCACGATCAATCAGTAAACAACCAAAAAGGGACAAAGGATCTTTCTGTATAGTAGAGAGGCTGTATTGTCTCTAGATTTAGTAAAGTGAAACTATGTCTAGCTCTGTTAAAGAAAAAAATCTGTTCTGCATGGCTGCTGCAGTGAGTGTGGATCACTGCTCTGAGAGGTCATACGGATTCTTTACCATTTCATGAATTTTAGCTGCATCAGCAGCAGAGATCTTTGTCTCAGTAACTGATCATTCTTAAAAACCTTTAATAGAAAGAATATTAGACATTCAGTTGTTGTAAACACAAATGCTATAGTAGGAAACATTTTCAAAAGTAGGTGATCTAGTTCATACTGAAGGACTTAAATAACTTAATACCTAAATACAAAACTAAAAATCAAACAATAAACATCCAAATTTAATAATTTTAGTCACTATCAGTGGCACTTCTCTGGTTAATCTTTGACAACTTTTAAGGTAAAATATTCTGACAATAATAGTCTTATTTCTTTATTACTCTTTAAAAGCTGTTGTTGCAATTTTGGTTAAAAAAATCAAAATTATAGCACTAAAAGTATTTCCTACCTTCCGAGAAAAAGAATTGTTAAAACTACCATTGACTATTGCATGCAAGTACATTTCCACTATGTATATATCCAATTTAAGACTTGCCTTGCAGTAATGCCTCTAAAAAGAAGATTGACTAATGCCCAAATGAAATGCTCTGATAATAGGATGCATCCTGGGACATGAACCCAATATTCTCAGCTTCACTTAGTATTCACTGTTGGCTTTTCTAAGAGAAGCATATCTTTGGTTGTCTTCTAGGCTTAGCATAGGGGAAATCAGGCTGTGAAAGTATGAGGGAAGAGTCATCACTGTTAGGGGTTTTTTTTCTTATCCATCATGCTCCAAAGTTCTTTAATCTACAAACTAAAATAGTAAAGTGTTTCCTGTAATCTTTTGCTTTTCTTAGAAAGAATGTGGTACAATCTATCTATGCATGTGGAAAAAAGCATCAATCATCCCATGAATGGTAATCATTATGCAATAGTCCTAAAACCAATTTACAGTGTACGCAATTTCAGCTCCCTATAAAATCATCTTGATGTCATTGAGATAGCTCACAAACTTAAAGCTATATTAAGCACTCTGCCAATAAACTCTTAGAGGAGTAGAGCTTTGGTACCCAACATCTAAAAGGCAGAACATTATAGTGTTTACCTATACTGCAATAGAATATGAGACAGGATGAAAAGGGTGGACACAGTGAATGCTCTGTACTAAGTTTCAAAGAACACTGCACTTAGAGATGTGACTGCAGATGTGGCAAGAGCAATAGGACTTAAACTATTAGCCAGTTATAAATCTGAAAATCAAGTTTGTTCTTCAGCTATAGTCGTAGTGTATTTGGGTACCAGGCCTATACTTGTATGTTTATTTNGTTTCAAAGAACACTGCACTTAGAGATGTGACTGCAGATGTGGCAAGAGCAATAGGACTTAAGCTATTAGCCAGTTATAAATCTGAAAATCAAGTTTGTTCTTCAGCTATAGTCTTAGTGTATTTGGGTACCAGGCCTATATTTGTATGTTTATTTACCAGCTCCTAGGGAAGTCGGTAATTCCTTAGGTGATCCAGGAACTCCCTAGCCATCATCTGAATAGATGAGGTAATGGACTGGGGTGAGAAAATAGACTGGCTTGCAACAAGGTGGATCTTCACTATTAATATTAGACAGGAATCTTCCAAGTGAGAATTTTGGTCAGTTCTATAATGTCTTCCCCCCACCCCCTAAGTGGTTGCTACTACATCTAGTGCAATTTGCAGGGTGTTAACATCCTGACTGCAGTGTCCCAAAGACTTGTTACAGCAGTAATCAAGGTGTATGTAGATATAATATTGGTAAAAAGTTAGTAGAAAATATTTCTTTATGAATGACCATGTCAGATAGTCTTTTGTATGTAGCTAAGATATTTAAGAGATGTCTTGTATCTAGTCAATGTCTATCAAGTGATTAAGGAATATTATGTGATGTGTGCATTGAGGTGGTCACATGGAACCTAGGGCCACATGGCTTATAAGCACTGAGTAGAACAGTGGTTTGAAGAGTCTCTCCCAGTCCAGCTGAAGATGCCAGTGCAAGAAACCTTGCCAGCAGAGGGTCCTATTGACACTGGACAGTAACTGACCATCCTCTTTGAGAGATTTGATTCCCTGCACAAATATTACCCTATTCCAATAGCTCAAAAAAATACTTTTCACTTCTTAACACTCTCAGTGTCCACGCAAAACAGAAAAAGTAGAAATGAAAAATTAAACTGTAATGTGACTAGACGTGTTGTCAGTACAGTCTTATTAACATATCAACTCATCAGACTGATGCTGTCTGATATTTTTTTCTGGATATGACATTAGTTAATTTTAGGTTAGTTATTCCGTGAATTTCGTATAAGACCTTGGGTAGGTCATTTATTTCAGTGTTGGTATTTCAATTTATAGATAAAGTTATTCTTACCTTTTGATGCAATTATTTTTAACAAGAAAAAGAAACTGCTTCTCCTCAGTAGAAGGTAAGTTGCTATAATTCAGTTCTATAAAAACTATGGGATGTTGGCAAAGTTGATAAAGTGTGTAAACTAACTTTTGAGAAGAAAAGTTGGAAATTACAGTAACAACCTGATTTAATGTTGTAGGGGAGTTGAAAGAATCATTACTGGAAATAAAAAATACAATTTTATCTGGAATATTAGTTTTAAATGCATTTGTAGTAAGTCAAAGGCTTATTTTTGATGATTGTTGGATGTTTGGCTACGGAAACAGCTGTCTGCAGTGCTTACAGATATTTCTTGCTAAAGAGCTATGTTGAAATACTGGACAAGTAGTGCTAGTGCGATTCCTTTGATAAATGGAGTATAGCTCCAGATTTTAAGAACTGTATTTTACATGGCTTTTCCTGTGGCCGTTTTGGGCCGATCGTTTTGGAACTGATCAATGACAATAACATTTTACATTATGGTGCTAAATGGTCTGAAAATAATAGTTTCTGTTGTGTTGCAATTCCACAAATGCTACATTTTTATTTTGGACATGTGATTGTAGAACAGCTGATGAGCTGATCAAAAAACCACAATCATGATGTCCTTTTTTAAAATTGTAATTAATTTACAGTAATTGAGAGCTCTTGTACAGCAAGTGACTGAAATAGAATATCATTAATGATCAGCTTAGTGTCACATCTTCTGTTGCTCAGGTTAGATACGGTTACAGATTCTAGAATACAAGATTCTAGCTCAAGATAATTTTTGTTACGGAATTTTTCTTTGTGAACTTGAAATTGCTTCTGCACTTAATTATAGCATTTTTATAGTGTAGTAAACATGATTATTAGCTACATGTATTTGGTTTGTGTTCCAGAATTTAATGCAAATTAAATTCTGGAACAAATTAAATTCTGGATTAAATAATGGGTCTGCCTACCCATGCCCAAGAACATATTTAAGTATACCTGCTTACTTGTCTTATACTAAAAACTGAAATCCTACAGGTCCTCAGCTCATAGCAGCTAAATGCTTTTTAATATCTCCAGAGAGTAAAACTGAAACATCATACTGTTCACTTGGAGAAAATCTGCTACTGTGAGAAAAAAAGTATCTCCTTTCAGACAAAATTTGACTAAATATTTATATATAAAATCTTAAGTATTATGAGCATACTTCTACAAATAACATACCGCACAATATGGATTGACTTCCTGAGGAAGGTACAAGAAAGTACTTCTTGATACATCTGTGAAGAAGTGGTGATGTAAAAATGGATTTTAACCTTTAAAGGTGGCTGCCTGGTTCTGGGGTTTTGTCTTGTAAGCCTTTGCTCTTGACATATATAGAGCAGTCTTGGAGTTTCTCGGCACTACACTATTTGTGAACAACTCGTGAGTCGTTCTGGTGAATAGAGAATCATAGCAGTTCAGGGAAATTTAATTCCGCCCTTTTTTCTCATGATATACTCTGTACTGAAGAGTGGAGTTAAATTAGCAGTTTTAAGGTAGTTCCATATGGAATCAAAAATCTTTGAGTGATATTGAAATCCTTAGATGATTTTTAAATCATATTCATGTCTTTACTTCATTGCAAATAAATTAATGAAGTGAGTTTCATTAGCAAGGTTTCTTTAAATACATGTACTGCATCTGCCTGAGATGAGCTCAATTTTCTTCATAGCAGCCAGTAGGGTGCTATGTTTTAAATTTGTGACTGAAACTGTGTTGATAGCACACCAATACTGTAGCTATTGCATATTTTTCACAACATGAAGGCCTTCTCTGTTTCTCACTCTGCCCCCTAGAGAGTAGGCTATGGACGGATAAGAAGTTGTGAGGAGACACACCTGGGACAGCTGACCAGAAGTGACCAAAGCGATACCCCATGCCATATAAGATCATGCTCAGCTATTAAAACTGGGCAGCAGTTCTTCTAATGTGGCTGTTTCTCAGAGACTGCTAGTGGGAGGTGTTGAGTGAATGCCTTTGCGTTACTTCTCCCCCAACCTTGCTCACCTGTCTTTATCTCTACCAAAAAGTTATTTTTTCTTTTACTCTTCTGATTGTCCCCCATGCCACTACAGTGGAGGGAATAGGTGTGTGAGCAAGCAGCTAGTGGGTGCTTGGTTGCTGGCTGAAGTCAACCCACATAAACGCAAAAGACTTCTGTTAATCAAAGCCACTTCGGGCATGTACTAGTTAGCTAGCAGATGCCTTTTTGTATTTTTGACTTGAACGACAATATTGAAATAAAAATATTTTCAAACACAGATTAAAGTTTATTAGAACTTCCACAGTATATTGAGAGTATGGTTCAGTCCTTCAGGGTACAGAAGTCAATATGTGGGAAAAGCAAAGACTTTTTAAAACATAGTATTAGTCTCCTAATTTACAATTTTTTTTTGAGATGTCAAGAAATTTAATATTTTTTTCAAAGTTCCAGAACTTTTTGGTTTTTTCCTAAGTAACATGCATTTCCAACTATAAATTTTACAGCTCTCTTTTTTATTTATTTGAATGTGTATACAAATATTTATTATTTCTGCAGGCTGAAGTTATGATTTTGATGAAACTTTAAGTGCTCAATGCTGGCAATATTACCTTTAGCATTTTGTCACACTTTAAAGCTGGGCTGGCTATTAAACAGATGACAGATGATCTTTGTTAACCCCCTCCCTCCCCAAAAGGGGGCGGGAAGAGAAAAGGGAAAGAGAGTTATGGGTTAGAAAAGTTAAAACAGCTTTAATGTAACTACAATAATAATGTATAATAATAATAAGAAAAATAATAATGAAAATATATACAAATATACAAATATGTACAAAACCAGTATCGAACTCCCACCTCCACAATGATGAATATGTCACCCGGACGCTGCGGGGCACGCCCCAGGAAAGTCCCAGACTGCACTTAGCAGCAGGCAAGAGCTGGATTCAGGAATGCACGGATCGGGATCAAAGGCAAAAGAATTAGAGCCCTCCTCGGACATCAGCCATAGAAGAAGAGAGAATGACCCTCGTGATCCCTCAGCTTTATACCAAGTATGATGCGCATGGGATGGAATACTCCCTTTGGTCAGTTTTGGGTCACCTGCTCCTCCCCACCGCAGGGTCACAGGTGTGACCACTTCTCTGTTCTTTCAGTTCCAGTTCATCAGAAAGTTAGCAGAAGCAAGCATCGACCTTGGTCTCCATAGGGATAACTATAAGCAAGGGCCTTTCTGCATACCACTCCTTCTGATGTTGCAGCACTAACTGTAAACACTGAGCCTTATCACTGCTAGAAGCAGCTACTGTCTGGCAAAACATGCAGTGAACTTCAGAGAGTGCAGCTTCTCAGAAGAGACTTAACTGAAAAGTAAAGTTACTAAAAGAAAATTGGTTCTGTCCTAGCCCAAACCAGGACACATTTATATATTTCTTGCATTGTGTGACCTGTAAATACATTTTAAGGAATCCCTTTAGGACCAAACACAGATTTTTCTTTGCCTGTGTTACCAAGAATTACTAGGAAGGAAAATACTAGAACAATTACAGTTTTAGAAGTGTTAATACAAACCACCTTTTCTGTCAAAGGACATAATGGCATTTCCATTTCTGCAGTGAAGACATAAAGACAGAGACAACATGAAGCACAATGGAGATGGGGTTGGAAAGGGAAAGAAGCACAGTTAAGATGTTAAATGGTTTACAAATACTCTCTTCAAAACCAGAATTATATACAGAAAAGGAAATTTTGTAGAGAATTCCTCCCCAATCCATAGCTCGTACCATTATTTTCCCCAGAATTGAGCCAGCATTGTTTTTAATCAATTCAATTAGAAATATGAACTCAGGTGGCCAGAACTGTAATCCAGATTGACAACAAAATACAATGCTGCTTGGAGCAATTTGTTCATTATTGTGTTCCCAGGCCAGCAGTTAAGGTTAATGAGTTTAGGAGAATGAGGCAGCAGGGAAGGAAAAAGATTTGTCTTTCAGAATTTCTCTTACTTTCTGAGTGGCAGTGCTTCTTTGACTCAGTTTGACTTAGTTTCTGCAGAAGCAGGACATGGCAGATAGAGAAGTGGAACAGGCAGATACATAATGAGTTTTTTTCAGTGCACCATTATTGCCTGTTTCCTCAAAGAATAATAAATTGATCCATCTCACCTGCAATATCTACTCAGTGACCTTCTGGGACTTAAGGCTCTGGGACTTAAGCTGGAGAGATGTTATGCTAGATTGAAGCCTAGAACTTTAACATGGGTAACTGGTTGATTTATTGGTAGTGTTGAATTTAATGCTTACACTCAAAGGTATTGCTCATCTGCTATGATACATTTTAGTGGTAGTGAGGCTCAAAAACCCAGTCTGACACTCTGTGAAAACCTGATAGCTAACAAAAAATCTGTAAGCTAATAAACTCTGGACTGATGTCAGAAATGTGGAAGGCTTCTTCTATCTATTAATACAGTAGGAATAGTTCATTACTTAGTCTATGCCTGTCACCTTTGGCAATAGTTTGGAAATTGCAACCAAGATTTTTGGATTTTGTAAGGGATAATAACAACTGTTTCAGTCTTTTTGATTGTGCTTTGAGAAATGCTTGACTCTAATACTTGCATACTGCAATTGAGCAGTTGCACGGAGTGTTTCTTTCTGATTTTATTTCCTCCTGTTTAATTCCAGTATTACTTGATAGCTAAATAGGATGTATTACTATTTTAATTTCTTGGCTTTGTATACTGGCTTAAAAGTTTTGTAGGGAATAACACCGTGATAGCTCCCAAAATAGATCAGAATAAGTAGTATAGAAGCTTATTACAGACTTCTGTAGTATTACAAATATATGTATGATAGGTGATTATCTAGTATAGATACATATACTTGCAGTAACTCACCTGAAAATAACAGGATTGCTAGAAAAGGAAATAATTAGTTTGAACTTAAGATCAGAAAAATATGGACAAAACTTCATGCAATGAATTCCTGCTTTTTTGATGCAGCAGAATGAAGTAAAATTATGCAGTCTAAAAATAATCTTTAAATAAGCACCTTTATATTATGGGAGAATTTTGATTTGGGAAAAAAAAAGAACAAACTCCACAACTTAATTTTGCTGTATTGTTGCAAGCTCTATGAAAACATTTATCCTAATCCTAATCTGGAATATACCATACATATCACTGCAATTTTTCTAAATTTGTTTACGTAAGTGTTCTACATTTGGCACTCAGTTGGGTATCCTAAAACAGTAACCATTTCCTCATGTGAGCCAAATCTGTCTCTGATCTATATCGTTATAAAGGTGATAAGTGTGTAATAACCACTGTCTTCAAACCATTTATTTAACAAGGGTTTGTGGCATGTAAATGCTCACTTTGAAATCTGAAAATTACTTTGTGAGTAGATGTATTACTGTACTACGTGTGTTGCAAATTTTACTTGTATTCCAGTGTTTAAACAGATGTGAAATAGAAAACACTCTAAACTAAAAATGTGTTGTGAAAAATATACTTAGAAGTATGTCTCTGGGGCTTTTGTTTGGTTGGCTATTAAAGGACCATCTGTTGTGGTTTTGTGTTTTTTCTTTTATATGTAGTAATAAAGGTTTAAACTTGTGTCTGTGTTTCATAATGCAATGATATGTAAACCACTTTATGTTCCTCTGATGCAGGCATTGATGGCAATATAAAGTCTATGACTCAACTTGCCATCCAACTCACTGTCAAGTGCTTCCAGTGGATCCTTTCTCATTCTGAGTCTCAGAGGAACAATGCAACTAATAAGCACTAGAAGAGTGAGTGAAAGAGTGATTAAAGTAAAAATGTCACAAAATATTGCATGCTCTTGACTGAGACTTCCTCACACTGAATTAATATTCTGGTCAACTTTCTAGCATGGAAAGGAAAATGCAATCAACAGTATTATGATAAACAAATAAATATTGACAGTGGTCCTCTTCTTCCTGTCTTCCTATGCTATAATCTCACACTTTATTACCGTCTTTCCATGATCTTTAAAAATTTAAATCTCTGATTTTTAATTCTGTTGAATATGTTTAAGTATATCTTGCTTAAATAAAATTGACAAGCAACTACCACTACCAATATAGATTACATGACTGAAATCCAAGATATCAGAGTGCAAAATTATTTTTGATCAGGCACAATTATTTTTGTTTTCATATTCTAAAGATTTTAATCACCATAATAGAGGTCTCTAAGCATGTAGTTATAGAACAGATTGAAATAGCTTCAAATATCTGTTTGTGTAAATAAGGCCTTGATCAGATCAGTACTGGTTTTAGGCTATATGCATTTCATATTTATTTCACAAATTGTCTAAGTACATTCAGTAAATGGAGTAAGATCTTTCCGGAAATAGTCCAGTCAGGAGCATAGTCAGGCAAATGTCACCCTCATCTCAAAAAAAAGCAAGAAGGAAGATCCAGAAAACTACAGGCCAGTCACTATAACATCAATACTAGGAAGATTTTGGAGCATTTTTGCCTGAAAGTATGTCTAGGCACATGAAGGAAAGGAGGAATTTGGGAACAGTCATCATGAGCAAGCGTATGCACCAGGGGCATACGCTGCCTGATGAACTTCACAGTTTTCCGTGAAGAGATGACATACTCAGTAAGTGGAAAACATTGGATGTTGATTTTAGGATTGGAGAATGTTATAGATAAAGAAACCTCCAGGCATTTATTTTAAATTTTAATAAAACACTGTTAAACTCTTGATCAAGTGAACATCATTACTAGACCTTAGAAATAAATTATGTCTTCTTTTCAAATAAATTACTCACCATATCCAAATTCAGATTTTAGCTTGTATTTAATTAACAATATGAAAATATTCCAACATAACAACACAACACACTTCTAATATTCCACTTTTGATTTGTTTATCCACACATTTTTGTATTGTAAACAATTATTGGGACAGTCTACCTTTTAATTTTTAAATGTAGAATAGATCCCGATGCCCTTCAGAAAACTGTTGAAAATCAATTTAAAATTATGTTCATCTACCTAGATTATTCATTTTCCTCCTTGAATGTTCAGAAATCCTTTACTTCTGACCTTTGAAATAAGACAGTGCTTATAAGAATTTTCATTTAAGATGTGTTGACTAAACTGGAGCATGATTTATTAATGATATGAAGCATCTACAATTTAAGAAAGGTTCTGTTATGGCCCCCTGGTGCACCATTCAAAATGTGTATCAAGCTGGAAGATTACAGAAACAATCAGAGCTTTACAGAGCCATTGTCTTCATTAAGACAGAAAGCATTATTAAGGATATGCTGCTTAATTTGCTCTTTCAATTACTCTTCTGATCTATATGCAATGCTGAAAAGGTCAGTTTTAACACAAAGTTACATTGAAAGATTCAGGGGATATGTGTTGATGGGTAGAGATGCTTATGTCAGCAGCCATAAAGGTTAGAAGGAAAAATTACTGAACAGAAAAAAACGCCTGTTCAAAAATACTAACAGATAAATTGCCTGCCAGGGTGGGAGATGTAAGCCTGGCCTGAGCTAGACCNTGATGGGTAGAGATGCTTATGTCAGCAGCCATAAAGGTTAGAAGGAAAAATTACTGAACAGAAAAAAATGCCTGTTCAAAAATACTAACAGATAAATTGCCTGCCAGGGTGGGAGTTGTAAGCCTGGCCTGAGCTAGACCTGGGAACCAGAAACATCCTTGAAAAGCGCAGTTGGCATCTTTTTAGTACAGCTGGGTACCTAGAAATAGGAGACATTCTGATATGTGATTTATAAGTGTAAAAACAAAAAAACTATTGGCAACTTAGTATCTGAAAAAGTGAAAATAGTCTGGGAAAATAAAATTGGTCTGAAAGAACAGAAAATATCGTCTCTCGGCTGTTACAGGTGAAAAATTGAAGATAACAGCATCAGTTGGCTGCTCAAAGTGGTGATATCCTACTCCCGCTTATGTCTCTGTTATATAAAAGGGACTTAATTTTTATCCAAACTGAAGCTTCTCTCTCTGAGAACTTCCTGTGCTGCACATGATTTTTCTTTCCTGAGGAGGCTGAATTCTACTTGGACTTTTTCGGAGAACTTGGATTCTCACTGAGTACACCTGGCTGACTCCAGATTCTTTAATGCAAATGATCTTTGGAGTGAGATTGAAAGCTGTTATTTTACTGATTCCCCTTTGTTTTCACTTCTGGGGTCAGTTCAGTTTGACCTCCCACCTCTGGAATGTTGGGTCTCCCTCTGGGATCAGTTTGTCCTCCCATCTGGGACAGTTTGGCCCCTTCTGAAATCTAATTCACTGGATCACAGAATGGTAGGGGTTGGAAGTGATCTCCAAAGATCATCTAGTCCAACCCCCCTGCTAAAGCAGGTTAGCCTACAGCAGGTTGCACAGGAACATGTCCAGGTGGGTTTTGAATATCTCCAGAGAGGGAGACTCCACAGCCTCTCTGGGCAGCCTGTTCCAGTGCGCTGTCACCCTCATGGTAAAGAAATTCTTCTTCATGTTCAGGTGGAACTTCCTGTGTTCCAGGTTGTGCCCGTTGCCCCTTGTGCTGTCACTGGGCACCACTGAAACGAGTCTGGCCTCATCCTCTTGGCACGCACCCTTTAGATATTTATAACCATTGATCAGATCCCCTCTCAGTCTTCTCTAGGCTGAACAGACCCAGCTCTCTCAGCCTTTCCTTATAAGAGAGATGCTCTAGTCCCCTCATCATCTTTGTTGCCCTTCACTGGACTCTCTCCAGTAGTTCCCTGTCTCTCTTGAACAGGGGATCCCAGAACTGGACACAGTACTCCAGATGTGGCCTTACCAGGGCAGAGTAGAGGGGGAGGATCACCTCCCTCGACCTGCTGGCCACACTCTTCTTAGTGCACCCCAGGATACCATAGGCCTTCCTGGCCACATGGGCACGTTGCCCTCCACTCTTGTGAGACCCCACCTGGAATACTGCATTCAGCTCTGGGACCCCAGCGTAAGAAGGACATGGACCTATTGGAGCAAGTCCAGAGGACAGCCACGAAGATGATCAGAGGGCTGAAGCACTTCTGCTATGAAGACAGGCTGAGAGAGTTGGCGTTGTTCAACCTGGAGAAAACTCTGGGGAAACCTTATAGCACACTTCCAGTATCTGAAGCGAGCCTACAAGAGAGGGAGAAGGACTTCTTACAAGACCACGTAGTGATAGGATGAGGGGTAACGGTTTTAAAATGAAAGAGGGTAGATTTAGATTAGGTATTAGGAAGAAATTCTTCACAATGAGGGTGGTGAGACACTGGAACAGGTTGCCCAGAGAAGTTCTGGATCTCCCCTCCCTGAAAGTGTTCAATGCCAACTTGGATGGGACTTCGAGCAACCTAGTCTATTGGAAGGTGTCNATACTGCATTCAGCTCTGGGACCCCAGCGTAAGAAGGACATGGACCTATTGGAGCAAGTCCAGAGGACAGCCACGAAGATGATCAGAGGGCTGAAGCACTTCTGCTATGAAGACAGGCTGAGAGAGTTGGGGTTGTTCAACCTGGAGAAGAGAAAACTCTGGGGAAACCTTATAGCACGCTTCCAGTATCTGAAGCGAGCCTACAAGAGAGGGAGAAGGACTTCTTACAAGACCACGTAGTGATAGGATGAGGGGTAACGGTTTTAAAATGAAAGAGGGTAGATTTAGATTAGATATTAGGAAGAAATTCTTCACAATGATGGTGGTGAGACACTGGAACAGGTTGCCCAGAGAAGTTTTGGATCTCCCCTCCCTGAAAGTGTTCAATGCCAACTTGGATGGGACTTTGAGCAACCTAGCCTATTGGAAGGTGTCCCTGCCCATGGCAGAATGTTTGGAACTAGATGATCTTTAAGATCCCTTCCAACCCAAACTATTCCATGATTCTGTGATGATTCCACCAGTCAACTCTTTTGAAGTTAAAATGGAATTTAACAGTTCACATATCTTTCCTTTTGTATTTACAGTGAAAAAAAAATTTGAACTGTAACTGAGCAGTGACATGTAACCTGCTTAGTGTGTCTGTGGCATTATGTCAGCCTGTCAGCAGCAGAGAGGCAGAGTTTGTTTATGAAACAAGTTAAGCAGAAGCAACAACTGCCATTTTATGAGTTGCCTGCATCTGTTACCTCCAAAAAATGCTGGAAGCTGTTCTGATTTAAAAAAAAAAAAATACAATAAGGAAGAGTATGAGAGTAAATAATCACGTCTGTCATATGAGGTAGTGTCTAAATGATATGTGACTGTTTCTTCCTGACCCCAGTATTTAAGTGAGGTGTGGCATTCAGTTATGTGAGTCCAAAGCAAGAAAAAAATGAAAAACATTTTTATCATAAACTTTGTTTCTGAGTATAACAACTGGAGGGAGAAAAATGAAAAAGAGCTGTTTTCCCATTATTACAGACTTTTGCTTTGTGGATACAGATCTTTTTACCTTATTTCAATGTAATTTTTATCTATATAAAGATGTTAATGAATTTTGAAATCACACTGGAATAAATTCCTGGAAACAATGTGAAAATTAAAGCCTTTGTGTAGATTTGCAAGCTCTTAAAATTCACTTGTAATTCATATCACTGCAGTACTTATCTTTCTCTCTTCACGTATATTCTTAAGTGCTACACCAAATATTCTTCTCAAATACGTTCAGGAGATTAACTTTACATACATTATCTTCTCCCCTAATGAAAAGGTTTGTGAGTACACGATGTCTTTTACTCTGGATAGAGTGTTACTTTTGCTTCATAATTCTTTCTTTCTGCAGCAATATTGTTTTTTTGTTGTTGTTGTTGTTGTTTTCTGACCAGAAATGTAACAGAGAATCAGTTGTGCATGAGTATTAGGCTTGGCCCATAGAAGTCAGACTTAGATTCAGAACAAGACCTAAAACCAGCCCTTTTGCTAGCTTTCTTAAGAGTATAGAGAATTATTGTGTTCCCTATTTCTGAGACTGAATGAGTAGAAGCAAAGATTTTGTACTATCTCCAATACAACAAAAAGATGTTATATGAAAGTGTGTATATGGTTAGTTTATTATTACTATTATTTCCAAGAAAGAAAATGGTTCAGCTATTAGTATGTAATAATGAACTGTGATCTGAATGTTTCGGCTTTTATTGAAATAATCTGATAATACATTAAGAGTGATATTACTGTTCCCAAGCGAAATTCTGGGAAAATTATATGTTTTTCTGTCTTCTTTTTTGATTTATTTTTATAAATACTCTTTTTAAAAGTCTATATTTCAGTTCTGTGCTTATACAGCACCTAGTATAACAGCTTCTGGTGCATTTTTGACTAGATAATACTACTGGCAATAATAACCATAATATTTGTTACAGTGGCCTTCTTATATCCTGACCTGAGGCTGACTGAATAAGAATAAAGCTATTCATCAAAACAGTTTCCTGCTTAGGGATAGTCACATTTCCAAATTTAACTATATTTTAATATACAATACTTTCTAAGTAATCTATTGAAAAATTTGGAATTTGTTAATCATCAATGCTAAATGAACCATTCTGTGACAAAAAATGCTACTATTTGCTGAAAATACAATAAGTACTTACTGTTTTTTCTGCAGAGGAAGCTATTCTTTTTTTCTAGTCAAGTAACTATATTCAGGAGGAACTATCAAAAATGTTGAGTTAGTGTATAAGCAATTTGATTCTAATATGAAAACATTATTCTTCCTACTCTGACGTAATTTTTTAATTGTGTTTAGTTAATTTGCTACAATTACAGTTTTAATGTTGCCATTAAAGAAGAATATACATTCCTAGAGTATGCAAAGTAGTACGATAAATATAAAAATCTTCCCTGAGAAGTTCAGGTATATGGTGTTGACATGTACATTTTGTTTTGGTTGTAGTTTTGTTATACAACTCAGAGAGGTAACAGAACACCAAGTGGTCTTTTATGTCTGTATGTTGCAGATAGAGCCAACAAGGTCAATGGTTCATCTTTACGTATCCCACTTAAGGAATTGGCATAATTTGGTAAATTAAAATACTGTTGTAAAATCTTTACTCTTATGCTGCCTTTTAAAAGTGGGTGATACACTCTGTAATTTAATTCAGAGCAATGGAAATGTCATTACGTACGCACTACTGTTCTTTTGAGAATAACTTGATATGTTCTTTTTAAACATGATACCAGTTATTTTTTATCTCATTAAGCTTTCTGTGACTTCAAATACTTCCATACCCAAGAAGGGCCAAATTCCTTCCCATTTCATCTTTATACAACTGATATACTAGGGTTACATCTGTTGTCTTTATACATCCCATTTATATCTGAGAATCCACAATCACATACTGCACAGTCTCATTTAACCTCTCTTCTTATGTTCTGCTGTCAAGGAATTAAGAGCAGAGGCACACAGAAATCAGTTTATGTACATAAAAACCCAGGCAAGTTGTTTATTTCTCTGAGCGTTTCCCCCTGACAAAACTTTCCTTACTCATTTTCTTACTTCAGTGTCTAGAGTGGAATAGCACATATCTCATTTTGTTCCTATTTCTATTCTTCCCAATTAGTTACCTTGCATAGATAGTTTTCAATGCTGTTTTAATCTATGTTACTTGCTTAGTTCTTACAAAGTGTGATTAATATTAATTTCTTGAAAAATTTTACGTTTCAGATATATGACTGTGAGTGTTTTTCTTCTGTAGATAACAGAATAAGTTACAAAACCTTAATGCTTAGACTTTAGTTACCTCTGCAGATTCATGTGCTGGAACCTAACATTAGAAACTATATGGAATACTAAAGAACCTGAACTTTACAAAATAAAATTCATTTCAATTTTCAAAATGTAAATCTTAAGGAATTTCAGTAACGTAAAGATAGAAAATTTTTGTCACTATTTTTCATGATAAAGATATGTCATATAGATCCTAACTGAAATCTCTATAGTGAGTTTAAAAACTGGTCAATACATGATTATGTTTGTCCACTGCACATTATGAAGGTTTTCACTATCACTGTTCTTTAGTGACAAAGTGTAAAAACTTATGGGTAAGCTTCTTTGTCATGAGTTGTTGATGGATCAAATGTTCACAATGTTTCTCCTGTATTAAAGCCTAAGAAGCTTTTTAATTTTGGTTCCTTGCCCCTGTCATATGTAACATTAAATGTATCTCTGCAAGCAAATTAAACTTCTCCCTTAAAATTTCTTCACTTAAATAATTCTGCTTCAGGCAATATATCTGAATTTTATTCCTTTTTAATGAATAAAGCTTCACTTCAGCTTTATTGCTACCTGTCTGAAAATCCTTTACAGTATGATAGAAAGAGAAAAGAAAAAAAGGTCCAGGAAATTACAGACTAACCCTTCAAATTTTAGTAGAATACTAGTAGGACAAGTTATTGAACAATATGTCAATAATCAATTATATTAAAATAAATCTCAGAAGAAACCATATAAAATAAAACATTTTCCTCTTTTAG
>VZSC01016565.1:0-14574 GCA_013398225.1 Steatornis caripensis | reverse complement strand
GAGAAAGTAAGCAGCTGATATCAGTAGTAGAATTTACATAACTTGAGTTTGATAAGTTTTTCAACATGTTTTACATGGGAACCTCATTAATAAAATAGGGAAGTAGAGGCTTTAAGAAAACCTAAATTAAATGAAGAAATAAATGAAAAAGATAAAAACCCAACAAAACAAATACTGCAAGTCTAATTATAACTCTTTTCAAGTTTTTCAAGCTGGATATGAGGGAACTTTCATTCTAGTCAGTATTTTTTACAAACAGCTTTCCTGTTGTTAGAGAGAAAATACTTATAGATAATAGCAATCTATAAGGAGGTACAAGGATCATAAAAAATAGTCAAAAGGCAAGAGATACAATTCACTTGATTAAAACTATGCGTGGATCCCTGTGATAAGGTAAGGCATATCAAAATAGAATTGATTTGGCTAAGCAGATGTTTTTCTAAACAGAGGAGCTGGGCTTTCAGCAGGTTAAAAGTAGAATATGGCTCCATCACGTGATACTGTTGCAATAAATAAATAAGAGGTAAAATACCATTTGGTGTAAACTACCATTTTGTGTAAAAGTCAGAGGAGGAAATTATTTATTTTATTTTGTTCTCTTCTGACGTGTTTTTCAGGAAGTGCACTTAAAAATATTGCAGAAAATTTGGAAAGCATAATATAAAGAGCATATTTGATTAAAAAAATATATTCATATAGTATCTATGGAAGGAAGAAATTTTCATGTAAAATAATCTTTTTTTTTTTTTTCTAAAGAGGACATAACTTGTTCCCTGTACTCGTAAGTGATCAGAAAAATAGTTCTTAAGTAGTTTAAGAGGGACGTGGAAATTTAGTCTTCAATGTATGTTTTTAATATCAGGTTAGACACAGCTGTCAGGAACTGTTTAGGTGTACTGGATCTTGTTTTAGAGATCATTTGAGACGTCCTGTTCTCAGAAAGGTATATTTCTCTGATTCTCCTTGACCTTATGACTGTACTGTTACAACTCTTTATTGTAAGGCATTATATACTGTCTCATGATAAACTACACATGGTTCCAGGAAAGGAAGTTTATAAAGTCTCTAAACATAGTGATAGACTTACAGTCTTATAGACTTTGAATACTTGATCACTGGGATATATCTATGAAAATATGATTTTTTGGAATGACAGATTTCGTATGAACTAAAAAATCAATAGCTTTCTGTATTGATGCTAGAGTGACTCATACAAACCAAAAAATCAAGGAAAGACTTGCACAGATTTTATTCTTTGTTTTATTTTATAAAAGAAATAAAATCAGATAATTGATAATATGATAATTGATAAAATAGAACTAAAAGCAGAACTAATTAAAAAATAGATTGGCATTCTCTTTGTTTTCCTTAACGATACTAATCTTCACAGGAAGTGAAAGTTTAGTAGTTGGTTAACTTTCACTTAGTCTTGGTTAGACATGCATTAATTGAAAAAAGACTGAGTGGGCAAACTGCAAGAGGAAATTTGCTTTGGCAGTGAAATGAGCTAAGTTACTGAAACTAGACACTGAGTAGATACTAGGAATACTTTGAAATAATTGTCTAGAATACAGGTGTTGAAGAATATGCAATAATTTAGAAAGTTAGGAATATAAGATGACAAGACAATATTTTGCATTACTGATTTGATAGATTGTGAAGGAATAAAAACATTTAGCTTTCATACAGTAGAACACTTTCCCATCAAATTACTTTGGGGAAGGATGATAAAACAGAATCTAGTGAGGCTAAGATTTTTAGCCTTTTTTTTTTTGCAGAATTCTTGTGTATTTGGATGTGATGTAGTGTGATGGGGATAAATAACACCATGGATATGGATTTTTTATTAAATAATTTAATTCTCAGGATATTAATTAAAAAACAAAAATAAAAAATGGAAGAACATGGATGTCATGGTAAAAAGAAAATTCATCAAATAGTTATTGAACCTTTAAGAGGTGATGTTATTTTAGGCACAGTTGGGGTTTTATTTTTGTAATTATAGGACATTATAGAAGGGTCATAAAAAACAATCTTGGATTTTGTGATGAAGTTTGGTTCAATTTAAGTTAAATGGAAAAAAAAGAAGTCTATAATTAAAGCTTTAGATGCAATAAAAGGGCAAAGCTTGATATACTACGAAAAATAACAGCTAAGCCCGAAGTCTTGAATGTGACAGGCCTTAAATGTCTGTGTGTGAAAGGACTTTAAAATGTGAAGCATCTGTACCCAGAAGGCATTGTCTTAAATAAATTTTTGGAATGTTCTGATGTGTCAAATGATGATACAAGGTCAAGAATCACCATTAGTATAGACTAGTACATGATTTTGAAGAGTAAGATAAGAGAATAAAAATAGAACATGTATAGGGTTATGTATTTGAGGCAGTACTCAAAATATTATTTTCCTGGTTTTCCAAAACTGAGACATGAATGTAATGTGTAGCATTTTATGGAAGAAAGAAAACTTTCTTTTAGACTGAAAGAAAACTTATTTTAAACTGAAGAACAGTGCAGTTAACTATAGCTTGCTTATTAATAAGTACAAAATTAGAAAAATGCTTCTCATCATTGTCCTGGTTTGACCAAATGTAGTATTCCATCCCATACACACCACACTCAGTATAAAGCTGAGGGATCACAAGGGTTACTCCCTTTCCTTTTATGGGCTGGGGCTTGAGGGCACTAATGGGCTTTAATGACCCTAAGCAGCCTCACCTGGTGCTTCTGCCCACACCCGTGGCCCAGGAGCCTGTTTAAGGCCAGAATGGGGCTGTTAGTGAGGGTTATGGTAATGTGGCAGGATGCTGCTCTTGAGATCTGCCTGTTTCCTTGCTGAAGTGCTAGGGAAGGACTCTGCTCAATTCTTCTGCCTTTGATCCTTATCTCTGTATTCCTATATCCAGTTCCTGTCTGTTACTGAGTACACTCTAGGACTTTCCTGGGGTGTGCCCCACAGTGTCTGGGTGATGTAGTGTCAGTGAGGTGGGAGCTTGATATTGGGTTTGTATATTTTTGTATGTATTTCATTATTATTCTTTCTATTACTATTATTATTGTAGTTAGATTAAAGCTGTTTTAACTTTTTCCAACCTGTAAGTGTCTTTCCCTTTTCTCTTCCCTGTTTTTGAGGAGGCAGTGGGTTAACAAAGAGAGTCTGTTGTCCATTTAATAGCCAGGCCAGCTTTAAACTGTGGCAACTGTCAAGTTCCAAGATAGTGATGGCAAAATCAAAGAAACAGAGAAAATTCTTAGCTATGTTTTAAGTGCGTTTCCAGAAGCTTATAGAAATATTTGTATGTCTTAGTGGAGTTTGAGAATTTTCTTGAAAACCAGTACAAAAATCTCATAGAGGAGGTGAAAAAACCAAACCACAATAAAAATATGCAGTTCTCTGCATAGATAAATTTTAATAATTAGATCATGACTCTCATTAAAATTGATTTAGCATAAATTGTGTATGAAGGCAGAAAATAGAGATGGCCACATGAAGACTTCTATGAGAGATTTTGTTCTAAGCTATTAGAAATCTTGAGTAACAGCACAGCAGGTCAAAAGGCTCAGAAGACAAACTTAGTTCGTAAATTGGTAGTACTATCAACACAGAGGAAATGGTTATTTTCTCACAGAGAAGTACTTTATAGTGATATTTTTAAATTATTTGGAGGTTGTATACAGAGAACATTGGCTAAGAGAAAAGGCTAAAACTGATAGCATGGTTTTTACCAGCTAAATTAAAGTGATACCTCTCCATTTTATCTGTTATCTGCACTACATTTATTCACATCCCAGGAAGCACAGGAAAGAAATACAGCAGTGTATAATACAGTCTGGTAGGTCAATAACTGAAAGTGTGCCAATGTTTTTACATCTGTTCAAAAATCAGGAAGCCAGTGAAAACATTCCAGTCAAGCATTTTCTGGTTTTGCCCCTTAAAACACTGATTTGTTTTCTTCTAATTAAGCTTGCCACACTGTGTTTCAAAATGTTTGGAAGAAAAAACTAGTAACCCTGACAATGGTTTTTCCATTAAATGTATAAAAACCAATGATCTATGTTTCAGGAAAAAGGGTAGCCACATGCATTCAATATAATGTTTGTAAAGTACATTGAAGGTACCCACATTCTAGTAAACACCTGATTCGCATAACTTAAAGATGTGTAATAATGTATCATATTGTCATGGTATTTTTGCTTATGCGCAATACGTGTGTATGGTGTGCGTACAGTTTAACTCTTGCAATACCTTTGTGGTTTTTATAAACAGTGTTTTAAGACTACTAGTTTGTAGTGTTTGTTTCCTATTCCTTAAGGTGGTGGTTTTTGGTTTGTCCTAAGAATGTGAGTAATTTGCTTTCTTTACTCTCCAGTATTAAAGATCTTGCATTGTTTACTACAACACTGAAGCATGAAATTTCAGTGTGTAGTATGCATTCAGATGTCTTAGTCATAAACAAGTATCAAACATTCCTGTATGGAAAATAAAATTATCAACTTGTCTGTCAATCTCAGAAGATTTTTAGAAATATTATTTTAAATTTGTTGACTAACTGGAAAACAATTTAAAATATTAGAAATTAAATGCAAAATTTAATTTTTTTTTGCTTTCATCTTTGTAAGATTAGCATGGCCCTGAAGGTGCATTCTAACCCTACTTTCAAGGATGGCTAGAAAGATACTAACCATAGCTGTCTTTTGTTTTATGTAAATCCTTTCTTCATTCTAAAACATAAAGTTCAGAGTATGTGACTTGGTTAAGCAAATCTGAAATAGAAAAGTGGGAGAATTAATCTAGACACTAGATGTTACAAATATTTTGTAAAGTTTTATTACTCTGTCTTTAAAATTCTTTTTCTTTATACATAATAAGAAAAAATATAATAAGTATGCTCCAAAACTCCTTCATAGAAAAGCTTTTCTGGAAGGTATCAATCTCACATGCATGACAGAGTAAGTGTCATGTCATGTGCCTACACGCATTTGCATGAAGAAATTCTGCCTGAACAATGTCTGCTATGTTTCAAAAGAAGTTACTTCTTTTTTTTTTTACTTTATACAGATTTATATATCAGATTTTATTGCTCATTCCTGTCTTCTTTTAGTTGCTTTGCACATCAAATTTTAAGTAACTTTCTCCTGTCTGTTTTCTCCTCCTGCCAAAGAACTTTTTTCCTTCTTACGAGCCTCTTTTTCCAATCCTTTCTTGTCAGTCTATCATCATCTCCTCATCCTCACTGTGTGTGCAGGTGAATAATCTCTCTCTCTAAAAATACACTCAAGTATTTCTGGCCTGGTAAACCATTCTTATTCAGCATATGCATAAATGCATTTCTATGCATCTCTACTTCTAAACTCATTCTTCATGTTCTTGTTCTCTATATGAGCACAGTACCCTATCTATATTTTTCTTTTTTAATATCCGTTTTTCCTCTCATTTTATCCAGGTCATTTTTAACTGCAAGTATATTTGTATGCATAAAAGTGTACATTAGATGCATGTCTGGCACAAGTCAGATGAAACTGCTATGATCCATTTATTTTTGGATAAATTATCTTTGATGAAAAACTGAGTAATAGGCAAAAAAAAAAAGGTTATGGTCACACCATTCACAAACAGAAGACATGAGGAGATGAGATCTGCACATACAGCATGAAATAGTTTCATGCAGTCTACAAACTCCCATATCATTTTTTCTGCAATGTCAAATGTCTAATTCCTACAAGGATGTCAGGGCTATGCTCTTCCACAAAAACACATTCACATTTCTCATATTGAACTTTAAGCTATACAGTAAGGCTAACTGACTGTATTCTGTACTCTTTGATAATTACTGAGATCAGCTTAGACACTTAAAAAAATTCTTTATGCAATTACGTTATATTTGTGCATTTTCATCTAAAACATTCACAGCACATGATAACTCCTTTTTGTTGTTGTTTATTTTTCGTATTTAGAACAATCATAGAAGGGCGTTTAATTTTCTCAAAACTGTCATATGAAGACTCTTCAATTTTATTTTTGCTTAAAATATTGCAATATTTCATTATTTCCATAGAAAATATGTCATTTCTGTCAACTCAATAAATATTTTTAGAAAAGAGCCCTCTTGACTGCTTGTAGCCAGTAAACTACTTATTAATGTATGCCTCTCTTAGTTTGCAAAAGCTAATTATCTCTCTTATAGTGTATGAAAACAAATAAAACAGCAAAACAACTATACCAAGAAATCTTTGCCAAATATTGGCTTTTAGTATTAGTCATTTTATTTGTTCCAAAAAAATACCTCAACCTGAGAGAAGATTTTATTTCCGTTATATACAGACAGTTAAATTCTTGTTTGTTTAAATACTTGTTTTTTTTCAGCTAAGCAAAAAGATGCATTTAAAGGAAAACATTTTACATTTTTCTTTTATCCTTAGATCATCCTCGTTACAATGGTATTAGTACGCTATAATCTGTGCTTGAGGAATGGCTGTAAAAGCAAAGAACCCTTTTATAAAAATGTAGTCACTCATACATATCAAAATACTTGAGGGCATGCCATTATTCTGTCTGGTTAATCAAATTAAACACAAGAAAAACTTCTCTATTTAGTTTCAGGTCTTTTATAACCTTTCAAAAGTGAAAAGGAAAGTCTCAGATTCCTGAAATAAACAACTCCAAAATATAAAATTCAGAGTATATGACTTGATTATGTAATCTGAAATAGAAAGCAGGAGAACAAATATTAGAATTCTTTGTGGAAACTTTTAAGGGTTAGCATATTTGAATTTTTTATCAGATTTTTTTAAAAAGCACAGGTATCCTACTTACTCAGTTTGTGATCTAAATGTAAAAACTGACTCACTCATTGTCTTCAAACTGTAGTCAAATGAACTGAGTCACATACCATGCCAGAAAAAAGACACTAAGACATGGAGCTAAAATCCTCTATGTAGTAGTGAAAAGATTGCATATCTTTGTATTTTTCTGACTTTAAAAATATTAAAATGGGCAAAACAGTAGGAATTATATAACTTTTATCTGTCAGTGTAAGTAAATTACATAACTAGCAGACAGATCTCACACAGTCATCAAGTTATAATGGTTTAATGTAAAATGTAACTCTAAATTTCTTAGTCTTTACCCTTTGCATAGCTGATGCTTTTCATCCAAATCTCACATGATTAATGGACATTGCACCAGTATGTCTGTGTGTGTGAGGGTGTGTGTGTGCACAATGACTAGAAAGTCACACAATGACTAGAAAGCCATATCAATAAAAGGAAAACCAAACTTTTCCAAATATTGAAACAAAGGCATATGTTAAACCAGCAGTTAATAATGTTGTTATTAATTCCTGGATTGTCGCTCAAAGGACTTGAGTGTACATTTGGTGAGTTAAACATAATTAATGCTATTATGATTTTTTTTTTACCATGGTCATCACTAGTAATAATGTTGTTGAGTAGAACTTAATACAATTGTCATCCATCATGCTTGTTAAAGGCACACTCACCTGCTGTTAAATATCTACATTTCTTATAAAACAGGCAAGAGTATATAGTTAACTTCTACACCTAAATTTTACTTGCAAAAATTGAAATTGATAAAACCAGTACAGGTTTAGAGTCATTTTATTGCTTTCTCTTGAAGTGTGCTTAGAATTAAATCAACATACTTAAAACATAAATGTTTTCAATGATACATACAGACATAAATCTCTAATTTTTTATCTCCTTGGAAATTTGCAAAATGTTCTAACGTCTGCTTTCAAACAATTTTAAAATATTTTTATATTTTTTAGAAAATGTTATTTGTTGAGCTTAATTTTATTATCTGAAACCACAAGCTGAAATCAGGTATCTGAGAAATAACGTACAGAAGAATAAAATTCCATTTTTTTCCCCAAAGTGTATGTTTAAACAAATTTCAATAAAAATATCCCTTACCTGTTTCAAATACCTCTTAATTGATATTTTATGCCTCTGACACATTGAAGAATTTTCTAGTTTTAAGACAGAATATAAAGTATTTTAGTTACTGAGGAAAAAATAGAAGCCATACCAAGTGATCAAAGGTTTCCAACACTCACTCTCTTTGTTTTTCTTAAAATGAACAGGAATCACAAAATAGAAACTTACCAAACATAGACAAACACCTGCTAATAGCTAGAAAACACTTTCAAGACTATAGAGGTTACCATCTTGTTGAGAATATGCCTCACTCTATTCACAAGTTCCTAGGTAAAAAATGTAGTACTGAACTTGAACAGTTTTGTAGAAAGTTTCAACAAACAGTTATCTAAAAAACATTTTGCTGATTATAGGTAGCATGTGAAATGGAAAGTTACCTGAAAACACGTATTGATAATCACAGTAATTTGCAGGCTTCATCTGAGTATCTTACAAACTTATGTTCATATTATTATATGCAAATGGTGGTACCCTGTGAAAGTTTGAACCAATTGTATCGTTATGCTCTTTTAAAACCATTTCCAAATATCACTTGTACAGTTTCTTTTATGACTTGAAAATAATCAGGAAATAATGGTCAATTCAAATAGAAATTCACTATGCATGGTTTTATGTTTTCATGCTTTGAGGTATTTTTAAGTGTTCTAAATAATGTGTTTTCCTAAACATCTTTAATTGTTTTTTTTCCGTGAAAAGAGGAGTTAGTTTATAATGCATTTGGCAATACACAGAGATTTTAGATTAGCAATACATATTACTTTAAGTGCAGGTAAAGCTTTAACAACAGTAGTATTTTATATGCATTTTTGGGTGTTGTGCTTTTTTAATTTGTTGTTGTAAACAGTTGGTCAATACAAACTATCATGGATAACACTATGTTATGCTTTGTATATTTATGCTACAGTGTAAGAAGTCAGCAACCTCCAGGGAACAATTCAGCCCCAGATTAAGACATTCAGGTTGTCTATAACATCTGCCTATTAGTTAGATGTCTTCATACACATCATAGTTGGTCTAAATAGTACAGTTAGTGGAATAGAAAAAGCTGTTCAGCTCATCCAAAAATACACATACACACTTGGTGAGTCGAACACTTTTTTCAGGCAACACTGAGCTCTCCATATTTACTCATATATTGACATCTAGTATCATTTGATTTGGCCTGTGTTTTCCTACTTTGTCTTAAGTTTCTACAGACAAATAAATTTAGGCATTTGAATTTGAAACTCATTTCTTGGAAATATATTGTGTCTCAATTTTGGGATTAGACCATGATACGAGCATAGGATAAAAAATAATGTTTAGTTCATGGAAGTTTGCGTAGATAAAGTGTTCCTATCTTCAGCTCTTCAAAAAGAAAAAAGCTATTTCGAACATTTTTTTACATTCCAATGGTGATTTCTGGCATTACTGTAAGTTATTCTAAAAGAATTCCTAATTTGTTAGACTTGAAGATAATAAGTGTAAAATATATTGTTTCAGGTCAGATAAATAGGGATTTATCTGAAGCAAGTAGCTGGATTGGGGTAAAGACAGAAAATTAAAACAAATTTTCCAGAAAAAAAAAATCAAACTCAGCTATTTAGAGGTTGGATTACAATGCTTCTTATGGTCATTTCCTGCTGTTAGCTGGCCAAATTCTTTCATCTTTAAGCAGCATAATGAGTGCAAATTTTGAGATTCCAGCTGCACAACTTTTTTTTTCTTTTTTTCTTCATTTTTGTGGGACTAACCATCCTGTTTGTGTATGCTCCACCTTGTCTTTTTGTAAAATTCAAAGGAATTATTTTCCAATGTTACCCACAAGATTTTGAGGCTTCTCTGCAAACTCTTCATCTGATTTGAACATACAAGCAGCACACTACATCAAAGTTCCTTAAAGACTAGCGTCCTCTTCTGTTTTTAAGCTACTGAAATTAACAAAAAAATTTCAGATCTCGTTTTACAGGCTTGTAAAATTTCGTCTGTCTACTAGAAAGATCTGACATGACACCATGTTTCAAACTCCACTTACACCCAGAATGCATTGGATCTTAGCAATGAAACAAATGCTTAGAATTATTATCTGTGCATTAAGTAACAAAACTTTCTGGAAGCATCCCTTTTTGCACTCATTTTCATTGTTTGAGTCACATTTGTTAAACACTCAGCTCTGAATAATGTAAATTTTTAGAAATAGTCATATGTATGTTGGCGAATTTATAGTTCTTATTTCAAGTATGTAAATCACTGAAGTTGTAGAGTAACAAACAATCCTTACATTCTGTATAAAGGCAAGTTTGCGAGGTTGAATTCTACATTAAAAATCAAAAATAGCCAGAATTTTCATTGCTTAATGTTGCATTAAAAGACAACTTTCTGATACTCTTGTGAATAATAAATAAAATGACCTTTTAAATTAGTCAAACTGTTGGACAAATACTTAGCGAAACAAATAAGACAGTGATTTAAAATAACGAAAGAGTTGCTTTGACTAACTATGAGTTTTGTTCTAAAAGTTTGTTGGGATTTTAATGAGTTTTGTTTGCTTCCACCAGGAATCTGTCAAAATATGGAATCAAATAGTCATAGGAATCAATGTGAATCAACCAGCCACCTATGACAGAACATCAAGGTTTTAAAAGACCTTAATGTAAACTTCCTGTTCTTGTAGAAACCACGGCATCTTGTGAACTGTTGATTAAATAATTGTCAACATGAAGCTACTTTTGTATGTAACAGCATATAGAAAAAATTAGGTACATGTAACAAGTGGGTCATTAGTGACGTGGTTTTTCAGTAGAGACTAAAGTAAGGGTCTCTATAGTTTTTTAACTTTATTCTTAAAAGTTCATATTTTAGCATACTCAGCACTAAACTAGTGATACTAGTATAGCTACATATGGAATACCCTTAAGCTTATATGAGCAACTTACACAATTGTGAAATTAAATCTAAGACAATTAAATAATAAATAATAATAATAATTAATATAATAAAGGAAGAGTAAGGGGAACTGAAAGAAGGGGAACTAAAGAAGAAAAAACATGAGATTGTGTAGTTGAGTTAGTTTTTTCATACTAGGAAAAATCTATACAACTGTTTCCTAAAATATGACAGACTTTTATTTTTTCATAGAGTGATAGCCATAAACATTTGGATTTATGCCTAATTGTAAATGCAGTTTACAAGGTACTCTAGCTATCTAAAGTGAGATTTCCAAGGAAGTATTTACTGTGTGGCTTTAGAAAATATATTATGTGAAAATGTTAGTCCTGTCTTTTTTCTGAGGCCGTATTATACAGCACTTTTTTTATATCTCTATAATGTATGTTAATGTAGATTATTCTTACTGACTAAAGCTCTACATCAATAAAACTCTCATTCAGCAAGGAAATCATATGGCTTGTTATTGTCAACTAATTGTATATTTAAAATAATGCTTTTACAAAATTATTTTAATGTATGTAAATTTACATACCTGTTTAAATTGTTAACATCTGTGCACAATTAAACTATTCCATTAATACCTACTGACCAAGCCATGGTGTGCCATTTGAGGGTTACAGTTCATACTTAGAATTAGTTTTATGATTGATTTTTGGAGAATGTGATCATTTTGCTTACCGTTGTGGTGTAGGCCCTGCTTCCCCCTACTAACAAGCCACATTGCAATGTCAGATCATTCATCAGCATATAAGAACAAAGAGCTGGGATAATTGGGCACTCTACAACCCTGCCTGTTGGTGCAGTGAGCCAAGATATGAAGTAATACGGTACCTCTCTGTCCCGGGATGAGCACAGCAAGTTGGGACAATTAGGCACTCCCTAATTGCACCTGGAACTCCTGATGCAATCACAGTGAGTTGAAGTGATTAGGCGCTCCCTGACCATCTCCAGAACTCCTGTTACCCAGGAAACGTACCTAAATCTTCTCCTGCATGGGTCGCAGCCCACATCTGAGAGGTGCCAAGACTAATTATCTGACAAGACTTATGGCCACGAAATGATAACATTGACCAAAGTCAATAATCTTGCGATTCTATAAATAATGGTTCTAAAGCGAGACCCTTTGAGCTCTCCGGGACCACAGCAGGCTGTGACCGTGTATCTCCCTCTGAGCTGGGACGCCTCTCAGAGCAGTTTTCGCGAGGTTCCGCGAGGTATTTGGATCCTTCCCTGACAGACGCCAGCGAAGGAAAAAGTGAGTAAGTCACTGCGTTTAGATTTTCGCGAAGTATTTTCACAGGATGAAATAGTGTGTAGCTCACTATTTCCTGACCCTGTGTGATTTTCGAAGGATATTGGGTACCAAATTTAACATCTTAAACAAAGGTTAACCTCTATATCTGTGTGTGTGTGTGTGTGTGTATGTGTGTGTATACATGTGTTTTAAGTTAGGAAGCTTCAAATCGTTAACTAAGTTGTCATAACTGCTGATTATTGATTATTGAATAAGTATTGCTAATTACTAATTTAGTTTGTTATTTACTTCAGTAGTGTTAAGATATCATTTATTGTTACTGTTGATTGTTATGAGACCCATACTTACATGTTAAATCACTTTCACTGAAATCCCAACACTACACTCCTTTAGTTATAAACCGTTGACCAAGTCTGGGACTAGGAGTGGATTCAGCCGCACCTAGACTCCTCTGAGAAGGAGTTTAGAAAGCAAGGGGGTCCACTCTGAACCTCGTGACTCAACGGGAGGGCACTCCTTATACCCTTTTCCCTAAACCCTGTATACATCACTCCAACTCGACCCTGACTCAGTTTCCCCTACCCGACCACTGTAAAAAATCACTTCTCTCTGTGCCCCCCCCCCCGCCATTCACTGTGACAGTTGCACCTAAGCACCACTCTGACTCAATTCCCTTTCACAATCCCTTCACACAGTAAGTAATAGAGTGAATCTTGCCATTGAATTCTGTAAAGTCGCACTTTTTACAAACTTATATTAAAAATCACCTTTCCATCATATCTTTGTTGGTGATTATTTGAGCGACCGTTAAACATTAACCACTCTCCTCCACTACAGGAACAAACTTGTGATTTAGACTTTATGAAGCTCTTAAGATACAAAACTATTAATTGGAACTTTATCGGAATCCATAGTTATTGTCATGGAAGACTAGTACAACGAACAAGGAAAAAACCTGAAATGGAATCTAATGATCACATGCCTGTTAGTTATATAAATCATAATGACATGTCTGTCAGTTACCTTGGAATTTCCTGTTCATTTGAGACAAATAATGCAAAGACAAACCTCTTCAAATATCCAGCCTATATAGTAATTGAAGAGGAAAGTACAAGCTCATCATACTACTTTAATTCTTGTAAGATTTTTAGGCTTCCATGTACCAGGGGAAATGCTCCAGGGACACAAGTCTCCAGAATGTTGCAGAAAGCAAGAAACCAATACTATTTACATAACATGTACCTAGTTCAACTTGAAGACTATGCAACTAACAAATTTCTGTAGATGTGTCTCAGACCTAGTTCAAATAAGAATTTAAACCTATTTCCAGTACAATAAAATACATTCAAGTAATAACTATTTTCATGCAACTCCCTGAATTCTGCATTTTTTTTTCCTGCATGATTATATTAGCAGTGAAGAAAGTGCAACAAAAGTCATATCTCCTCTTATCCTAAAACTTACTTCACTCATTGCCTGTGTTATAAGCAAAGAGTGTATGTATGTTTTCTTGGGCATTCAAATGGTGTTTTTTGCTTTTTTTTTTTTTTACAAAACATAAATGACATTAAATACTATTTAACTTATTTGTTTTATCTGATATTTTATCTTATATTTTGGGATTTAACTAATAATTTCAGTCTCCATTCCCAAGGTGACAAAATAACTAGGTGCCAAATTTATGTCACCTATATACTCTTATGCTCCCATTACAGTGAAGAGCTCTAGAACTTCACTTAGTTGTATGCATATATGCATCTAATGCTACCTGTGGTTCCTGTGTCTTACTTAACAGTCCTATTTCAAATACATGCTACTAGGGTATTCTTCAGTCAAGGAAGTAAACCGAAATCCTGCTTTTATATCCATGAATTTAGATCTTGACAATCTATAGCTGAATGCCAAACATTATGTCCAGGCTTTTCAGAATAATGCTTTTCTACTGATCTTCCAGCCTAATTTTTGAGCAGACCATATAAAAAGTTAAAAAGCATCTCTGGTTTTCAATGTAGCTGATACCATATGTAGTGATTAGCCCTCAGATTAGAACTGAACTTCTTATTGTTCCATGAGTGTGTATGCCTTGTAACCTTCTAAATACCTGATATAAAAACTAAAAATAATGAAGAATCAATTGTAAAACATGACCTCAAGTGAAACGTGTATATGATGGACCTTGATTTACAGTGGATGATGATATACATCATACTTCTGAAGTTCCAGTATCTCAGGTATCATAATAGTCTAGTGTAATGCCAACAGTTGGCAAGTACTGAGAAGTAAAGGATATTATGAGAAATTTAAGTTGCTAAGTTTTTTTCGTTAACTCTCTGCCCTTGAAAAATAGGAAGTGAGAACTACAAAGTTCTCCCACAGTGCAAACAGCAGGGAAACCCCAAGCATCTCACTTGCTCTAAATTCCAAATTAAAGACAGT
>VZSC01016564.1:105394-190652 GCA_013398225.1 Steatornis caripensis | reverse complement strand
AGAGGAGAGGAGAGGAGAGGAGAGGAGAGGATTTTCAGCTTCACTCCATAAATCCAGTATATATAAAGCCAAGATCTTAATTCTAAGTGTTTCGACTTGTCAATATTAGTCACGTTTCAGAGCCATGGAAAGAATGTCCAGATAGAACTGAATAATTTTTCTCTTGCTGAATGTAAACTTCTGGTCAATTCAAGGTACATATATTTGTGGCCTTTGACATACATGCCCTAGATGACTTTCATACTTTAGCTCCTCCCCGCTATATTAGCTCTGTAAACCAAGGAGGAGAATCAGGATGTAGTACAGCTGAGGACTTTAAACCCTCAGATTTAAGCAATAAATACTACTCAGTAGAGACAAAATGCATTGTTTATGTATTAGAAATCTCTGTGAAAGCTTGGGTAAAAAGAGATGTACTCTGAAATATGAAAAAATAAAATCTAATCTTGAGGTCATTTGAATAGATTTTGTTGAACCATATTTAACAATATGTCCTGTAAAAACATTAAATGAACTGAAAAAAATGTTCTGTATTATTAAAAAAAAAAAATTCTGCTTTTATTCTAAATTCAATTGCAGGATGTCTTGCTCAGAAGAATTGAAGTAAACAATTTGATAGAAAAGAAACTCTAATGAGAGAAAGATGTCTTAAANACTGAAAAAAATGTTCTGTATTATTAAAAAAAAAAAATTCTGCTTTTATTCTAAATTCAATTGCAGGATGTCTTGCTCAGAAGAATTGAAGTAAACAATTTGATAGAAAAGAAACTCTAATGAGAGAAAGATGTCTTAAATTCCATCAGGTTAGTAAACAATTTTCTAAACTTTTCTGAGGAAATCCTTGTAAGTTGCTAAGGAAATTTGACACACAGGCAATACATTCGGCTATATTTGACTACAATATTTAAACAAAGATTATTTTACTGCCTACAGCAAATGTGCTTTATATCCAAAGCATTTTGTCTGGCAATTCAGATGTTTATATATCTTTTTTTGTCTGTTGAACAAAAATGCAACTAAAAACCAGTAAATCTTTCACCAAATATTTCTTAAAAAATGTTTCCTTTTCATAGTGTTTATATGAAGAACAGTATTTTGTACAACAGTGTAATCTTCAAATAATATAGCTTCTCTATATGACTACAGTAAAATAATATCTTAAGTGTTTAATTTTTGTTACTCATTACGTATTGACAACAGTGACATTCTGAGACATTCTATAAGCATGAGGGCCGCACAAGCCGAAGGAAAATTATTTACAGCCCAGAGTAAAAGTTAGTTATTAATAGTAATGTTGTAAGATGCTTTTCCTCTTTCTTTGTGTCTGGTGTTCTCGTGGGACATTGCACAAAGGCCTAGCAGTTAAAAACATCTTCAAGGGAAGACAGAAGACAAATCATCATCATCTTCCATAATATGTGCAACAAAGTGTTAAGTGACAGCTAACCAGCAATCCACAGTCTCAAAGGCAGGCTGTGTGTCAAAGTAAATGTCAGCACTTTCAGGATAAGGCCCACTTCTTCCAGCCCAAGACATTTCTGTTTGTTCAGATTAAGTGTTTTGAGCAAATTTAGCAATCTTCTGAAGTGTATCTCTAAATCCAAGCATCGAAGTATTCACTTTGAAGCTAATGTTCTTACAAATTAAAGTACTTAAAAAGCTTGTAGAATCAGCTCTGTTGTTGCACAGGTGAAGAGATTGCTTTAGATACTAATATACATCTGCAGTGCTGAAAGACATCAGGAAGAAAAGTCTCTCTGAGACACAGAGCACTCCCACACAGGTCTGACACAGGTAGGAAGCTGCAGAATTAAGCACTTCTCACTGAGGAGCAAACAAAACCAAAATCAAACAGTTGACTTCAGGTGAAACAGTGGAGATTCAGTACCTCAGTTGGTGGCAGAGAAATATTATTTGAATAATTATATTCTGTATTTTATTTATTATTTTATTTTATTTTATACTTCTACATGGATCTGAGTAAGCAGGAGATAAAGCCAGATAATTTTGTCTTACATTACAGAACCATACTCTGTGGGTCATGTCCCATGTTGAACACACTTTGGTGTTCCAGGGACACTACATAGTGATTTGGTGGAGGGGAAGAAAAGGTCTTTTGTCATCATTTTTCTTAGACCATAAATTTCTTACTTTCTCTGTATGCTGTCCATATACTGCTCAAGTGTTCCCATTGAATCTCCATTTACAGTACTACTCTCAGCATCTGTATTGCATTTGTAACCTCGTGTTTTCAGAATACATTGCATTTTGAATGTGTTTTCCTTGTATACCTTTTCAAAGATGCCTCTTTCAGAATAAATGCCCTTTTGAACAGACTTTGAATCAGTCATAAGAAATGCTCTTCCCAGCTGTTTGTCTTCAGGTTGCCTGATGCAAGGAGTTGCATTCATAAAGTCTAAGTTTCGTGATCCTAGCAGCGAAAATTTGCTTCCTCTTTGCAGGGGCCCACACCTCTGCAAAGTCCATACAAACTGTGCTGCCCGTCGTTAGATTGCTAATGAAGTGGAAAATATGTTACTTCGGACATTTTCTTAAGGTAACATACAAGTATTAGCTTGAGATCCAGTTCAGAACTAAAACTAGATGCCTGAAGAGACATTTGTTTAGAAACTCAGCAGTGAACATCAGTCTTTTCCTCCAATTTTGATCCATTAAAAAAGCTTTTAAGACTCGGGGTGTCTTTACAAAGCTCTAAATTTAAAACAAATCTTGCAAAGTACATCAGGTGGCATCAGAAACAGAAGTGGCAGAAGAAATAGGTCTCTCCAATTTCTTTGTGGTGGGATAACCAGAAAGAGCAACGGTCTGTTTGGGACTGTAGTTTTGCAACACTGTCTGAATCAGGCTGGCAAGCACTTGAAGAGTAAGAAAGAGAAAGAGAAAGATGAGCAGGATTAAAAGGACATCCGGAGGCGCTGGGTTCCCTGGCACGAAATGGCTATTGAAATTGTGAAGTGAGAAAAGCTAAATATGATTACAATCTTCTTTTAGCCATCTGTTGTGGTTTTTCCTAGCTTTCTTCAGCCCAGCATCTGAAACACAGTCCTTCCAAATATGCCTCATTGCTTTACAGGTATACTACTCCAAAAAATAACTGTGTATCTTAAAATTATGTTCTGCCTCTGCCGTGCCACAGAACGGTTACCCAGACATTGGGGTGCATGTTGCTATAAAGGAACTACTGAAATTGGCAGCAGGTCCTTAACTCTGCAGAGGTTGAATCTTAGGCCACTGGATTTACCAGTGCTGTTTTTGAAACCTGTCTGCATGAAGATCTTGCCCTTGTCAGTTTTACTTAAGCATTGCACCTACTGCCACACTGTAAATTGCAATTCATTTCTATAAAATCAAGTTAAGTGGAAGGGAGGATTTGAGGTAAAGTCCAGGAGTTTTGTTTTCGTTTATCTGTGCCTAAATTCCATCTTCAGAATATTGATTAAAATGAGTGACGAGATTCTTCCTACCATTTGTAGGACTTTATACTTAAAATGCAAACATGACTCTGATTAATATGATGCAAATAAGATTCCTCACCCAGTGACTCATTACAAATAAAAACCAAACATGCAGTTATCTACATCTAAATTTGTTGCTGCTGTTGTTTCCAGATAACTTGGAAGACTAGTAAAAACACACTCAACATGACACATGGCAGGATATTTTGTTACCACTTTTTGATAGCATTTCTGACACATAGAAACAGAAAGCAAGTAATTAATTTTGTCATTCATCCTTTTGAATGAATATCAACAATTTCAGCAACTTCAGCAATTTCAAATATAATTTTATTTTTGTAGTTCAAGTTGATATTTATACTTACAAGGACACTGAACCCAGGGCAGACCAACTTTTCTGTTCATAAAAGTCCTCACTAAATACTGCTTGACAAATAAAAATGAATGTTATAAATTGGCTGCAGTCAGTATAATTCAAGGCAGAACAGATGTTCATAATATTCTCAGTGATGTAAAGAATGCAAAATAGGAAATTTACATGAGTATTTGCAAAATTTTACAGTGCTGGGAAAATGGAGATATTCCTCTTCATGGATACACAATAGAGAGATTTCTCAGTAGTAGCTCTGACCTGCAATTCTAAAAAGAAACCTTTTTATATGACATAAATTAAGATTAAGATGTGATGCTACATCAGCCAGCTCAATCATTCTAATGATTACTTTGTGTAAAGACAGGACATTTGACTAGTTGAAAGATCTGAGATCAAGTCCCATCTCCGGCACTGGTCAGTTGAGTTGGTCTCAGAAAAATCAAGTCTTTTCTTTGTGACTCTTTCTTATTCTCTGCCAAAACCATCATTCTAAACTAACTAGAGTGAGATTCACTGGGTGAACATCTACACACAGCCTCATCTAGACTCTTACTTTTACTGCAGAGAAAATAGTAGCTTTGAGCATATTATTCATCTGAGGAGAAGATACATATTTCAAATTTGTAAATCACATCTTTGAAGTTGTTATTTCCTTCTAATGGTTACAGCTGCATGGATCAAATATATATGGTAGACAGGTAAAGTTAGGTTAAAAGAGTGTGACTCCATTGGGTCCTACAGTAACAAGTAGTATGGTCCAGAAGGAGTAGCTCTCAGAGCAAAACGTTGTTAAGGGTCCAACATCCATGCTAAAGGTGTTTCAGGGGTTTTAGTTCAAACAAGAAGTAAAAGGCATTAGAGAAGCACATAATCTGGTTTCACTTCATCCCAGAAGAACCAATTTTACAATCTCCAAGGCAGTTCCATGGTGAGAGCCAAAGTGCGATAAGAGGGAACAATCAGAATATGCTCTTCCAAGGTTCCATTCTTCTCTGAACTAAAATACTAGTATAGATGTGCCCATTGCCTCTTACTTTCTGACTATGGCCTGCATAATATAGAGTCAAGACGCAGAATTATTTCACAGTATTTCAATAACAGTCACTAATAATAGCAGTGATCCTCCAAAAATTCTTTTCCCAGCTTCGGCTGATACTTCTGAGGAGTCTGATACTGATGGATTTATCTCCTTCCACCATAAAATATTTTGCCTTTATTTTGTTCAGCCTGCATAGCATCTTCCATATTGTGGATCACCTCCATGAACTCACTTGATTTTGGCTAATTTGCTTTCTCAAGGGTGAGGATGAGGGAGGAAGATTTGAAGATCACTCTCCAAAATGACTCACACTATCCCATGACTTTCTGCACTCTTCGATGCTTTTTGACAGACTCAGCATCTTATATTCTGTGCTTGCAGCAACAGAAAGGACACGAACTCAGTCTTTTATTGTATATCACTCAACACTGTCTAGTATGACTGTGTGGGATTCAGTTGTCTTTCAATCACTGTTTTACTTTGTACCTTTTTACTTAAATTTTGTCACCCCGGCTCTGTTTGGGAAGATTTTTCGTCCTTTCAAAGCCTTATTTGTGATTATCTTCCTTCTGTACCATGTTATGGGGCTGGTGAAATTCAGATTTTCTTTTCCTTTTTTTAACTTAGGCTCATAATTCCGAAAGTAACTGAAGGATTTAAACATTGTTTTTGAAGTCAGTGTAGTACTGCATTGCAAGGTATATATAAAAGATATAAAAATCAAACCCTCATTTTCAAAACAGAACGATTAAACTTTTTTTTCTGTGGGGTCTCGTTGTTAGATATCTGCATGGCTTTGCCACAACTGATCCCTAGTTAAAGATATAAAATTGCTGAATTCCTGAATTTGTTGAGATTGTGATGCTCTCAACATTTTAAGGCCAAACAGTGAACTCTAGATTCAAGCTATGGCAAGAACGGTACAAGAAGGATTGATTTTGGTGTGTGGTGGTGGGGGAGGGGTTTGGTTTATTTTTTTTTTTAAGTCCTCTTCAAGCCTGCATGTAGCTTAAGCTGCAATAACTGCAGCCCAGGGCAGTGTCAGTGAGGCAATGAACACCTTATCTAGGCAGCTTTCATTTCCTGTTGAAAGGGGTTGCTGAGGTATGCGCTGAATCCACATCTCCCCCCACAAACTAATTCGTCTTTACAATCTCCCAGTGATCTTCCTTCCCACAGCAGAGGAAGAAGACTGTGCCTCCTCACACTGCCGCAAACACCTTCCTCTTCAATGCCAACAGATTTGATTCAATGTGAATGTGAGACTGGGGGGATCCTGGATGTCCCCCAGCAATTCAAGGTCCTCCCAAAGGGCTCCACCAGCTTTGGTGGCACGAGGGTATGGCCTTCGTGACACAAAACAGAGCAGGAAATTTCCGATTTTCTTTTTTTCTTAGGAATTTCAGTTCACACTTTCAGGGAACTAACTTGAACTGTATGTTGCAGTCTTCAAAAATCTATAGTTTCCATAACAAAAACAATGATATGTGATATAGATGTGATATGGAAGTACCTTCATTCTTAATAAATGTGATATAGATGTGATATGGAAGTACCTTCATTCTTAATAAAACCAAATAACTAAACATTATGATATTCAGCCATTTTCAGTCTTCCCCCTGCTTGCTAATGAGATTAAATGCCAACTTGATGGGAGACAGATTATTTTTAAACTGTAAAAAATTATGTTTTCAATTTATAGGACTTGATCTAAAGTCAGGTTTATATACAGTCAGAATAGGTTAATAAATAGTTAAAGGTTCCTGCATGGGCTTTTAGACATCCATGTTTGCTTGAGGTTTTTTCCCTTTTGGGTACTGCAGACTAGATTTGTCTGGGCCAATAGAAATTAATTTGACCTGTAAAATTTACCCTCCCTGAAGCAATGCAGCGAGCTTAGCAAGATTGTTTTGTCTAAGTCACTTAGGAAGGGTTGGGTGGGTTGGGCAACCAGCTGCTATTCAAGTAAGACTGGAAAGCAGCAGAATAAGAAATTTAGATACTTATCTGAGATGCAATTCATCATTAGCGATACCATCAAGACCCCTGTGCTATATTTCAGTAGGGGTGAGATACATAAAAACTGACATAATATAGCAAATTTCTAACGTTCATTAACACATCAGGGGAAGCAAAAGATGGAAATTTCCCTTTCCTTCTACTCTCCCACATCTGTTGACAAAGCCAAGCAGCAAACTCTCTGGGAAAAAAAAAAAAAGATAAAAAAACCTCAAGGACCCCTCACCCCCAAACTCATGCCACTCGAAAACTCAGAGGTAGTATCTGAACGTACTGAGAAAATCTTAATGTCTGCTATGAATTCTGACTTCTTCCAATGATCTTAACTCAGTAGCTCAGTTTGCTACTGAAAACTGAAACTGAAAAAGATCTCAAAGCTGGAAATTACAAGGTCATTTAATTGTAATACTGACCCTGTTAAGTTCATGCTGTATCTTTGCTCTCAGCTCCAGCTGCAGTATTTTGGCTGTGGACTGGTTTTACAGTTATTTCATTTGCAGGTTGTATTGTTTGCTATTATCACAGCTGAAACTATAGTTTCCCCTGGAAATGGCAAAATGGTAACAGGGCACTGTCTCAAACTGTAGTCTGCACAAAGGTGGAAATTTTCCGCAGTCTCACTAATTTGGACAATAGCTGTACAGCGAATAGGCATGCCCAGTGTACGGTACCCTTGTGTACAGCTAAGCTTTGCAAAAGTTACTCCTTACTGTTTTGTCTTCTTGCATGAATGCTTTTACAGAAATTATTCACAATTATCATTAATTCACAGGCTACAGCTGAATAGGCTGGGGGGCACAAGGGACCGTTTTGGACATGTATCCTGCTTAATAAAGACCACAGGACCTCTGCCAATAAGTAATTCCTGACTTGTGTTCAGACCTGATTTACTGAAGGGACTTCGTCAACAGACAGTTCTTTATCGATGCACTGTCTGTGAGCAGCTCATCTTCAAAGTGCAGATTTTGCTGCATAAATTTTGTTCAATCATAGAATGTTTTGAGTTGGAAGGGACCTTTAAGGATCATCTAGTCCAACCCCTCTGCCATGGGCAGGGACATCTTTCACTAGACCAGGTTTTTCAAAGCCTTGTCCAGCCTGAATTTGAACACTTCCAGTGTTGGGGCATCCGCTTCTCTGGGCAACCTTCTCCAGTGTCTCACTACCCTGATCATAAAAAATGTCTTCCTTATAACCAATCCAAATCAGCCCTCTTTCAGTGTATTTGTTCTGGCTGGTTAATAAACAAAGTCACATGCTATCATTTCCTTCCCTTGGAAGTATGAGTCAGGTAAGTAAAAAATAAAGGAAAATGTGCAAAATGCAAGTTAATACTAGGGCAGGATCCTCACTTGATGTCAGTCACCTAAATTATGTTCAAGTCAACCATTATGCCAGTGTACATCAACTGAGAATCTGTCCCCCAGGGAGCAGAAATAATATGATACGGTTTTTACAGCAATAATCAGGAAACACATGAACTAGATTTGTTTGTAACTTCATCTTTTGAATAAACCCAGAAAACCATTTTATTTCAGTAAGATGTGCAATAGTAGAACAAAAGACACTGGCTTATTAATAGAATATGTATATTGAAGAGTATTTAATGTTGCTAAAACATAATTGATTTTGTATTCAAACACAGAAGAAACTAAGATGGTGATAAGGAGCCACAAATTTCTGATTTTGTTTCAGTTTTGATTTTGCTTAAAGCTCAAGTGGCAAATGATGATGCGCACCTTTCGCAGAGAAGAGGTGGCATAAATAGGATTGTCTTGCTGCCAATGCATCCACTGAAATCGGATTTGCTGGTTACACTGTAGTCTTTTTCCTGACCAGAGTAGCCTGATAGACAAGCCACTGTGAGCCCAACATAAAAAGTGGAGGCTTAATGTCATTTCGAACAAGCTTTGAAGTCTGAGTGTTTGCTAGATACTTGGCCCATATGAACTGTTCATTCTCCGACACTAATACTGACTCCCTGTGTAACCTCCATTAACATCACTTCTCTGCATCATTTATAGAAACAGTGGTACCATATGCCAAGGCATTAATTGGTCAATGTTGCTCTGGTACAAGAGCACCATATCCTTATTACCGCATCCTGATCAGGTGCTCATTTTATCAGAGAGTGAAGGTCCAGGCAGAAGTCGTCCACTTAAATCAGCTGTCAGTTCAGAAAGCGTCTAACAAGGAAAAAAAAAACAGAAATAAACAATATTTTATCAATTATTTAGATACATTTAAATAATGAACTTTGTGAGGCAATCTACTGTTCCTGCTTGTAGAAAACCAGTATTATGGGACAGTTATATTTGGTAAGTCTCTGCGCAAAATAATTACGTAGCACATTTAGCACAATCACACCTTTAGTAATAACATTAATGCTTTGCTCTTCATAATGTTATGTATATAACATAACCTCTAAACTGCTAATGCTTTGTGTAGAGTCTGCCTCAAGACTGATTCTTGAAATAATAGAAAACAAACGTTCAAACCTTAGCAAACCCATTTACAAAACTTGTTACTATTACCAGGAGATCAGTAATCTCTTATTTGTTGAGTACTTATGATATCTCTTCTGAAAGTTTGTCATTTAAGCAATTTACTTTTACTCGGAGTTTCACATTCCTAGAGACTGACATAATGAAAACAGTAAAATTCATCTTTCTTCTTTCTTCCTATGTATTACAGTGCAGGTTTTATCTTAATGAGATTTCTATAACCTACTTTTGAACCTCTTCCTAACATACAGCTAACTGCCATTGTCCATAATTCAGCAGATTTCACAAATCATTTCTCAGTGCTTCCACAGCACTGGGAATATTGGCTTTCCACAGAGCACAGCAGGCTGCACAAACGGCCCTGCCATTTTTTGGCTAGATGTACCAAGTGATCTTCTTTTAGTTTATACAATTTGCAGTCACCTGACGTTTCAGCTTTACTTCACTACTGGATATTAAAAAGGCTAAGGTATCTCACGCTTAAGTGGCCTGGTCTTGCATTGCTTGAGCCTGGTGCAGAGTATTACCTACTTTCTCAATTCTGGATGTGTAACCTGCTCCCGTGCCTCTGGACCGTAACGCAACTCAGCTTCATTAGCAGTCCTCTCACTCATGGCAAAGTAGTGTTGGATACATATGAACGCTTGTACATACACACAATATCTGAGCTAATCAGGCAGTCACAGATCGACAGAAAATACAGCTGCAAGGGGTGCCGTAAGGCAGCTGCACTGTATCTCATTCACTGAGAGCTGTCTTTTGTCCTAAAGAGCGTGTTTTGCCCTGAGCAGAGAATCCCTCATTGCCTCTGGGTAGCCCCCACACTGCTGCACTGTCCTGACTGCAGGGAGAATGTAGGGAGCAAGGAATGAGGAAATACTCTAAAAAGTCAAAGATCTGAAAAAAATATGCCTTTTCTTAGATAACAGCTACCTAACCATCTCAGCAGTAACACCTAGCTTGTCTTAATCCAGCTCTTTCAAGCATTCTACTGACAAGTGCTTTTTAAAGGCAGCGGTCTTGGGAGGGAGATGTTAACTAAGTAAACCCTGCATTGCCTGCATTGACATTTTTAATGAAGCTGAAAAATGAACAAGGAAATCAATCCAAGCTGTCTTGGCTCTGTTATGTGAGAAAAAAAACAGTAGTGGGTATAAGTGGGAGAGAAATATATTTTTTGCCAAATGCAAGACTTCTGACTAGAACATGTAATTTGCTGAACAAGAAATGTTATTTTCAGGAGATTTTTTAAAATTTAATTTCGTAAAAAAGTGAAACAATCATGAAAATACTTCCTTCAAAGACAAGATTTCCTGGACCTCATTGAATTGAGACAAAGCAATAAATACTGTTGTTCTTTTAAAATCTTTTTTTTATTTTCTCTCTTTCACCTCCTATTTCTATGCCAAACCTGCTCAACTTGCATGTTCTTGGTAGCTATTAAAAGAAATACAGCAGTCAGTATTCTTTTTCTACTTCAGCATAAACTGGTTATCCAAATATTTTGGCATCAGACATGAAAAGACAACTTCTATGATATCAAAACCTAGCAGAATTTCTTTTTTACTTCTTTAGAGGGAGTTTAATGGAAAATAGCACAAACTTTGGAAATTGCCTCAAGGACAGTTCTGCATAATAATAAATTAACATACTTTTCCTTTTTTTTCTGCTTTTGGCAATATCTTCTCACCGTTTTGTATGAGACTAAATATGTTTCCTGAAGTATATTTCCAGAGTAGAAAAAATGGATCCATTAAAAATAAATAAGAAGGACTGATTATTTTTTGTGAATGAAAATGTCCCTGTGTATTCCAATGACACAAAGACTTTTTTAAGAACATGACAAAATTCTACAGGGTTTGGGTAAAAAGTAAAAAAGATCATACGCATTTATTAATGAATCTTCAGTGGCAAATGAAAACATAAGGAACAATATTTTTTTTCTTCTAAATATTTTACAAGTCATAAAATACCTAATATTTATCTACGGTTCTTTTCTAAGAAAATATAGTTGCACAAGACCTGCTTTCTTCCATGTGGAATGAGAGATAATTTATTAATGGCATTAGGCGTTGATTGTATTAACCTCCAGCTTCTAAAAACAAATAAGCTGTTTTCAAAGCTGTGCAAAGTTTTGCTAGCTGCTTCCCGAAGCTGCACCTACTCTCCTCACCACTTCATTCTTCAGGGACGTTCATCCTGACCTTGCTAGCTTGACAGTTATATTTTTCCCACTGATTTTATTGTGACAGAAGCTATCAAGCTTATCAAGGGTCGTGCTGTCAGTCAGATGCACAACATCCAGTAGATCTTGAGGTCAGGTGTCTGGAAAAAAATGAACAAAATGCATTGATTTGTAACCGAAGGAGGAATTTCTACAGTGTCTCTGATATCTCACAGAGTTTGTGCAGTTGTGGCTTAGGGCAGAATTTGTAAAAGTTGGTTTTGTTCACTTAAGGCCTCTCTTCCATGGCTGACATGAGACACAACGTTTACTGTGGCCTTTCCTGTGATGCAATGGCTACAGAGTCTAAAATACCCTGTTTTATTTATTTATTTCATGGTTTTGAAAAAGGATGGATCCTTGAGATACTGTACCTCCATGTCAAGACTGTTCTGGGGCAAATCAATCAAAGCAAACCAGCCAAAGCAATAAAACCACCACTACTCTTGCTCCTGTGCTTGTACCACAGCGCCCGACGGACCGGGAGATCACACAGGACACATCTGTGGCCATGCTCACTTATCCGTCACAGCACCCAGCACGTCATGGCTCTACAGCGGACAGCTGGGAGCGGCCTCTGCAGGTGGCCATGCTGGCAAGAGAGATGCCTGAACACCACTTGGCTTGGCGTACCACGAGCTGTAAATACCTGGACCAAGTGGCGAATCCTTTTTCTGCTTCGGAAGTGAACTATTATTAATTTTATAGCATGTCCATGTTCAGGGGGGTTTTACTGCTTTCCTAAGAAGCAGCTTTATTGTACGTCTCAAATAACCGAATCGTGTCCTATGTTGCTGCCAGCGCGGGAGCGAAAGCAAAAACTAGAAGCAGGGACGGGACAGAGCAGGAAACGCAGTGAAAGTGTGTGTTTGCAGTCCTGTCAAAGTGCTACGGTCTTCCCTGCTTGAAGCATCTCAGCTATGCCAGCCCTGATTGTCTCTTAACCAGAGCTGCCAACTGGGCTAAATCGCATGGTGACTTTGTGAGGCTGACAAATGTAGGTTAAAATGCACCAGCCAAGCTCATTTCCATTTGGATTTTACCCAAAGTCTCAGATAAAGGGCCTGAGCAATAATTTGATGCACTAATTAGCCCTTAAAAAGGATTGTTATTTTTAGGTGCTTAAAGTTTTGTTTCAGAGGAGAAAAAGTCTTTGGTATATTTTGAAGAATTTTGTGGAGATGCCTGCTGCAAGTAAGAATAAACAAACGAGCTCTTTCAAATTCCTGGAAATGACTGAGACATGTTGTGAATTCTTTGAATTAGTAAAATAGACTGCAAGTGACCAAGCATGTAAAAAGCAGTGTTAACATGTCACAGAGGACCACAGTTGGTTGACTACTGCATTTCGACTTTAATTCTTTTCTAAATACACTTTATAGTTTAACATTTCATTCCTAACACAGTATAACAAAGGACCAGTGTATGTTTTGTTACAAAAAGCCTACATGGAAAGAATACTAAAACTGGAGAATAAAGTGGTGAAAACTGAAGAAAACTTTAGTTGTTCAAATTTAATTTACTTCTGTTAATATAGTTTTAAGAACATGACAGTATATGATTTTTACAAATATTTTCCTTTGGTACTCGTTCCTTGGGTGGTCTCACACCTTGTTTACTGCACACCCTCCACAGTTCACCTGAATAGTTGATTGTTATTTCTGAATAATTAATATTGTCACAGGACATTATCCAAAGTTTTCTGGAATAATTGCCTAGAGTTAGGTTTCCAAGCCCTTATCAGTTAATTAAAATTAGTGAACCAGCAAATCCTACTGGAATCATTTGAGACCCAACACTTTTGAAACACTAATTGCTTATTGCAATTGTTAATTGTTTATGCAGGTATCTGCATTAAGTCTGCAGCTCAAGGAAAACATGCTTGGGGGGAACTGAGGAAATAACTCTCCAAGCCATCAGGATTTAGTTCAGATCATAGAACACTTCTTCTTCTTAAGTGTCATCCATTCTTCACACTCACCTCTCCTTCTGAGTTGCAGAAGTGTAAAATTACCTGCCAGCAAAGTCAGAGCGCCATAGGAAGCATGCTAACGTGGGCTTAATGCTGCTACAAGGACGCAGCACTTGAGACAAACACATTCATCTGCCAACACTGACCATACGGTGAGTATCAAATACTTGTACTGCTCAAANGTCTGCAGCTCAAGGAAAACATGCTTGGGGGGAACTGAGGAAATAACTCTCCAAGCCATCAGGATTTAGTTCAGATCATAGAACACTTCTTCTTCTTAAGTGTCATCCATTCTTCACACTCACCTCTCCTTCTGAGTTGCAGAAGTGTAAAATTACCTGCCAGCAAAGTCAGAGCGCCATAGGAAGCATGCTAACGTGGTCTTAATGCTGCTACAAGGACGCAGCACTTGAGACAAACACATTCATCTGACAACACTGACCATACGGTGAGTATCAAACACTTGTACTGCTCAAGAGAGCAACAAAGAAATGCAGATTAGGAAAACACTGATCATCATTTATAATTGCATCCTCAAGTTCAGCTCTGGGTGTGGTTTGATTTTCTTCAAACCCATGTGAAGGAGTAACTCGGCTTCAGTAAAAGCACTAAAACTGTTGTCAAAACAGCATATGTGGAGGACTCAAAACCCTTTTGAGGACAGGTAAGTAAATAAAATAAATAGTGAATGTGCTGGCTATGACAAGCAATGACCTTATTACTACCTGAATAGTATTAGCCAATGCCTCATAGGAAGGGTTTTGTTTATCTTTTCTGTACTAATAACAATTTTCCCCTTGGAAGTGCACAACGACCTGCTTAGTTTTGTACATCCAGGAGCAGCTGTAGAAATTTCAACCTCACCTTCATATAAGCATGTTGGCCACGACAGAGACACTGAAACCGTCACTGGCTATTAACTCTGTTTATTACTGCTTTACCTTCTAGCATGTTCCTGGTTTTGCTCCACTCCTCTTCTGTCTAGGAGCGTGAAAAACCAATACTTTCCTCTGTTTTGACTCTACTAACTGCAAGGACACACGGTGAGTGGCACAGTAAAGGGCATGGCATTCCTCAACTGCATCCTAACTAAACAAAGATTCGCCGTTTCCAGTCTTTGAACATCTCTGAGAGCACAAAAAGAGGAAGCATTTGCATTTCTCGTTTATATTGTTCTCTTCTCATAAACACAATAAAACAGGACTGTAGGCCAGACCCTTTACTTTGTGTGTCAATCAACTTCTGTGGAGCTGTGTTGATTCATGACATCATTATTTTTGTTGCTACTGCTTGCATGACTGAAGAACCTGCAGACGCCAAGTGAGACAGGAGTCCACTGTGCCAGGTGCTGTAAAGGTAAAAATCTCTTGATAGCCTTTGCTCCAAGTGTCCATGAGCTGACTAGACAAGAGAAACGATATGGGAAAGAAGCAGGCAGCAAAGAGGCAAAGAGAGCTGACTGCTCAGAACCACCCAGCAGAGCAGTGACATAGCTGGGAATAAACTCCAGGTATCCAGAGGCTCAGATCCACTCCTCAGGCCAATAGACTGAGCAGCCTTGCTGGCTAAAATAAACATATATGTTTTAATCTGTGGCCAAACTGCCAGCTACAGTAAAATGCGCTAACAAGATGTACAAAAGCAGGTTTCGCTCTCCAAATCTTTTCTAAACCAAAACAAAACACAACACCCTTTTTTCTCATTGCTCAGTGTCACTCTATTAAATAGTTGAGATATTTAGGATGTCGGACAAATTTATTTGGAAAGCGAAAATAGGAGATTTACTACCGTTTATTTGAAGCTAGCCTCTGGAAATTGAAAGCAATTCTCAAGGATTGTCTCCCTACCACTTCTTTAATGTGCACAGAAACTTAACTCTCCTCATCTAATGGTAGATTTTAACAACTAGGGTGGAAGTCTTGAAAGACTTCTGTACCAAATGAAGTGTTTGCTTGAGGGGCAAACATCTTGCTCAGATAATATGCCCAACAATGCCTAACTGGTTTACCGCAGCAGCTACCTTCTGACACTCGCCGAGAAGTTTTACATCAGCTGTAAATTATGTTGCAAAACTTCCTCATATTAAATCCTGTCAGCAAGACTGTTTCAGCTCCAAGTCTGCTGGGCAGAAAAAAAAGTCAGCACAGCAGAAATATACTTCCTTGTGCTTGACCAAAACTGAAAAAAAAAGAAAGAAAAGAAGAGAAGAAAAATATAAGAAGAAAACCAGAAGTCTTTTTACGGTATTTCTAATCATAGCTTCAAGAAGAGAATAGAGAACCACCTTAAGACTCTGAGTTGGAGTGGAGGAGAGTTTTTTATGTCACTTCTTCATAGCCTTAAGTCATCATTGCCATTGGATGCTGATTTGCAGCTATAAACTAGTTCCAGTGTTTACATTTGGGTTTCTGAAAGAAATGCATATCTCAGGCCAGCAGAGCAAATACATCACTGTCTACAGAAACTGAAGTGAGGCAAGCATGCATTGTATCCAAATGAGGCCTGCAGGAATCCAAGGCAAGCAAAAATTTAATGAGTTACACCCAAAAAAAATGCACACAAAGACAACAGTGAGGACTAAGAAAAGGCATAAAGTGAGCTTTTTTGAACACAGCAATGAATGTGACAGGACTACATCTTTCTGTCCTTATGAAAGAAAGGTCCATTTCACAGTGGGAAGGAAAGACATTTTTTTTTCTGCTCATTAAACTACAGAGAAAGCAAGTGAGGTTTGGGAGCTTATTTCAAAATCATATGAGCTAGAGCAGGAGGTGAAGCCAGATTTTCCCGAGAGAAGAGAACTTTAGGTTCAGCGTGATGATTCTCTGTCTGCTATTGGATGCTGAACATGAGCCCCTGTGCCTACACTCAGTGTTTATGGGGTTTGCAGGGCAGAAGGGCACAGAGCCAAAAAGAAGCTAGCTTCCCTCCCAGGATGGCAGCAAGTGCACTGCAATTGTCTGCTACATCCCAGCAGCTGAAATAACCTGCGTGCTCCTGGAGGTGGAAAGACTTTTGCACCAGTCCTCAGGTCCTGATCCCCCTGTTTGGCTCATTTATGTCGTGCCTCTTGCCCAAATAACTTCCTGCTTCCACCACCAAATGACACTCATTCCACCGCAAATGGCCCCTTTGAAGTCTCAGGGGAGGGGCCTGGATTTTATCCATGACACAGAATCCTAACATAACTGTAACCCTCCTGAATTTTTAATGGGGGTGGGGGGTCGGGTGAGAAGCAGCAGTTACTGAAAGCAAGAGGGAAAAAAAATACAGAAATACAGTTTTGTCAACCTGCAGTAATTAATTAACACATTACTAAAGGACTTCCCAGCAAAAGTAGCCGCTACCATATCTGCACATCCTTGTATGCAATTGTCTCACCAGCTTGAGAAGATTTTCACAACTATGCCACCATTTAGTCAAGTGCTTTTACTTTCAAGGTCAATTAACCCATGGTCATGTCACAGAGAACTCTGAAGAAACTCCTCCGGTCTGACACCTACATTTCATGCCTACCCATGTGGAGGAAAGGGAAGTGAAACTGTTAATTGGTTGTCAAGAAGGATGAAAACATCATTCCTTTGGCTTACTAGACGTTTGCACATAGGAAAGACTATTTCTTTCTCTTTTTTAATTTAGGGAATTAAAAAAAAAATTCCTGTGAAATCCCTTGGAGTCCAGAAAATCAGTATGTCTTGGTTTGAGTTTGAGGCTACATTTTTTTCTAATGACAATAAATAAAATCAAAAGTTTTGCTAAAATGAGAAATCATTCCAGTTCCCAAATGACAACATATCATTTTAAAAATGTGTCAAAGTCAGTCACATGGTGTTTTTGGAATATTTACATTTCTAAAGAAAAGATTTGGCAAAACACATTCTTGAAATATTTTGTTTTCACAAAATCCACCTCTTTACACAAAATTGAAAAAAAAAAGAAAAATATTGGTGAAAGAAACTTTCACTGAGCTCGAATGACAGATGGCTCTTGGGCTATGCAGCTTATGTTAAATGAAGAAAAGTCCTTAAACTGTAGTTCAGGTCACTGCTTAATCTACATGTTTCTCAGTGTCCTTTTAAATCCTGCCACGTTTCCTCAGGTTCATAAGAGTGGACTCTTCCACTCAAAGCACAACACAGATTCTACCTCAGGTCCAGGTTTTCAACTGCAAACTGAAATCATAACATGTCTTCCCCTAGCATGTTTCTTTTAACATGTATAAAGCAGTTCACTGTGATCGCACAAGAAATCTTTGCAAAGAAAATTGCACACAGCCTATGAAACCATAATTAACAATTAACACTGTGAAGGCATAGGATAGTGTAATCTTATAACAGCAGAGAGATTTCTGTTGAGAGACTGAAAAAAAAAAAAAAACCCAACAAAACCCCCAAACCAAACAAACTCCAAACACATAGTATGAATAAAGCATGAAAACTGGGGCAATACAATGTGAAAGGTTACAACGTACAGCACTAGAGACCTGTTTTTCAGTTCATGAGAAAACCAAATAAAATGCCCTATGAGCCTCCTTAAGAAAACACATTATGTACATTCATATTTTTTAGTTCAACCTAAAAGCTGTATAAAACAATCTCTCCCCAGTGTGTTACACATTTGAGACCCATGGGATCTCTCTTATAGTTCTATGCAATTTATTTCTTATAAACTAATCTCCTACTTCCTCTTCCAGCATGGAAAGAAGTTTTATTGCTGTGCTGTTTGGTTTAGCAATGGCAACATGCCATAGACAACCCTCTAGTAAGTATACAAAGCAAATCTAACATTTTCTCATCCAAAATATAAAATCGTACTGGTATACACACCCAGACTTTTTTCCAATGAACCCACCTTCTTGAATCTCACTCTCCTCTCACAGTGACATTGTCCCATTGTCTTTAATCAGAAGCACAATCAATTGTTTCTGCAATGTTTATTATACACTCTGTGCAATACCTGGTAGGTTTTTTTCTTATCTACACAGCCAAAGTAAACTATTCCGAGCATGTCAAAAGATCATCAAGAGGCTAGTGACAATGCTAACTATTTTTTTGTTTGCTCCAACTCTTTGGACTAGCTTGGAATGCTAATCCTTTCCCCAGCAGATACTGCACACAGAGGAGCTTCTAGCAAAGGTGGGAACATAGAGTGTAGCAGACGGCAAGGGTGCGAGGACCTTACAAGAATAAAACCAGGACTGCCTCAAAGAAGGCGGCAGAAAGCTTTCACTTCAGAATTTCATTAGAGAAGACAGACAGAGGTGTGCACAGTCTGGGCTGCAGGTCAATTTCTTGGCACTTATTACTATATAAGCATACTGCCTCAATCGTATTTTTGGAGGTCTCCTAAATCATTCATGGTGCATTCAGAACAAATTGCAGTATTAAAACACTCCAGTGCATGTTTGATGTGTAAAATAAATGCAAAAAGATCACTGTAGAGAATCATAGTATGAGTCAGAAAACAGCATAGCCTAGACATTTGGGCACTCTTCCATGAGAACTAAAAAAAAAAATCAGGGATAAAATCTTTTAAATGGCTAAAAAGTTATAAGAAACTTTATTATTTTGACTTTATTCAATTACTGAGCTATTAGCCTTTCAGATATGATATTCAGCTTGTAATTCAGGAATGTAAGTAACCTTTTTACATCCTTAAGTGCCAGTCTGAGCAACCTAATGCAGGAATTGGGATCTTTTATCTGAGAGACAGTGACTCAATAACAGATGTAATTTTTCTCTAAATTGCACAGTTAACCAGAGAAATTAACCCTCCTACTTTAACATTTTTAACAACTTCCCAGTATTTAACCTAAAATCAAAGCTTAATTCAGTGTTTTGACCAATGCTGACCTAGACAGTAATTTCTACTGTGTGAGTTCCACTGTACCTTTAAGATCTTTGGGGCAGGAAACCCTGATTTTGGTAAGAGTTTCCAGTCAGTATGATGGTGCGTAATAAGTATTGTTATTACAGTTTTCAGCAACAATTTTTGTGTTCCAGTTAGGAAAGAAATTATAGATGGAAAAAAAGGAGAAAAGTAACCACACTCCAGTTTTTGATCATGCATTTTTATAGTGTGTTTTGATTTATTGATCTGGCATCATGGGCTCCTTCTATTCNGGCAAGGGTGCGAGGACCTTACAAGAATAAAACCAGGACTGCCTCAAAGAAGGCGGCAGAAAGCTTTCACTTCAGAATTTCATTAGAGAAGACAGACAGAGGTGTGCACAGTCTGGGCTGCAGGTCAATTTCTTGGCACTTATTACTATATAAGCATACTGCCTCAATCGTATTTTTGGAGGTCTCCTAAATCATTCATGGTGCATTCAGAACAAATTGCAGTATTAAAACACTCCAGTGCATGTTTGATGTGTAAAATAAATGCAAAAAGATCACTGTAGAGAATCATAGTATGAGTCAGAAAACAGCATAGCCTAGACATTTGGGCACTCTTCCATGAGAACTAAAAAAAAAAATCAGGGATAAAATCTTTTAAATGGCTAAAAAGTTATAAGAAACTTTATTATTTTGACTTTATTCAATTACTGAGCTATTAGCCTTTCAGATATGATATTCAGCTTGTAATTCAGGAATGTAAGTAACCTTTTTACATCCTTAAGTGCCAGTCTGAGCAACCTAATGCAGGAATTGGGATCTTTTATCTGAGAGACAGTGACTCAATAACAGATGTAATTTTTCTCTAAATTGCACAGTTAACCAGAGAAATTAACCCTCCTACTTTAACATTTTTAACAACTTCCCAGTATTTAACCTAAAATCAAAGCTTAATTCAGTGTTTTGACCAATGCTGACCTAGACAGTAATTTCTACTGTGTGAGTTCCACTGTACCTTTAAGATCTTTGGGGCAGGAAACCCTGATTTTGGTAAGAGTTTCCAGTCAGTATGATGGTGCGTAATAAGTATTGTTATTACAGTTTTCAGCAACCATTTTTGTGTTCCAGTTAGGCAAGAAATTATAGATGGAAAAAAGGAGAAAAGTAACCACACTCCAGTTTTTGATCATGCATTTTTATAGTGTGTTTTGATTTATTGATCTGGCATCATGGGCTCCTTCTATTCATTTTCTTCTCATCACTTAGTTTAAACAACTTGTCCTGGTATGTTGAAATTTGGAGCAATCTTAGTGACTGAGAAAATTTGAGTGTTACTAAAAAAGAATTGTCTAGGTTTGCATGAGTACTCACTTTAAAATTTAACTAGAGAGGATGAAATTTCTGGTTAAGTTCTGATTTTATCAGAACTAACGATCTGTCTTTAAGTATCAGTGGTGATGACCTCTAATCTCACTAAGATGTTTGTTTACAGAAAAGCTACTTGCTGAATTTAACATAATTGACCACGGTAATTATGGTGAGGGGAATTTGTGTTTCATTCAGGGAACTCCTGGATAGCTTTTCTGGCAACATAGGTAGTTTAAGCCTTTAATCTCCAACAAGCATGTTTTCAACAGACTAGCCTATAAACTGCAGTTTAAGAGCCCTCATGCTTGTTTATATGTCCAGAACCACACAGCTCTCGCATGTNACATAATTGACCACGGTAATTATGGTGAGGGGAATTTGTGTTTCATTCAGGGAACTCCTGGATAGCTTTTCTGGCAACATAGGTAGTTTAAGCCTTTAATCTCCAACAAGCATGTTTTCAACAGACTAGCCTATAAACTGCAGTTTAAGAGCCCTCGTGCTTGTTTATATGTCCAGAACCACACAGCTCTCCCATGCATGTCCATATGCCCAGGGGAGGTGTCAGACTGGCAGCAGAGGAAGAAGAAGGTTGCAGAATAGGTTTCCAGCATAGGTAGAGGCAGAGCAAGTTTACCCTCCTCTGGCCTGCCTGCATGCTCTGGGATCAGATCCCTAGCTGCAGGAGCAATCCAGACTGCCCACCCAGTCATGTAGGTATTTCCACAGGTGGTAGGTTTTGAACAGTATGTTAGCGATTTCCATTTCCAAACTAACCTGAGGCCATTTCAAACGAGTAGCCTAGAGGAGCTGGTATCCACCAACTGGGAAACCCCTCAGCCCTTCACACCCTCGAATTCTCAGTCACATCCTTCAGTAGAGGAGTTCGGATAAGAGCTCAGCAAAGTGAAATTATCCTGGCCCGTGGTGTGTCGCAGGTGGGATTAAACATTGACAATGTGTAATTTTCTTGTGTGCTGTTATGCAGGGTTGCTTTAAAATTCAGACCTTGGATAAGAGAGCTCATTTCGCTTTCTTTTGGCCAACTGCTTCTGTGGCATTCTTGGTTGCCTGATAGGAAGTGACTATAATATACTCACTGTAAGATGGGATTTAGTTCACTTCCTATGTCAAATCATCTGTGTGTTAAAAAATAAAGACTTGAGGCATTTTGGCAATATGTGTAAGGCTGGAGAGTGAAAATCAATGTTTGAATGTTTGTTTTCAAACAATGCATATCTATGAATAACCGTGTATACCTCTATCAATTTAATCTTTTGCTATTCATTAATCATATAACAGGATCCTTAACATTAGTTTTGTCTACAGCCAAAGAAAAAAGTTTTTACTTTGTTAAACTGATCAATTACTCTAAATGTGCTTTTGCAAAATAAAAGGCAAAGGAAACTTGTGACATTCTTCCGTCTGCACACTTGAGATTCAAAAATGAGAAGCCATTCAGTACAGATGATGTAAACAGTTTTGGTAAAAGCAGTCTTCTGATTTCTTGTAGTCTTAAACCAGAGGAAAATACCTGATGCCTCTCTGAGCTGAATCATCAAGTGTTTCTTGTACCCCAAAAAATTTCTTCTAGANAAACATTGACAATGTGTAATTTTCTTGTGTGCTGTTATGCAGGCTTGCTTTAAAATTCAGACCTTGGATAAGAGAGCTCATTTCACTTTCTTTTGGCCAACTGCTTCTGTGGCATTCTTGGTTGCCTGATAGGAAGTGACTATAATATACTCACTGTAAGATGGGATTTAGTTCACTTCCTATGTCAAATCATCTGTGTGTTAAAAAATAAAGACTTGAGGCATTTTGGCAATATGTGTAAGGCTGGAGAGTGAAAATCAATGTTTGAATGTTTGTTTTCAAACAATGCATATCTATGAATAACCGTGTATACCTCTATCAATTTAATCTTTTGCTATTCATTAATCATATAACAGGATCCTTAACATTAGTTTTGTCTACAGCCAAAGAAAAAAGTTTTTACTTTGTTAAACTGATCAATTACTCTAAATGTGCTTTTGCAAAATAAAAGGCAAAGGAAACTTGTGACATTCTTCCGTCTGCACACTTGAGATTCAAAAATGAGAAGCCATTCAGTACAGATGATGTAAACAGTTTTGGTAAAAGCAGTCTTCTGATTTCTTGTAGTCTTAAACCAGAGGAAAATACCTGATGCCTCTCTGAGCTGAATCATCAAGTGTTTCTTGTACCCCAAAAAGTTTCTTCTAGACTCTCTAGAAAATTCAGGCAGATGTCAGCTACATTTTTAGAGATGTCTTGTCCCAGAAGAGTAAGCCACTTTCAGAAATCTTCAGACTTAGGTATCAGAATGAAATAATGGTTTTCAAGGGAAAAAAACCCTTAGCTTTCAGTTTGTCCTGATTCAAACAGCAAAAAAATACAGTATTTCTTTTCATTTTGATTCCAAAAGACAAGAATTCTAAAAACTACCAGCAAAGTGAAAGGTCACTGAATATTATTTTATTGTTCCCTCTTTACTGAAATGTTCGCAGAATCTCAGCCATGTAGAGCTGAAATGAAGCTTTCAGAGTCTCCAGACAAGAGTAAGCAGCCTTCAGACCATACCACATTTAGTGTAAAAACACTGTACAGACCGCAGCCAAAGCAAGGGGGCTTGGGGTCTTTTCTGAACGCAGGTGCGAGACCTCACTGCAACACCTCATCATTTCAAAATGAGTTAAGTAAACCACCGTATGTCAGAAGAGATTTGCTGTAATTCACTGTCATGGGTTTGTTTTGGTTTATTTGTCTGCCTGAGTAATTTGCTAATTTTTTATCAGGAAATGGGTATGGGGCCACAGGAGCTCATTTGGAGAGGGAAGGGTGTTCACAGCTGTTCCACCTACCCACTGAGGGCTGGACGGTAAAGGACTCCCCACTAGTGCACAGGGGTCCCCACCTGGTGAGTTACCCATAGGCACAGCTCAGACATCACGACCGCCTGCCCCCCAGCCCTGCAAAAACCAGCCCCCCCCTCAGCGGGAGTGACTCGCATCAGGACTGGGGAAAAGCCTAACAAAGACAGCCTGCCTTTTTCGAGGTCTTGAATGAGACCCTGAAATGATGTGAGCAAGGCTAAGATTCACTGATTTAAAACTGATTTTGAGTGTCAGAAGTTGGTACTGCTCTGAGAGGAAAAAAAAATATTTTGTGTTTGGGGAAATGCAATCTATGCTGCTTCATTGTGAGAGTATTTCATTTTAAAATAAACAAATCAGAATGGATTGAGAAATAAGGTGAAAATATGCTTTCTCAATAAATAAACAGAGCATTGGGGATATGACTTGATGTGACTTTTCCTAATGGAACGTGATTTTGACTCCAAACAGCAAATCGCACTTGTCAGATAATAAAGGTTAGCCTTGACATTAAATATTATTGCTATTTTGGCTGATGTTAAATATATGTGCTGCATAAAATAAACTATATAGCATGGATAAGGGAAAGTGTTGAGAATACACTCAAGCTATCTTAGAATCATAGAATCATAGAATCATAGAATCTTCCCATCTTTGTAGGAACCTGAACGCCACCAAGCACTCCACCGTGACATGGAAATAAACAGCCAGTCTTTGTGGCAACGTTAAACCCTCGGGAGAGTTTGTTAGACTTGTGAATCTTAAATAAGTAGGTCGTTTGTTTCATTAAAAAAGATAGTACCCCTTTTCTATGGCCATGTTTTAAGTAATAGTTCTGAGAGTATTGCCCAACACACCTATCAAAAAATGAGTCACTAAGTACACCAGAGGCTGGTTGCTGCAGAACAAAAGGGGAGCTGTGACATTTTAACTAAGTTTTACTTCTTCCTTCGGGCTAAACCAATGCCTGATCACAAAACACGTTCATGTCTAGCATGGAAAGTTTCTTTCTCACCACAATTGAAAGCAATATAAATTATAGTTGTTTACATCAGGCTTTCACACTCTCTTGAACATTGGACTTCTCTTGATTTGGCTAGCAGAGAGCCCACAATGTAACCAATAAACTTCATTCCCTAAGCTGTACTGACATCATTCTGGCTAAAAAAAAACAAGGAAGTAAGCTAATCAGAGATCTCCTGATTTATATTCTGTAATGAATACAAAGGGGCAGAAACCAAGGTCTTTTAAATGGAAACTGTCAGCAAAAAAGAAAACAGAAGAGAATTATTTTGGGAGGTGGCCAAGAAAGAGCAAAAGGGTCATGGGGGAAGAGGGGATGCTAGAAAATGAAGGAATGGTCTGGGAGATAATATATATTATTGTAGTGTTGTCCCACTTGATAATGCAATGGGCTCACAATGCCACGTCAGTCAGACTTTGTGAAAAGTCTAGGGTGAAAGCATGGATCTTAAAAGAAATGCATGAACATATTCTATACAGAACTCTGTAAATCACTGTTTTTTTCTTATGGGTCTGAATTTTGTAACATTTTCTTTTGGCCTCAGACACTATTCATTTTGAGAAAATATTCACAAAAAAACCAAAAAATGCCTCAGGTTGAAGAAAACTGTTTCAACTATCGGACATCTTCTGTTTCAAACTCTGTAAATACGTTTATAAGCAATTTTATTCTCATTTCAGAGGGGCAGAATCTCATCTGCTTTCAAACTTTTTGCTCATTTTTCTTCTTTTTTTTTTTCCATAAAAAAATTTCTGTTCATTCACCTTGAAACCTCAGCTCAACATCCTGGCATTGTCAAAACATTTTTCTCCATAAAAAGGTCACATCTACATTCATTAAAGGTAGAGTTTCTGTAAAGGAAAATTTGAATTGAGGAGGACATTATTCCTTGAGAGAGGTATAGAGATACTCGCCACTGTTGTAACCAGCAGTGTGTCCTGGGGGGGGATACGAGTTGGGAGAGATAGACTTGCTCTTCTGAGTCATAGCTGCACAAATTTCACTGGAAAGAGAAGATGACTTTCTCTTTTCAAGGATTTCAGAGATGCTGGAGAGGGCATCAGTTCAAGGTTCGTAGAGTTTAAATGGTCCAGGCCTTGAGTGTCAGACTTGTTCAAGCTNTTTTTTTTTTTCCATAAAAAAATTTCTGTTCATTCACCTTGAAACCTCAGCTCAACATCCTGGCATTGTCAAAACATTTTTCTCCATAAAAAGGTCACATCTACATTCATTAAAGGTAGAGTTTCTGTAAAGGAAAATTTGAATCGAGGAGGACATTATTCCTTGAGAGAGGTATAGAGATACTCGCCACTGTTGTGACCAGCAGTGTGTCCTGGGGGGGGATACGAGTTGGGAGAGATAGACTTGCTCTTCTGAGTCATAGCTGCACAAATTTCACTAGAAAGAGAAGATGACTTTCTCTTTTCAAGTATTTCAGAGATGCTGGAGAGGGCATCAGTTCAAGGTTCGTAGAGTTTAAATGGTCCAGGCCTTGAGTCTCAGACTTGTTCAAGCTTGGAATAAGTGTGCAAAGGCATCTGTAATCACATGGCTACAGGAGACGGGGATTTACAAAACCGTTTTAACTTGGTAACATGAAGAAAACTAGTCCCACTTGAACCCAATACCCTCTGCAAGGTCTGCCTCGTGATGCAAATTCTCAGCTGCACTGGCTGGTATGCTGTGTAGTCTCTCCTCCCTTTCCTTCACTGTTTATTCATTCCCCAATTGTCCTTGATGAATTGGGGAATAGCAGCTCTGCAGCAGCTATTCATTCATAGACGCACTTCTTCTGTAGTGATACATCCCGAGATGAAAACAGTGGATCAAACACCGTATTTCCTTTGTAGGTAATTGGTACAGGTGACCACTGGCCCTTCAGTTGGACCTTTTCTTTGTCGTGTTACCTTCGGCATGACACAGGAAGAACAAACGGAATCTATGAACCTAAAACACTGCTTTGGAGAACAGCAGATCTATCAGCAAGGTAAGCAGGTTTACGAGCACTGACATCAATTCTGCTGAGCCTTCTCATGCCAATAGGCGGATTGAGCTGCTGGAGGAAAGCTGGGATATTCAAAGGTACAGACCTTTAAGCACTGCTCCTCTGGCCATAACTGCAACGTTTGCTGACAGTATATGCAGCAATCAAAAGGAAGAATGGGTCATAAACCCCCTTAAACACAGCACATACACTTTCGGCATTCAATCTGAAAATAAGAGTTCTGGAGGGAACTACTAATACAGGAGTAGACAGAAGAACTATACTTTCAAAAGAAAAGGGAAATGCAAGGGAAGGAAAATGCAAGCTAAACGAGCTGTGGGAAGACACAAAACAGAAATATCAATCCAATAAAACACTTAAAAAAAAATCCAATAATTACATTTAAGCCAGAAAACAGTGACATCAATTATAAGTGTTCAACCATAGTGTAAATAAGTTATTAAAGTAAATCAGCTGAGCCTACAAAAAGCAGTAAAACTATTGTAAGAGGGTTTTAATATATTCTGCTTTGGCCTGAGATCAATGATGATTTGAGAGGGAGGGTTGTTTCTGACCCAGTTCATTCCAACAATTATGTTCATAGCGCAGCTCTGCAAATAGTTGTAACAGCTGAAGAGCTAAGTGTTTTGCAACATGCTATGGAAGATACAAACATACCCATAGCCATAGATATCCAACTGCTGGAAGCACAGCTTCTTCTCAAACCAACAATGATGGCAAATTGTAACGGAGAAACTGACTGGATAGCAAAGCTGGACATACAGTAATGATGCAGTTTTAAACAGCTCATTTTTGTAATGATTCCACCTACATGAGTTGCTGATTTGAGATTCTCTGATAATAATCTCCCTTCATGTTTGTGCTATGTTGCAGTGAGTGTGGTGGCATGCTGCAGGAAATGCAATCATTTCTAAGATGTTCGCAGACTATCTGACAAGAAGATATGTGACCTGATTTCCAAAATTGCAAGCAATTTCAGAGGACTGATTTACCTTACCTGTAGTACATCTCTTGTAAACCATTACATGTTCATATGCAATTGCTCATTAATTGCAACATGTTTTCTAAACAGTTTTGCCAGTTTAACTGATGGAAATATTTGTTTAGGTTTTATAGGCAGTCAGTCTTCACTTGTATTTCCTGGCATTTGGTAGCTCCATGCTTGATATTTATGTCTTTTCAGTGTCACTTAGAGAAAAAAACGAGTTCATTTCCACTGTCCAAATGTGCTATGAAAGAATTAGCTTCCTGGCTTTTTCTCTAACACAAAGAGAAAAACAAAACCAGTGACCACTGGAAAGTTGAAATATTAGTTCAGTATACCCTTTATACTCTCTGAGGATTAAACAATTTACCTAACAAAGCCTTTCCCATCATTCATATGTTTGTCACCAGCAAAACTTCCTTACACTGATAAACTTTGCTCAGGCAAAGCCTTTCTGCTTTGCTACAAGGTTGCTTTAACTCATCTGTCAAGGAGAAACAGAAATCTTATTCAGAAGTCTTTAAATATCTTTCCAACTGCATGACCTCTTTATTGCCTCCAAATTTCTTGAATCCTGTAATCTTCAGGTACTGTCGTGTTAGACTTGTGTGAGCTCCAGACATAGCCAGGGAAAGGGTTTTTACCTAATGTCACTGACACACTGGCTGTCCTGCTCTGGGGATCTCGTACATTGAGGGATTCTGGCTCTGTTCATATTTGCAGGTACCCATTCATCCATTGTACAATCCCTCTGCACCAAACTGAATGCAGTTATAGCAGACATGGCTGATTTAAAGATATGGGAATTTTTTCTTTCTTTTTACTTACAGGAAAGACTATAAGGACTGTCAAAGAAAAGTGCACAAATAAAGAAAACAACAGGCTATTACTAATGAATAACATCTGGACAGAGCTGCATTATGGAATTTTAATATTAAAATTAGCAGTGTTTACAGCATGTTTTGAATGATGTGGATGTGGAATGTCAAATGTCAAACCTCTCCCATCAATCGTCTGGAAAATAAAACAAAACTGCTAAGAGCCATAAAGCAACATCTTGGAATAGTTACAGCATTACTGGTGTGCAATTGATGGAAGATCTATGTATTGCATCAAATCAGACAATTGAACTTAGAACGTCAGCTTGCAACATTGCTTTGTTATACATGAGAGTCCTTCATTCTGAGTAGCCAGAAAGAGGTATGTGGATTTCGGTAACATTTACTGAACTACCATGTGGTCAAAAGAAGCCTCATATGAATAGACTGGCTGTGACCCAGACGTGCTAAGGTCGAGAAGATCATCTTTGTTTTTCTGATCCCATGAGACAGGCTTCTTGTTTATTATTGAACTGTGTTCTCTGTGTCTCACCTCATTCTGTCCAGTTTGACACTCTGCTCTGGTCAGTTAAAGATTTCATACCACATCAGATGTTGGTATTTGTCTCATCTGTTGCTGACCACCTTCATTCCATATCAACAGATCATAAATGTGATCATCTATCCAGCTGAGATCTTCAAGACCTGCACAGTGGGTGTTTGAATACTGCAGCACTTAGAACTTGCAAACGTGCAGAATTTGCATTTTATTTGTCAAGTTGGGCTTACATCTGTTCTTGCTTTGTACATAAAACTAAAATTGCTATTGCGTATGTCCTTCCTCTCAAGGGGGTCCTTGGAGGAATGTTTGAACTTATGGCCTCTATGTATTAATTCTTTTTCTGTTTGGTGCAAGATAGATAACTCTTTTTTTAATCCAATTCATTGGTATCTCAGTTGTACCAACAATGTCTGGTTTGTGCCACTCAGAAAAAACCCAACCTTTTATTTCTCAGTGATCAGGGTTTGAAGGATGGAGACAGTTGGATATACTGCACAACTTGAGCAGACATCCATAAATGTATATCAAAGATTTCATATTGTCACACATATCAATGATGCCAGAGTGGAAATTGTTGACCAATTTGATTTTTTTTTTGTTGGGAATGGAGCTCTGCAATTTCCTTTTTTTCAGCGTCAAACTGCCCCTGTCCTTCCATACTCATTTAACACTGCTATGTGGCGCAATGTTCAATGTCCTCATCTTCAGATGAGCACCTTGAAACTTTGAATCCATTTTTAAGCTGGGCCTGGGATTCTATGATTCAATAAGAATCATGTAGGATAAGACAATTTACTTTTTTTAAATCTTAGCTGACTACCCTGAAGGCAGATGCTTATAGAATGTCTTTACACTTTCTACTTTTTCCTTTAGGTCACATTTTGCCTGGTTTGCTTCTTATTCACATAAACCTAATAAAAGATGATTATTTTTAAGAGCAATCTGAGACACTTCAATAACAGTTTCTCAGCAGGGATTAGTGGCATCTGAATAACTCCTTGTGGCTTTGGCTGACATGACAGAGATATGACTGGAAGAGAATTAATTCAGTTGCTAGATAAGTAAATTGCTCTATAAGTAAAAGAAAAGAAGTTAGTTTCTTTTCGGGCTGGAAATTGAGGTGTCTGCAGTCCTGTCAAAAAAACCCCAATTTCATAACTCCTGTTCTGCAAGCAAGAATGTGTGCTTATCCTAGCCTGAATGATGATCGGCTGCTTGGCTAGTATTTGTCACTCTTACATCATTGCATTGCAATTCTAATAAATGTTCCCTCATCTTTGTATCGCATCTTATCAACTGCATCAGTCCTGAGGTGCAGGAGGTTCCTTCTAGATGCCTTCTCAGTACACAGGTTTTCTTGCCTACCACCAATCATTTATGAGAGATCTCTGTGTTTTCCTTTACATTAACTCTCATCAATTTTAATTAGACTCAGACTAAGCCCAAACCCTTTAGCACAATTTATAACAAAAAGGAAAAGAAACATAGCATGCCTGCCAGATGAATTTTCCCAGAGCTCTCACAGCTCTAAATTACACTACAGACACATCAGGATGTGGTTGGAAGAAGCCTTGCGTTTCCTGCTTCTGCATGCTTTGGATGCATGACCTCAAGATGTCGAAAAGTCAGTGGGTCATGGGGACAAGTCCGGCTTTGTGGGTTATGTTTTCTGGCTTGTAGATATGAAGCACGTAAACAGCTTTTGAAGATACAAGATTTAGTTTTAACAGCTCAAGAGAAGTCACTGGGTTAGATTTTCTGCTCCAAAAGAGACATATTTCAGCTTAAAACTTCTCAATTGCTTCAGCTTTTCATTATGCAAAGTTACCAACAAGGAAACTGTATCATGAAATGATATACTAAAATCCAGAAAAAGAATAAATCACATTTAATTTTTTCAAAAATATACCTGACTTGTCAACATCCCCTACACTACTTTTATCTTTCTTCTTCCTCTTCTTTATCTAGCATGTAAAACTTACTTCTGTTCAGCTTCTAAAATATATTGAGTTCTGCAGTGGTAAGGGTCTTTAAATTAAATTAAACCTTGGTGGCCTGCCATCCAGAATATAAAGAGCAACCTTAATGGGATGCAGGTGCAGCTGAACTGCATCACTGATGTCATGGAAGAGACCCTTGGGGGCTCCCAAAAGTCCCTTATGAAAATCCACCATCACATTAAAGGACTGAAATTATTTCCTTGCTTTGTGGAATCCCTTTTTCAATGACTAGAGATGCCATCCCCAAGGCTCACCGCAATATTTCTGGAGAGCAGGGTCCTTTGTGCTTACCAATAACCTGACAAAACACCTCAAATACAGTTTCTATCCCTTTGAACAGGTCATTTGTATCCTTCCCTAGCCTGCCTTAAAAGCTATATCATGCTGAAATATGACTCAGAAAATAACCCACCCAGCAGGAGATATATATATATATATAATAGTACAGAAGCACAGACATCTGAGGAGGTCTGATGGCCAAAGTGTACAGCCTCCTCGACTCCAAGTATAATTCCAAAAGGCCTTTTTTCCACTTATGTAGAAACCAGATTCAGTCTCTTTCCTATGCTTTCTCTATTCACTGTACCACATATTTGTAGTTTGGAGACATAAAACAGAAAGTGACTGAGAGGCGCAGTTCCTAAAATGGTGACAGCANATATATATATATATAATAGTACAGAAGCACAGACATCTGAGGAGGTCTGATGGCCAAAGTGTACAGCCTCCTCGACTCCAAGTATAATTCCAAAAGGCCTTTTTTCCACTTATGTAGAAACCGGATTCAGTCTCTTTCCTATGCTTTCTCTATTCACTGTACCACATTTGTAGTTTGGAGACATAAAACAGAAAGTGACTGAGAGGCGCAGTTCCTAAAATGGTGACAGCATGTCATACTTTGTGCCCCTGTCTCAACTAACCATGGCCTGGCACATTTTCCTTAGTAAATGGGAAATTACCACATGGAATTTCCAAGAGATTGAGATCTCCTGAACCTCACAGTCTGGTGCCCTTCCCAGTGTTTGCATCAGTTGTTATTATCAAGGAGCTTTGAAAAATATACTGAACACTTGATCACGTTAATTATCATCTTTCATTCACAAATTCATTTTAGCCATGCCTGACACGCACTTTAGGTAGGTAAATATTTACCCTGCTAAATGCTTTTGCACCAAGAGATGAAGACCATTGACTGCATCCACACTCCATAGCACTTGGCCCTGGGTCTCTCCTGGGCCCTGTGTGGTATCCTCAGGTCATAAGACACAGTTATTATTTTCTGTCTATTTTATTCAGTTGGAATGGTCTGAAACAGTCTGAGGAATATGTTGGAGCATATCAGCGTTAGTTTTTGTATCATTAAGCACAGGGGATGCTCTGCACCTGGGGACAACCAAGAGTGCAAAGTCTCCTGGAGGACTGTGCAGGTGCAGGACTTTAGTCTCAATCACAGTGCTTACTTGTAGAGGTTTCTTCAGCTGATTCACCCTGAAAGGGAGCCAAAAGGTGAATACCGTTTCTGCAATGTAGGCAGGCAGTGATCAGAACCAGAGAACAAACCACAGACCCAAACACTACCTGACGGTGACACACACACACACACACACACACACATTGTAGCCCTGACACTGACTGAACTTTTTAACACTCATCAAAGCTATGTACTGATTCTGCTCCTGAATGATAAAAAAAAAAAAAATTACAAAATAAAGCTTTAGGATAAAAATCTCTTCTTCTCCCACATCTCAGGGATACTGGATGGTTGCATTGGGCTATCTTTTCTGTGAACAACACTGTCACTGACTTGAATGCAAAGGATAAGTTTGAGCCAGTTTTTCAGAGAAGCAATATTCCTCATAGGCAGGCTATTCAATAATTAGTTGCTGATAATAGATGAAGATGCTTGTTATATTCCTTTTAGATAATACTGTGCATGCCAGTACTTGCATGCACTGTAGGAAAAAGCCTAGCATCAATGTTTAACACCACCTGATCTAGCCTTAGCCTTTATCTCTTCTTATATTGTTATTGTTTAAAAACTGAAATTTTAATTTTTTTTTTTCCCCAAATAATCAGCTTCATTTGGTTTTAAAAGAACAGCCAGAGCAAGTTAGCCACTTATTTATTTTTCCTTCTAAGTGGCTCCTGGCAGGAAAATCTTGTATGCATTGCTGGTATTCTCACACATAGATTTCACCTCCAGTTGCTCTGCAGTACTTAGGTTCCCTTGGCAGGCAGTAGTTTTACTACTGCATACTGATGTCAACCATGAGGAACACAAGGGTGGATGATGCCAGTCAACATCAGGTAATGGGACTGTTCAGAGTTAGCTCTTCTCCCTTCAGAGCAAATAAATTCCCCTCATCACCACTGCCTGGGTTTTCTCACTGTTGAGGTCTCCAGAAGTTTTGCCACCAACATCAGCAACAGAATAAGATCCAATACAAACTGCCTGGTTTAAAATACCTGTAGCCATATTATCTTGCAGGGCGTTAATAACTGACACCTTGCTTTAGCGCCTCTCACTTCAATGCTACATGGAAGTCTTTAAGCTATTTGGACGGTTTATACATCGCCAGTGTTACGTATGGTTTCACAGAGTCACGTATTAATTGTAAAAGAGTCTGGCAGGGTCCTCATAGTTCCGATAAATTTTTTATTTTTAACCTACATTTTCTCTGGTCTAGGTGGTGCCTGTTTCAAACTGAAGTGGACTGTGATGTGGTAGCCAACCTGACTGCCAAAATCAGAGCATGGGACCTCATCCAAAACTCACTGTGGTCAAGGAGAAACTTGCCATTAATTCAATGGGATTTGAACCAGGCGCTCGTGAATCTCCACTCTTATGTAACTCTTTTGCATCCTTATAATGCCTTCAATTTCTTTGGAAGGTATCCTGATCTGCAGGAGGCAGAAGAGAAAAATGTTTCCTTTTGTATTTTTTTAAACACTTTCTTTTACATTGTTTCAAATGCTTTTGATTTATAGATCAGCACACACCCAAAAACAGTCCCTGAAAGCAGCAAGGATTCAGAGGCTTGTTTGCACAGCTTTAGACCAAAGTCTGCTTAACTGTGAAAAATAACATTTTTGTAGGCTGTTACTTCTTAAGAGTTGCTGGTGCCTTCTGGAAAACTTTGAGGAACAGTTTGCTTAGGATTGAATCTGCTTAGGACAATATACAATTTTATTTCTCTCGTCTCTATCTGCTGAAAGTCTCAAAGAAAGCAAACAGAGAAGATACTCAAAACCACAATGAGAAAAGCACAAAGAAAAAAAAAAATCACATTCAACAATTAGAATCCATTCGTGGAACAGAGCCAAATACTCTTACAAATAATGTAGCCTTAATGATCTGGTTTTAGAAAGATACCAAACTTCTGAGAGTTTTTCAGTTGGAGTGGAAAGCTCTTTGGATTACCTTTTTTATGCAAAGAAGTGATACTTTTCTGCTGATGCAAACACTGTATACGCAGGCAACAACAAATGGCACATAGACCAGCAGAAAATTTGACAAAGAGGCAGCGTATCTTCTAGCAGTGCTCTCCTTAGGAAATTGAGACTTCACATTACCTTTAATCAGAAGTAAGATATAACAAGGACATAATGTGAGGAACTAATTCTTCAAGCCAGTGAAGCATTTCCAAGCACGAGGAGCCATTTCTTCATGTCAAATGATACTGTCAATGCTTTTATTGCCACACCTGCACTTCTATGAGTGGCATGGTAGGGACAGGAGAAGACTTCATTGCTGCAGCTGCTGTCTGATCAGTTGGAACCACATGCATGTGGAGTAGAGGAGAATATTCTTGAAACCGCTTTCATTTAAACTTAAGGACAGCATGATATTCAGACTTCGTTTTTCAGGTTTTTTACCACAGTTACCCTTATGCTAAGACCATCACGGTAAAGGAACGAAATGATATTTTTAGCAGTGGAATTTCTTTTCCATTTCAATCACTCCCTGTTGAATTTAAAGCATGACCCTCTCCAACCTTTTCCTGATTTCTTCCCTCATACTTAATGATTTAATTACAAATTGCATCATCACAATAAGCACAACTCTGAGAATCACACCAATTAGGCAGTTTTGTGTTCCTCCACCACCTGCCCAGCTGAAGACGCTGTCAGAGTACTCAGTCTTACAAATTCCCTTTCAATACTTATGTTGTCACAGTTTTGCAGTCGTGAGTGTCCAAAAGTTATGCAGAGAAACAACCTCATACTATGCATTGTAGAAATTGAAAGCAAGTAAGCTAATGTATCTATGTAACTTTTCATTTACTGCTACTTAATGATACATCAACTCTTAGCACTGCATCTTATAAGAGTTAATGAACTCCAGTATACTGAGCTCTACAGACGTGGGAGAAGTCAGTATCTTAGCTAGGTCCTCATGTTTCTATTTAGTTTAATCCAGCTCTTACCAATGAAACTCTTGTTGAAGTCAGTGAATATTTAGCTCAAAAAACAATTGAATAAAGACAGAAGAGAAACAAATTCAACATTAAATGTCTTTTGGCACAAGAACAGCAGGATTTGTCCTTAAGCAACATCTTCAGGGTTGGACCAATGTTCTTATACGCCAGACAAAAAGATCTGAAAACAACCTAAAGGACAGAATTCACAAATTTCCTATATGAACCAAACAATGTATTTTTACTGACGTTTGTTTCCTATGGGAAAGTTTACAGTCACTGCTCTGCATGGGAGGGGACACTTTACAAAGTCACATTTATCCAATTCAATCTACATGAATGTTCCCTTTTTTTCCCTTAACCACTGGAAAATTAAACTGCAAGAGAGAGCAATTTTATAAAAGCTTTCTATCATTGTTATCTGTTTCCAGAATCCCTTCTCAGAACACAGCCTTGCCTGACTCTGTGTCAATCAGGCACATCTGCCCCATTTCAACATTCACATCAGTGTGCTACTCCAGGACGAATCTTCGAGTTGATCACTGCCTTCAGGCTCAGCTTAGCCTTCAAATTATGTAAATACTTCCTATTCAAAACCTATTCTTATTTCCCTGAGAAAAGCTGAAGCTAACAGTTGTGATACCTAATCTGTCCTTTTTATGCAGATGTGAGTAACAACAACAAAAATACCCCAGACCCTGAGGAAGAGAAATTTCAGCCGCAGGCTTGTTTACCTTAACATAGCTTTATCATTTTTGCTTCCTTAACGTGAACACGTTTTGTCTGCTCGACAGGAAACAGTTAAGTGAAACATGGAGTCGTCTCCCAGTGTTTTTCAGATGAGCAAAGCTCAGACCAAAGTCCATATGGTATTCACCCATAAACACAGACACACGACAGGAAAAATGCATTTTAAGACTGTGCGCTGTGTGTCTTGGATGAAGTTTGTCAAGCAATTATGAAAAGAATTCTGCTTCCTCATAGCACCCTGGGAATGTACTCAGACACTGGATCAGTTCTCATCTGGCTTCAAAGAAAACACTTGAATAAGTCCCCCTTTTACAGAAAAATGTTTATAATGTAATTTTACTTCTCATTAGGGATGTCTTTCTTTGTCAATGTTACTTTTAAATAGGATGATTAATATTTAAAGTCACTTAATCATCACATGTTAAGCCACTTCCAGAACTGGTTACAGCTACTCTTTGATGTATAAAGGAACTAAAATCACCACAGCAGCTTTCTCATTAAATGAAGATGTTGGAAACATGAAAAAGAAAGTTTTCCTCTCTCTTATTCTCCCTCTTTTTGAATGAACAGCTCAATTTCCTCAGCATTGTTAGGTTCAAGTCAAAGCACCTATTTTTCGAAGAACCTCTCTTTTTTTTTTCTTTTTTTTTTTTTTTCTGAGCTGCTTTTCTCCAGCAAGGTGTCAGTTATGTTAAAAGTTTGAATCTGTCATGCTGGGAATTTCCACACACAGGGAACAATATTGTTCAGAGGCCACTTGCCATTTGCCAAGTTAAACTTACAGTTGTTTGCAACAGTCGTGTTACATAATACTTCCCACTGTTAACATTAAAAAATCGCTATGCAAACAGGTGTATTTCTCCTCTTGGTTTCACACCTAGCTCCCAAAAGCATTAGCGTACAGGTGAGAAGGTGTCAAATGGAAAGACTTGTTAGGGTAAAGAAGGCTTTACCAAGCCCCTGCGGACGAATCATCAGAATCATCCCAGCTCTCCATCTCCCTGGGCAAGACAAGATTCAGTGTCTATAGATTGCCAGTCCCACCGTTGTCCAGTGCTACACTTTGGTGTAGGGTTAAGAAAAAAAATTGTGAAGTAGGCCCCCAAATACCACTGCATTACAAAAATCTGTACACTATGGGATGGAAAGGTTGGATTAAAAGGTATTCATATTGCCTGCAAGCTATATATCTGTAAAAGCCAATTAACTTAACAGGCAGGGTTAGCTACAGCTTTCTGAGATTCTCTCTTCTTGTATTTACACATCTACAAAAGACAAACAGCAGCAACACAACTTCAGTTGCTGTGAATAGGAACATCAGAGAAAAATATTTTTTCTTTTTCACCAGGAAGTGTATCTAGATGGTTAGTCCACACAATGTGACTGTACTTTTTGTAAGACTCATCATTCTCAAACTACACAAAGAGTTTTTTCTGCAGATCACAGCAACTGAAAGTGGATTATTTAGGAAATCTGGATTGCTCTCCTTTATTTATATGCCTACATTTTGTTTAACTAGTGGTTTATTTGCCTATGTGTTATCCTGTATTCACCCTGGAGACCTCTTACACTGATTGAATGATGGTATAGCTGAGGAATATAGTAGAAGATGAGTGAATAGAAGATACATGATAACAAAATGCCTTTATTGCAATGGCAATGTTAAGAGCCAAGGACTATTCCTACAAAGATTTATCCACTCAATGCACCTTGCTGCTGCTTCAATATGCTCATAATGAATTATTCCAAATAAAAAGTTCTCTCAAACAATTCATTAGGCAGTCTTCATCCCAAGTTACTGCATGTTTTCTTTCTTTCATGTAAAAGCAGTAGAGAAAAGGGGCGGAAAGTAATAATGTTCTTATGTCTGTATTATAACTTGACTGACATCTGTCAAAAATGAAAAGGTTGGAGGAAAGTAGGATTGTGTCAAATAAAATGTTCCCAAAAATAGAAATAGAGCCTGGTTATACTCCCTTGTTCCACTTTCTGTCATCCTTTCTGTAAAGTATTAATTAAATTTTTAAAAATTGCTGTACTCTGTGTCTTACAACAGCTGAAAGAAAACATCCATAGCATACCTAAAAAATTATTAAAACAAATGTAAAGGAATAGTATATTTCATACTTCTTCAGCATTTTCTGAGGCTCAGTTGCATCTACCTGAAAAAAATAGAGAGAGACCAAAGTATCGGGCGCCTTCATAGGCTGACTTTTAACACTTTTAATAGACAAACCCAGTTATGCTGGTTACAATGAAGAAACAGTTTCTTACCTTGCTTCAGTGAAAAAAGATTGTGTTAGTAAATATCTGCTTTCTGTATTTTTGAACGCTCTGGCACCATGAGATGGTAAATCAGGTATGAAAGTATGAAGCAGTTTTTTAAGGACTCTGCAAAACTAGCATCAAGTAGAAAACTGCACAGCTGCATAGCACAGAGCATTAGACTGGTAGAAACTCACTCTGCCACTTCGAATTGGTTCAGACAACCTGAATAGGTAATTTTGTCCTATCAGGCTCGATGTTGCCTCAGGTATTGTCTGGCTGCACTGCTCTAGCTTTATACTGTGTCAGAAATGTTCTGCTCTGCTGCAGCCAGCACAAGCCAGCCTAAAAGAATAAAGAATGCATATCACATTCTGCAGTTAACTTTGCAGAGTTGGGATCATGCATACATGCCTGATCTGGATTAAATCTGCACAATCTGGTGAACTGTATTAAGGAACATGGATCGTTTAACAAGTTAATTTAAGTGAAAGACATTATAGCCTGCTTATGGGGGCAGGTCAGACAGCAGATCTAAGAGGGCTAAGGAGCTGTGAGGAACAGAGAGAAAAAACTGATGGGTAACAAAGCTGCTTTCTCATTTCTCTGTACCTGAAGTGCTCTAAAATCCATCTCCTTCTTCGTATTTTGTGGAATTTGATGTGCTTGTTAGAAGCAAGGCTCTGACTTATGACTTACAGTTATGGTTTGGGATAGCTGTGAAGCCTCACACCCCATCAGCCTCTCCCTTTCCCATGCGTGTCCCCCTCACCGCAGGCCCTTGTGAGCAACAGCAGCACACAAAGTTATGTTTCTTGTTCATCAGTAAGGGGATACTACAAGTTCAGCTAAGCTAGACCTGCAGTCAGAGGGAGGCCCATGAAAGTAATAAGTGATGAACAAGTGTGCAAAGCTCCATAGTTTTATAGTTGTCCCATTTTAATCTGCTTGAGTTTGTGGATCAGGTCTCTAATGATTCAAATCCATGGTAGGGATTTCCAGCACATGTCCTCCTGAACATAGCAACTCGAAGTTGAAAAGAGCCTTCTTTAAAGTTAACAACATTTTACAAACTTTTATATTTTTCTTTCTCAATAAGTTCCACAGTGTTTCAGCTACGACACATTCCTTCCAGCTGGTTCCTAACATTCACTAACCCTTTACAGAAATAACACAGAGTAAGGCTCACGACGAAGAGTGAAGGACTGTAGATGGACAGTCAGTAAGGTCAGTACCTGAGGAATATGAGGTATACCTTAAGGTTAATAGCTAGGACATCTCTGTGACTTACAAATCTCTGATGTCCTGTCTTTGGTGTTGACATCAGATGGAGCAGCAATAGGAAGGGAGACTATTTCAATGTAGCAGTGTGGCTGGTGACCCTTTCTGTACCTCCTCCTTTTTCCCTTCTAACCCTTGAGACTTCTCTTGGATTTGAGATTTAGTTTTATGGTTCTTTCTCTCTTCCTTCAACTAGCCACGGTCTATATTTTTTTAATCAAAGGAACAACTTCAGACCTTTGAAAACAATAAAAATACTAACGTTAAGGAGAATCTATGCCTATGTATAATGGAGGAAATGGAAGTTGTAATGTAGGAGAAACGCATGAGAGCTAGCTCAGTAATCCAGGAGCACATCAAGGCGGAGAAATGGCTCTGGTTTATGCAGCAGAAGTAGTCCTTGTCAAGTAGGGGTAACATGGGTGTAGAAATTAGTCTGAAACACACAAAAGTGTGTAGGGCTCCTGCAGACGCTTGTGGCATAATATTCACAGCAGATGGGACACCAAAAAGCAACTTTTTATATACAGTGACTTAATGGGATGAGAATGGAGCTGAAGAGTGAAGAGTCTCAGTACAAGGTATATGCTGAGGAGATGGAAAATGTGAAGTTATGACTATAGAGTGAAATGCTCCCATTCTCAAAAGAGTCAAGCTACTGTAGTCACCACAGTATAGCAGCAGTTTTGGGACAGAGAAATTCTCCATTTCTTACCAACCCTGTAAGCCATCACAAAGTTTAAGCACTCTGAAGAACAAACAGAAACTGCCCTCCATTAGTTCACTGCAGAGTGTGATGATTTCATCCTGTAGAAGCACTGTCTCTCAAGCAACGGCAAAATTAAAAACAAACCCCAAATTAACAAGAAGTTAAAGTATATTCTCTGCCTTCTCTTCTTACAGTGATTTGTGTATGCTCACAACACACGTATCTCCACTCAGCCTGCAAACTACACTTGAACAGATGGTCCTTGTGCCAGCCCAAAAGCTAAACCTGCAGCTTAATCCCTAGAAAGAATCTGAGACACCACAGTTCAGTGCTGACTGATGTTGTTCTTAGAAAGGAGAAACCACAGAGGCAGAAACGCTTACAAAAATATCCACAACCAAAATAAAGAGGCAGCACCTAGTGAACTGCAAAGCCTTTCTGCTAAAGTTTGTTTTTTCCTCGTTCTTCTTTAGTCCCTTTGCCATTAGCAGATGATATCATCTCTCATTGTCCTTCCATTCACTTAGCATTAAATTAGCACATCACACTCGTCTTCACCTTGATGCTGACAGTCCTGATGGAAAAAAAACCATCACAGCTTTAAAATGAATCTTGCTGGAGAGACATGCACTTCATTGCTTCCAAATGCACAGATCTATTCTTGAAAGTATCAGGTAGATGGACTTGTCTTACCCAGATGACCTCATTTGCAGCCAGAGCTCTAGCAGTTTGCTACAGCTAACCTGCTCTCTGCAGCTACAGAGAAGACAGGTAGCGTAGCCTGAGTACTTGCAGATGTTTCACTAGGAGCAAGTAGGCAAGGTTAAAATTACTTGAATGGGTCCACAAAGATGGAATTTTGTCTTTGTGCTTCAGCAAATACTGGATTGAACCCAGAGGTATTTTCGAATTTAAAAATTAATTGTTACCTGTTGTCAGATTGTTTTCACAGAGAGGAACCAAGCTGAGTTGCTTTGGTTGACATGATAAAATTGAGGTGTACTAAGATGAGACAAAACAATAAGAAAATCTTGAGAATGTTAAAGGCTGAAAAAAAGCTGAAGCAATAGCTGACTATTTTTAGACTTTAAGCTCTCCGGAGCAGTGATTGTCTGCTGTTGAGTATCGTACAAAGCTGAGCATATTGCTAGCTCTAAACAAGCACAACATCTCTATCATTGAATCTCTTCACATTAGATAAAAGGGGGAAATAATGACACAAATAAATAGGAAGACAGAAATGCTTTACTCAGAGAGAACATCTGTAAATCAAATTATGCAAGAGGATTCCCTTTCAAAAATCTGGAATAAACAGGCAGCTTGATCATGTATTTCCACAAAAATCAATCAGTTTCTCATATGTAGTCTACTTACTGCAGAATAAAGCAAGCTTCCAGGAAACGACTGCCAAAGTGTATGAGTTGACAGTTCTAATTCCAAAGACAAAGATTTCCTAATGTTTCTGACTCAAATCAGGCTCCATTAAATTACATCAACTAGACAATACTGTAATTGAAACAAAAAATTATCAGTTGACATTTCTTTTGAAAAGGCAAAGAATTCCTAATCAAGAGCATGATTTTTCATTCCTTTGCACCCCAGGATATCACAATTGTGAAAACTGGGCAGCATGGAAGATACTACAATTATACACCATCGTTCTACTCTACTCATTTACATTAAAATTCAATTTTTCATTTTACATACGCAAATGTAAATAACTTCACAAGATGTAATCATGCTCCTGGTGTTTTCTAAGATAATAATAGTCCATTCAACAGTAGTTTTAAACCCCAGGCACTGCAAAACCCAAATGGGATAACAGCATGTATTGTTCAAACTAAGAGAACAAAGGAAGTTAAACAAGGTCCCTCCTTGACGACAGCTGTCTTCAGACATAAGCCCTGAGAAGTATTTCTTAACCAATGATTAATGAGTAGACACCTGAAAAAAAAGATTGCCAAATTGTAACTCATTTGCTTAAACAGCCAACATTGACTGTATAAAAAGAAGTTACTACCATAGAATTTATGCAGAAAAGCCAGCTCTACAAGAGAGCAAAGCTGCTTCTCTCTTTTAACCCTGCAGACAAGGTAAAAATACGGCTACATAAGTACAGGTCAAAGAAAAAGTATTCACATCTACTACAAGATAAATAATGAAATGATTCGAGTTCTAAAGGAATCTGAAATAAATGTTCATATCTTCAGTATTTTTTTAAGACATTGAAAAAAAAAATATTGCAAACCAAAATAAAGGAAGGGAAAAATCAACAGCTATGAGATACAGGATTCACAGGACAAATCCGGGGCTTCTCAGACAACAGAATTATTCCCTGAAGTAGCTGGGAAGATGCTAGAAGTCTTATCATTTTTTCTCTGATCATCATGTCTTCTTGTGGAGAATAGATAATTACTCATTTCTGAGATCTAACCCATTTCTTTTGAAGAAACATCATCCCATCGATTTTGTTTCAAAGTTTCTAAGACTTGCTGTGGGAAGGAAAATAGGCGAAGTGGGTGGTTTCTGCACCCTCTTCAGCAGCCACTTGGATGCTGTCCAGTTCAGGCTGCATTACATACATGTGTGTACATATACAAACAAAGCCCCTTTGAGCAGACACCTCAAGGAGCTCCATTAGCTGCAAAAAAATGATACCAGTCTCATCTTTGTGCCACTGAGCACAGTGAAGAGGAGAAACCCTGAGCTGGAGAGTGCTTTGAAGCCTGAGCAGGCTTGTACATGGTAGCACAGGGTGCAGCCTCCCCCATTCACTGTGAATGGGTTGGGGGTCATTGCACTGCTTTTTGGGAGAGAGAGCAAGCGGCATTGCTCTGTATGGCTAAACAATTACTTCTAGCACCGCTAATTAGAGTCAATCCTATCTCAGACAGAAGAAATCAATATTTTTCTTTGCTAGCAGAAGAGGTGGTTTAAAAAGAAAAGACAAAGCAAACAAAAAAAAAGCTATATAGAAGTCAGGGGGGAAATGGAAACAACCTGTGTTGCCACAGACGCTTCTAGGATTCACCACTGCTTGTGGTGAGTTATTACTGTTACTCAACGGTACCTAATAAAAAGGATCTACCAAGGCTGTGTGTGAAAGATGAAAAGTGGTGTTGCTGACCATGCAACAAAAATTACCTTTATCTGAAATGATTCACAGGAGCTAATTCTTTTAGATCACAGTCTGCAAGTTATTTCTTTGGAGATTACAGTTTAAATGGCTTCTGCTCCATGATCTGCCTGTGCACATTCCTTGGAGAGGATGCAGAGGAAGGCTGATAAAACAAAGACTCAGAAGCTGTAGCTTAGTATTGCCAGGAGATTTTTCTTCCCTTCTGTATGCCTGAGCTTTCATTAGTTGAGAAGACTGAAAAGCAACCCTTAAAAGTTGTTCAATAGGGCAAACCTGGGCCTCATGGAGAGAACTCAAAAAATTAGCTGACAAAGAGTTATATTCTTCAGCACTTATATATAAAAATAAAAGGCAAGCAGAATCATCTAGAGGAATCCGAAGAGGTAAAATTGATGTGCTGGAGTAGAAATGAACCATGAGAAATGGTGGTTGAAACAGATGACTGCAAAACAGTCTGCATCTCTATCTTCTCTGTTACTATATAAATCTTTAATTTAAGATATTAGAAATGTGTAGGTGAGTGGGAGGTTAAAATCAGACCTAAGATAGAAAAAGATTTATTACCCATGTTCTTTCTTCCCTACTACTTGGGTTTAGATGTAACAGAACAGTTAATTACTTGCATTACTGCCGTGGCCAAAAAAAAAACCAAACAAGCAAGGAGAACAATAAACTTGAAGCATCTCCAAATTCTTCTGTTTAGCGTTTGATAATTTGCTAGAGTAAACAGCTTTTGCCACGAGACCCAGCTATAGTTTTTTTAAGAATGTCACAGCTTGGTTTATCTGATTTAGCAGTGGATGCTGTGAAATTTCTTCTAGACATTTGATTATTCTTGGCAGTAATAAAATTAATGCGTAAGAGTAGTGTTGCATCGGAGTTACAAAATATTTCAAATTCATCCATGAAGCTGAAGGAGATTTTACTTCAAGGCTCTCTGTCAGACACTGTGATCCAATGTAATTGCTACCTGCTGTCAGAAAGGATGGTCCTGTGTTCCCCCAGGTTGCCTATCCCCACTACCATCAACTGTACCAGAACTAGCATTTGTAGGGTGAGTCAGATCACCATGCAGCTGCACAGATACTCATGTCTACCCAAAGGAGGAAGAAGAACATCCAGTTGGGGGTGGCAGGCCATACTTATGTCAGATTAAAGTGACTAGTACCACAAGTCAAAAAATGTGCAGGATATTGCTCTCAGATTGCAAGCAGAAATCGCAAACAATGGAAAACCTCAGCTGAGAGCACTGCGTGACCTTTCAAGTTAGCATGCTGGCAATAAAGTGTTTTGAAATGTGACCATCTGTTTTTGAATTGATAACTGGAAATTCAATTTATCATTCCCAAGCTCCTTGTCTTATTAAGCATCAAATATGTGATTACTTACGCCTTTTAAAACCATAAAGCATATACCTCGCTATAGAGTAACGTCCCTTGCTTTTTGCCTGTAGCTAGGCACCACCACTGATAGTGAAAGAATGTCCCAGCTGCTACCTGCGTTCCTGAACACCTAACCCAGCTAACATGGAAGCACAGCAGATCAAAAGCCCCTGTACCAACTTCCCTCATCTTTCCTTTTCTTTTCTTTAATTTTTGAGCCACATCAAGATATGGGGGTCACTGATGATCCAAGGTGAGAGATTTGTTTCTGGTTTTAAGTTCCTAATTACAGCTTTTGATTTTTGGTGATGATGAAATCCTACAAATCCTATTAATCTCATAATGTCTGTTTATGAAAAGAGAAAATTAAGATTTTCATATGTATACCGAAGTGTTGTTTGGGGAGTTTTTTTGCTACAAATGGAAAGCTATGCCCCATATCCTGTGGAAGAGTTGCAAACAGTTATACATTACTGTGGATCAGAAAACGAATTGAAGCTAAAGAAAAGCTCTACAAAAGACAAGCGAAAATAAAGGAGATTACAGCCCAAAAGAGAGAGAAAATTTAGGAAAGAGAAAGATCGTTATAAGAATTTTGCCAGAACAAAACCAAAAGGATTTCCACCATGTGATTCAAAATCGAGTGTTACATGTAAAGGTTACACTTCTCAGAGCAATCTTAAAATCGGTAGCTCAAACACTTTCTGTATCTATTATTTTCAGGTGGAAACTGGAACTTTTCACAGCTTCTCAAAATCACATCTATTGAACATGCATTGTGTACACAGTTTTGTACTAGCTAAGGGTCTTATAATGAAAACTACAAAAATAGAAACTTCTGTAATCTCATTTTTACTCAGTTCCACCAGTTAAATGTCTTTTGTGAAATCATGTCACTTTTTCTGATACTTATCGTGAATATGTGGCTACTAGTGCCTAAACCAGAAATGTCAATTAGTCCGTGTCCAAAGTCCTCTCTAATCTACTTCTACTATCTATCATCTTAGATTTGTTACACGTCCTTTTCGTTGCTGATAGCAAATACTCAAGGGAGGCCTGTTCACAAGCTGGAGGATCCCTTAGCAGGCAGAATACTGCTGATAGATAGCAGGCAGGGAGTTTGAGGGGCAGGTTGGGGTAGGCTGAAGAAACATCCAAGCAGTACAAATCCACAAAAGCCAGAAATTTTGCAAGTCATGTCCACCTCAGTCTGAGCGATGGAGGGGTCATGGGCAGAGCACACTCCAGTTTCTCCACCCCCTAGAGCATTCTTTCTGGGCTGTTATTACCAGAGCAGGATAAAGAGCTCTTGGATACAAAAGATCCAAGCCAGAAAGGAAATATGTTTCAGACATGAAAGGAGACAGTCCAGGCCTAAGGAACTGGCTTTCTATTTTGATTCCTTCTGCCATCTGAAATAGCCATTCCCACTAATTCTCTTCAGATCCCTTCCAGGAGTCATCTGCTCAGTGGGCAGAGCCTCTCCAACTGCCTAAAAAAGTGCATATCCCATTGCATGAACTTCCCAGTTTTCCAGTACTCAATCATTCCCCTGAAACTTGACCATTGTTTCCATCTTCACCCCTGCCCTGCAACATCTACAGATGCTTCCTGTAAAGCTGAGCAGTTTAGTTGCACCATTCAGGAATGTGTAGATAAACTGGCTTTGAAGAATTTCGTGATATGTTTGCATGAAATATGATGTATAAAAACAAAAAGTGTTTCATTATGTGACCAACCCAATCTGATCCAGCGTCTTTGTTATCGCTTCTGTAGACAAAAGTCTCCTACTAGAGATTGTTAGTCATAAATATGTACACACACACCTACATTTATTTGTATGTATGTATGTATGTGTGTATATGTGTGAGCTGAGAATCAATGTATCTGAATAACATACTGTTTATTTTTCTGATTAATAACACAGAGAACCCAAGACTTTGTTCCTTCAATAATTTTGTTTTCTCTGGGGTAAAAAGAAAAAGATTATGAAAAGAAGGGAAAAATATGAGTATACTGTCATCATTACCCCTTTCCCACAACTATAGAGTTTCTCGGAATGTGTTGAAATTTCAAAATTGGAGGTAAATATAGATAATATTTGGAAAATGTCACGATTCTCTTCAGCACTCCTTCATATTTTTCTGGGCTTGCTCATTGATCTTAGACCTCTGTTCATATGAATTTGCCAAAGAATGATGCAAGTACGTTAAACAGCAGAGAGAAGTTTGTGACATTTTAGAAACACGTCAAATAACCATTTATTTTCCCATATGCAATATTTAACAACTGCTTTTTAATACGAAGTTTTGACTGTTGTGCCAGCTTCAGGAATGTCTCCAACAAACAGAAGAAGCATTGTTAAGAAACAATCAAGCGAAAGAATGAAGAAATGGATCATCCAAACTCTTATACTGCCCTCATTGCAATAGCAGGTCCCATGCCTTGCAGCTCTCCTTCAAAACAAACACATTTCAGCAATGTTTTTCACTTTTACAGCAGACCACAGTTTTCCCTGACACATTTTAATGGAAAAGCAATATTGAGCAAGTCTACCTTTCATCAAAAATATCATTTTAAGAAGGAGGAGTATTCCTATCTATCTAATATAAACAAAATGCTTACGAAGTAAGAATGATTTTTTACTGGAAAGAAAAAGAAAACCACATATCTGACACTACATCAAAGTGACAGTGTGATGACTTTTCTACTCAGTGAAGTAGCTACTGCACTATGAAAACACTTATGCGGGGGTTAAATAGGTTTATGGAACGCAGAATTCTCTCCTGGTTGATACAGGGAAGGTTTGTATCTAATAATTCTCTGACATCAGTCATATGATATTATTATGGATACATGCACAGCACCTGCATAAGCTCTAGCACAGCAGAATACCCTCTCACAGTGACCTTTTCATAATACTACAGTGTATTTGCAGCCATTAACCATGTTAGTGTTGTTATGTAGCTGCTATGCTGCTATGTTTTGTGGGTGGCTCTCTAATGCTGGCTTTTTTAAGGGTCCTTGAAATCACAACAGGATAAATCTTCTTCAGGGAGAAAGTTCAACCACATTCTTTCAGCAAAAGGAAAGCCTTTCCTATCATGCAGTCCTTGAACTCACAATTCTCTCTCTTTCTCTCTCTGCCCTAGCTGACCCACAATGAGCACAAAAAGTGAAATCTCAGGTCTTCAGAACATTTCCTATTGCAACAGGAAGGGTTTTAAACTCCCTTCCACATTCCCTGATTTCATCACTGCCGCAAGAAGAGGAGCTGGTTCAGTGCAGTGTTGAGCAAACAGACATGCCGAGCCAAGCTGAAGATGCCGTTTTGACCCTGTGTGAACGGCCTGTGTGGCCAACAGGAATTTTACACCTGAAAAAACATCTGTGACACCACCGCTCCGCAGATCTGGACTGGAGGCAGGGCCATGAGTCCTTCACAATAACAGGAAACACTGTCGTTAACAGGGAGTGGGCTATGCTGGAGCAATCTTTTCTATACATGCTCAACAGGGAATGTAAAGAACATTCCCTCGTAAGTTTATTTGGACAGCAAAGTGTGTGGGAGAGCTGTGCTAGACTCTCACGAGAAGCAAGGTGTTTTCAAAGACCAATATTAAAGGCTGAAATTCTTTCTATCTCTTTTCAAATGCTTGAGCAAAAAGAAGAAGGAAAAAAATAATGAAAAGCTTTGCGGTTTGTTTAGCATCGCATCCCTGCTTGTTATGAAGCTATGCTGGCCAATTAGAAAGACTGTGTCACTCCTCCCTTTCAATGGAGCTTTTATTTTCACTTCTCTTCTTCCCCCAACCATCTGCCATAGCATACAAATCAGAGCAAAGCGGCTGTGCAGCAACACAGCTTTTCCCCAGCCCATCTCTTCCAGTTTGCTCTTCAGGACAAGAGGTGGCACAAGCCGTCCCACAGAGTGCAGCCTGTAGGGACCCCCCCACACCCAGCTCCCAGAGCATTTGAACAAGTGCCAGGAGAACTGCCTGCCCTGGGAGCTCGGACTCTGTGTGGTCACCAAGATCCCAATAGCAGTCTTTTCACAGCCAACAGACTTCAAGTTATCCAAGGCAGTATTCTCATCATGGAAAGATCAAATAAAGATACTGCTACAAAATATTGGCATCATTAATGTCTCTTTTCAATCCTTGTCCATGTACCCACATTCTTTAATCTTAACAAAGGACAAAACAATGTAAGGATCTCTCTTCATGGACCGTAAGCACATTTTCTTTTGGCTGCTGCTTTTTTTTTTCTTTTCCTTAAAGGTCTTTCTTCAATAATCTACATTTATTCACATCACTAGAAAATATGAGTTAAAATTTATTTCACGGCTTTTTATGACGAAAGTAGTTTGCTGTCTTTTGTTCATCTATTTGAGTGTTGTCAGTGAGAGGAAAATCATGAATGTGCTATACAGTCTTGTTTAATATTTAATGTTGTTTAACAGAGATGTTGTAGGCAGTTGTGGAAGTGCCTAACTATATACACAGTATGCATGTGACACTGAAGTATGGACTAATCTTTTATACAGGAGTTTTGGACAGGCCAAATTATTTGACCACAAAAATTCTTACCATCAGATAACAATGAAATGAAATAGGAAATAAGAAAGTTTCTTTTCTGCAGTCCTTGAAGTTTTATGTCTGCCTTACAAATCATTTTGATAAACATACTTTTGGAGTATTCCTGCATAAGTGACATCTCTAATCGCTATGCCCTCAATGGTGATAGCTTTTCTGTGAAGAGCTCTCTACTGTCAGAGATATGTCTTGAACCATAACACAGAAGTCTATGAGCAAAGGAGAAGTCAGGAACTGCTGGAGCACAACTTCTCTCTCAGCTGTTTCTTCACTCTACACGTACATACAAGTTTAAGTGCACCTTATCTTTGTCTTACCCATTTCTCTTTCTGTACGAGCTTACGTGTGGAAACTGAATGTCATCATCCAGACAAATACAGTCACTTTCTGTGAATCTGAGCTACTCAAGTACCTGAAAAGTCACTGCCTGCAGGTATCAGTGTGTCAGTGTTCTTTTGCATTCCTCTCAGAAGAAAATGTCCAGGATCCAGATCTGTTCAGTCCTTGAACCACAGCTCCTTTTTTACGTCCACCCAGGAACAGAAGGTGTTGAGGACAACTGATGTAGCACCAAAATTCATGCTGGGACATCTGATTTTCAGAGATCTAGAAATATTCACATGTCAAAACAACGCAGTTTGAGGTGCTGTTTAGAGTTAAAAGTATCATGCTATGCTGTTTGATAGGCTACATATTATTGAGAAGCAGACAACTGGATGGTGTTGATCTCTCTTTTCTCTTTAAGTTCTCACAGGCTGTTCTTGACTTTCTAATGCTGGTCATGGCGCCATGACCACAGAAATTACTTCAGGATAATTCAGAGAGTCCTGATTTAGCGGATCAGCTTGGGGACCAGAGGCAGACTAGTCACAAGGGTGTGAAGCCCAGCGCTATCTGATTTACCTCCAAATGTGGGCATACACTTGCAAATATAAAATGCACTTTATTGTGAACCCACACACGAGGAAGGAATAAGAAAGTAACTTTAAAAAAATGTTTAAAGTAAGTTATTGACAGTCAGCAGTCACTCCTGTTGGAATGTTGCCTCAACAAAACTGGGTAGGAAATACTAGCTATAAGACAATGAGAAGGCTAAATGGCTTATTCTTTTTGTGTACTAGCCAGAGGACATAAGTCTGAGTGCATAACTTCTGTTGGTCACACTTAGCCTTTCTGCAAAACTGTGCACTTACAGTTCAGCTGTGGCTCTAAGTCTCAGCCTTTGAGATCAGTTTGAAATTGCACCGATCCAGTGAATTCAGCTCGATGGCTGTACTAAATTTTAGGGACCATTGACAAGTAGTAGCGCATACCATCAAATGGTGGAAAATGCCTCATCCGGTATGCTGGGTGAGCCCCAAGAGCCTTGTATGGAGGGGACAAACAGTGGTATACAAAGGAATAGAAAAATCTGTCTGTCCTAGTGCATCACAGTCTCCCATGATCAAGACTGGAGCAGATGTAGAGCTGGGATACCATTATGTGAAGGAAGAGCTTATGAGATGAAAAATGGCAAAGATAGCAAGACTTAGCTAATCTCGTTAAATGGGAAGCCACACTCAACTAAGGGGAAGTTGTTCTTGTGTTACATATAGGACTGGGCAAAAGGTAGGCCTGGAAACAAATAATTTAAACCAACAGATAATGTTGACCCAAGACAAAATGGGTATAAATAAACTATGAATAAAGTTAGTCTGGAAATTAGGTAAAAAAAAAGAGTAGTTACAGTCATCAGAATGGTGGACCCAGATGACCCTTTCCTGCCTGGTAGTCATCACATCCTGTCCAACTTCACTTTCCATTCTCCACCACAATGTCTCATCTCCATTCACACCCACCCAAACCGAGCAGCGATTAAATATCTAACCTACAGTCATGTTTCCATTTGGGAACAGTACAGTGTTCTGCTTAGCTCAAAATAGTTCATGTCAACATTTCTGAATATTTTCTTTTTTCTTCTTTTTTTTTTCCTTACATTAAATATTTCAAATTTTGTTGCAATTTTGGACAAAGCAAATGCTGAAATTACAACCTCTCCCTATGGGTGGAGGTAGTGAGGAGTATTGTTCTCTTTAGAATAGCTGTGGTCCTGAGAAGATTTGTATGCTGTAATGCTTCAGGGAGTATAATACTTTAAAATGTTGCAGGACATAATGAGAGATGTACACCTTATGGTTTTTGTGAGCAGAAAACCGAGCATGGTGTGGCTTAATGCTAGAGACGAAAGCTGAACTTCATCTTTATGACACATTAATGAATGCTTTTATAGCCTAGCTATCTTGGCTGCTCCATTCTATATCAACTGTACAAAATGCATATCAAATTAAAAATAGAAAGAGCTGTTAAAAAGCCTGAGGATTTCCAGATATTAATTCTGTTTGGATTTTAGCCTTCAATAATGAGGAATGGTTCGTACTTTTATTGTCATTCCCAACTGACTGCATCTGAAATGCCTAGCACAGAAGTAAGTTTAGCTCTTCCATAATAAGCTTCTAGAGCCAGCAAAACATGGGCATTATTCCCATGACTACTTCTGCATATTTCCTCTTTGGCAACAACGGCATCTTTTAACTCGTCTTGATTGCTAAGATGTCTCAAGTGAATTCATCTTAGTTAATGATGAATTAATTTCCTCTCTTTGACTCATCCCTGTGGTTGGTGCATATCCATCACAGACTGTTAGAATACCTAGACACATAAACCACAAGACAGGGAAGCCCTCTGGTGTGTAGATTTTTAGCCATACCTCTTGGATTTGGAGAGTAATACTAGAAATCTCTTTAAAAGAATTTCTAGTGAAATGTCCTGTGTTTCCAACTTCTGCATAATAAACATCTAAAAGACATTTTAGGATTACTGTTAAGTCTTCTTCTGTTTTTTTGTTGTTTTGTGGTTTGATCTTCATTTATTTAGCTCCACAGAATGTAGAGGCATGTAAAGGAAAAAAAAAACACTCAATTTAACTTATTCTTCATGCCACTTTGTGTCATTTTCTAATGCATGTCCCTATTAGAATTAGGAGTACATGTAAAATTTGGGCCTTTTACAATGTAAATAGATAAATACCCATGGCATTAATTTGTGCTTATAGAATGTTTTTGTTAATTTTCAGTTTTCCATGATAAGAGTTGTGACTTACACTGGCAGATCACCACAGGCAAGGGTACATGTTTCAGAAAGTGTACACCTCCTTCCATTTAAATTTTACTTTCCTGGTAGTACGTACCCAAAGGAAAATGTGAGTATTTATATTGCTGTATTAGAGCATCTACCAAGCAAAAGAGCCATTGATTCCAGGAAACGGATATTTTTAACAGCATTCCTGATGTTCTCCGAAACTGTCTGAACAATGCTTTTCATTCCACTTTACTCACTCCTCCAGTTCTCCTCACACGAGGTTAAAAAGTTGCTTGACTGTTCTCACACCAGCTTAAAGCAAAGCTTCTGGGACAGAGTGGCAGTACCACTCCCACAGAAGATTGGCAAGAAACTAAGTAACCTAGGCCAAAACTTCTCTATTCATTCAGTCTTTATCAATTGCCTTTCAGTCAAACTGCCAGCTTTCTTTATATCCCACACCAATCCCAGGCTAATCAGTGAGTTTAGCAAGTTAACACAGTGATTTACAAGGCCTGAGTACATCATATCATTTCAACATCATCACAGTGGAACTTTAGAGCTAGATAATGTAGCATTGGTTCATGAAACTATGTGCTAGCTGGGGAAGAAGACCAAATGGTTTAAGAAGCTTACTCCCAGGAGTAAGGATCCCTTAGCATTAGCTGAATCTGACGCCAAGACCCATCAATAACAATGACTCTAATGCCTATGAACTTCTGACGGAGTTTTGTAGATTCTCAGATATACACTTGAAATGAATTTCTAGTAGATGGCTTTCCTGGAGACAATTTATAAGCAGAACAAATTTGTTCTTTTGCCTCATTCATGTTTTTGGAATTGATGCAAAATACAGCAACTAAGAAGCATAAAAGAAATAATGTATAATGGACAGATGGATTGATGTATGCATGGATAGATAGATAAGGTAGTTTGTATTTAAATGGATTGGCAAATCAATTATTACAAAGAATAACATATTACATTTCCTGGGATTTTGCATACTCATGTGAAATGGGTGAATGACTCCTCATTAGTAGGGGAGAGGAAAGTAACATTTCTGCTATTCAAGTATGACAGATATGAGATACTAAAATGCTGCCTTTTTCTATTTTTTACATTTTCACAAAGTATAGTATGCTCATAACCAGAGTGGAGAATAAGTTTTACTGTGTTTTTTCTGTCACAATAAAGTTACATTTTAATGGTACACACCAGGAAATATGCCATATATACTTAGCTAAGTATATATTTAGCTGTTAAGATACACAACTATTAGGAGTAAACTATGCATATCACACATTCCATACTTTCCATACGAGATTTCATGATTTACTTGTAATAATAGTAGATCATGAAAATAACTTTTGGATCAAAGGCACATGATATACCTCAGGAATGTAGACAAGAGCAAAATCATGGACGTTATCAGAAAAAAATTAAAGCTTTCTTGCCTTAAGACACTTACAATTCTTAACCTGATCTTTTATTATTTAGTTAGTATGTGAGAGTTAACTGTGAAAAATACAAAGGTCTCTGCTACTCAATTGAGTTAAAAACAAAATATAGATTTTTTTATTTTGTTTTCTTTTTGAGACAACATCAGTTTTGGACAACACGAATTTTCCCTTTTCTCAGACTGAACTCTGAATGATGTATAAACTGTTGTTCCTCAGAAACAGAGATGACACAAGGAATAGGGGAGGGAGCAGGACCCAGACCCAGTGGAATAAATGGGCTTTCAAAGGTAGGAAAAGATTTATCTTTGCTTTCTGATTACTTTATATCATTGTTTACAAACCCCAGATGTCTTAGAAAGACCTCATTTGTTGCCACATATTTTCTTTCCTGATGAATCATTCCACCCATTTTTAAACCAAGACAAATGCCAGTTCTCTTTTATTCTAAGGTTACTTTTCAGTAAGCTCAGTTTAGTGTGCTGCTGTAGCTCAGAGGAAAGCTGTTGGGAACTCGAGAATCTAACAAATACATATTTTTTCAAAAAGAATGGGGAAAAAGTTGCACTGACTTCATATTAACAACTTGAGAACTCGGTGTCTCTCACGTCTCTTTCCCTTTCCACTGCACAAACTGTTAAAGGAGCTGTTTTGGAGACACTGACAAAAACTCCAAGGTTTACAGCAGCTGGTATGTTTGGAGACAGTACCCTGGTACCATCTGTGCCTTTCCAGTTTCAGTCAAATTAGTCTCCTGCCCAGTTGTCGAGTGAAAAAGAGGAGCTGAGCGTGACAGGGAGCCCAGGCAGGCGGGGAGTGGGGCATGAGGGCGGCAGTGGAGCCACGTCCGTGCCAAGGGTTTCTGCTTCACTGTGCTCCAGCTGCTCTGATGGACAGGTAATCTTTCCAAATGACCTGATGGTTAGCTCACACAAAGACCTCAAAGTATGCTTTGTCTGCACATATACTAGCAAACAAAGAGATCAGGGAACTGTCTGTTGGCCCATAGGGTTGGTAGCATGGAACTGTTGCCCCACTCAGATGATGTGCTCTCTCCCTCTCTCTCCAGCACTCCACTGTCCATTGGGAACATCCCTAGATCTGTGCCCTGATCATGCCTGAGCGCTGCCTGTGAGAGTGCTGCTTGACAGAGATCAAAACTGCTGGGGAGCATGCTAACAATTAAACAGTACAGGCAATCAAGCTCATTGCTTAGCCCTGTATATCTATACCTTTTGTGCCCATACGTAACCCATAGCCCGTTTTATTTGGAGATAAAGAGAAAGAATCTAAGCAATATCTTGGTGAGATTAAACATTTAACTGATGGGAAAATTTGTCAAAGAGCTTCTTGCTTTGTCCAAAATCTTGCAGTGATACATCAGCAGCGATGTGAGGAGACCCTTTGCTTCTCTGAGCCGTCAGCACTCTGAGCCAGCCAGGCACTTGAGTGTGTGTAACTGTAAGCATGTGAAGAGTCTTGAGATGCTTCATGGAGCTGGAAATATGCTTAAAGCTGAACACATGGGTAAGTATTACCTGCAAAAGCACCAACTTCTTTTACCCCTTTTCTGGTGTCTGCTTTTCCTTCCCATGGCCTGCTTTCATAAACTGGGATGTCTTGGTTTTTCTGCAAGCTGTCTGTCACAACTGTGGACTGTTTTAAGTGAAATCTTGTCTACTTGCAAGCCATATTCATTGCTTATAAATCATATAAATCATAAAGCCTAGGTTTGCTTTGCTTTCTATGGAGCTGCTTTAATTCTCATGGTTTGGCATATTTGCTATGTGACCTGTAATGTGTGATGGTAAATGCTAATGAAAAGATGACAGTTTGATTTGAATGATAACTGTGATAAACAGCTTGGTTTGAACAGAAAAGCCATTCACCTGCCATCCTGAGTTCCCAGAAGCATGCAGAGATACAGTGAGAAGAGCAGACCTGCAATATAAGATCCTAGTAGAGCTATCCCTATGACAATATCTTTGTAGACAAGGAAGTCTACAAATGTCTGCATTGCCCATTGGCTTCTGCTTGATCTTCCTTTTCTAATGAGATCCCAAAGAGAATTGGTGTGGCAGGTCTGGGAACATTAGCTCTGATCCCATAAAAGCTTATTATTTCTGTTGTGGCAACACCAAATAGATTTATTAGAACTGAGATTACAGTCCTGTCTCAAAGAGCTTCAGCATGCAATATAAGGCAGCAATAAAAAGAAAGAATGGAAAAAAACAAAGGAGGAGGAAGGACGATGATAATGGTATAATTCAACTGGTTATAAGGTTGATGAAACTACAGGGGATGTGTACTAGACTTTTACACTGATTTGAGTTGGCTTTACATGAGACCTCGTGTACGCATTTAGTTTCTCCCAAATTCTTTCTTTCTTTTTTTTTTTTAACAGTAATATAATCTGTTTAGACTGCTATTACATAAACTGGCGATTATAACTTAGTTCATTTCTGTTAGCATCACTGCTATTTGGATGACTTCCAACTTGTGGTGAGTTTGGCAGCTACGCTGTAGGTAGTTAATGAAGTCATGCTTGAGGGCAAATAATGATCTGCAGTAGACATGCAATGGCTTTCTTGCTCTCTGAGGAAGGCAACTTAAGGCTTTGGGGGTCTTAAGCTACTTCTCACCTGAGTTCTCATGCTTTTAGGGCTAGGATCATGGCTAATACTGAATGGGTCAACAGACTGACACCTTCTGTGGTGATGAGATGATTCTTTCACTTTGCTAAACCAACAAAGCTCAGTAAACAGGGCTAGGGAGTTTAAAAGTGACGTATGAACCTCCTTGCATTGAAAAAGCACAAGTACCTTTCATACAGTGTTTTCAATGTAGTTTTTCAAGACAAACCTATTTTTTCAAGATATAAGACATTAAGTTTTATAATTTCACAATATGTTTTAGAAGACTAATAAAAAGAGACGCTAATAAAAAATCCTGCCAATGTAGGTATGCTTTGGGACTGCTATATACATCTCTCAAGACACAGAAGATCTCTTATCTGTGATAATAGGCGATCAAGATTAGTAGGAGGACATTTTAGGGCCATAGATACTAGAAATGTGGTGGTGAAATAAAATGTCATTGACATAAAAGGGTGTACATACAAATTACGAATGTGCCTACAGCTATTTGGACAGACTAACTGAGATTCCTGTAACTTTTATTTACTTCTATGATTTGCAGTAGAGAAAATATCTACTGGAAGTGTACGTGTGCTTGTGTGCATGTGTGGTTTGTGGGAGCGGTTGAATAACAGACTGAGAGATGCAGTCATTAATAGAAAAATATTAGAGAATTGCTAGAAATTCTGTAGGAAGCAAGGAGAGTACTGGCTTTGTTTATATTCAAGGGATGAGAAACTGTACAATATTGATGCTAACAGAGTGATTAAAGTAAAAAAATAAAAAAAGACACAAACAAAAGGAGAGGAGGCAGTTTTGCTCCTCTTACTGGGTTGCTTTGTTTAAGGAAAATTCAAAACAAGTTCCTCTCTGCTGAAGTAAACTCTGAAGACTCCCCACTGAGCCAAAAGAGGGAGTTTTACAGCCCCATTCACTTTTCTTCTGCTTTCCCAGCATTGTGTCAACCTTTGCACTGTGTCACACATCCGCAGTGCAAGGCACAATACAGATGCAGTGCTCAGATTGGAGGCAGGAGAGAAGAATCAAGTAGTTTTTCTCAAAAAAATGTGGCCTGGATTTGCACGGCTGCACATCTCTTGTTTGGCTCTGCTATCCAGATGCTCTTTGCTGCTAATGTCTGAAGATGGAACTTATTTTGTTTGAAAGCTCTTACATTTTAAATGAGAATCTGGTATGGTAATTAGCTGTTCCAAAAATGAATACATTCAGAGAAACACAGCAGGCTAAAGGAAGCGGCATTACAGACCAGGAACAGGCTGAAGCAATTTGTATTTTAAGTCTAATAGATTTTTCCATATTTATATGCAAGTTCAGTAGCTGTTCTCTGAGCCAATGTTGTTAAGTCCTGTCAATAAAAAATGACAGAAGAAGGAAGAAATTAATAGATGTAGAACAAACAAATGCTGGGGTTTAAGATTTGTTTTTCACAGGTGAAACAAGAGTTTGGAGTAGTCCCAGAAAAACCATGTGACTTTTCTGAGTATTTGATTATTTAAGCACCCCTTACACAATTTCTTGACATAAGTAAAAACAAATGTTACATGTATGTGAGTCTAATCATACATTATTTTCCAAATGATGTAAAAAAAGACACCATCCTGTATTGCTGTCCAGACAATATATGTATCACTCTATGAGTAGAAATCACCTTAAATGTTGAAAAAAAGGAGGATAAAAAAATCCACAAACATTTCCTCTCTGCAATTTGCAAATCAGACAACATGGGACCTGCCTGAAACATATTTTTATTCAAAAGTAACTGTAAAGAAAAATGGTATAAAAAAATATATTTTTTAATGGAGAACCCAGGAACAGAGAGTATCTTTAAATGAAAGCTCGTATGTTTACTGAAATCTGGACATGTTTACATGTACATTGAAATCTGGACATGCTTATTACAAATATTTATTGAAAGAACAATTATAATAATTTTAAAATTTAAAATACTAAGTAGTTATTCGTAAATAAACATATGTGCAGTATAATTTAACCAATAAAAAGTATGACATGTTGAAATTTTCAGAATAGATATGGTTTTTACCCTCTTGAGATAGTAAGTCATCATCAGAATAGTAACTATAGCAGCTTGATAAAAAATATACTATCATCTGAAGAACTTCTGTTATCTTACAGACAGTTTACTGATGCAAAAAAATCTCCAAAGAACAGTAATTGAAATGAATCAAGCAAAGTTAAAAGGATTCAATTACCGAAATCAAAGCAATTTAGCAAAACCATTAATGTATGCTTTCAAATTTATCTTATAATTCCTTTTACATCTTTTGTGGCAGGAACATGAGGAACAAGTAATGACATCTACAGTTAAGACTACATTTAAGCCAATGGGACTGTAAATCTTGTGTAACCCATTGGCACTGAGATAACCTGTAACAGGTAATGCCCTGTTCAGCCAGCTCTGCCGCAAACACCTGTATCCTCCAGTTTCCATTTTCCTGTCTTATTCTCTCCCTCCCGACTTTGCAAAGGCCTCTGAACAGAAAGATTCAAGAGGGAGTTTGAGCCCAGGCTGGTGTTATCTTTCAGCAGAAGGGAAGACGGGACTCGGTGACGTCAGGGCTGGAGCCCCTCGTGCTGTTTGGCCACCTCATGGGCTGTGTCTGAGATGAGGGATGGAGGCGCTGCCTGAGGTGTCCTCTCTTCTCAGCCTTATGGACCCTGGGGTCCGTGACTCTCAGGTTTCCTTCTGGGGGAGGACAGGAATCCTGGCACTTGGTCAGGGTGCAGCGGGCATGCTCCTAAGTCTCACAGTTCAACGGCAACCAAAGAATTTCACATTCACTGCCTTAAGTCATAAAAAGGACTTGGGCTTGACCATTGGCAGTTCAGTGAAGATCTTTGGTCTATAAATACAGTCAGCTAAACATGCAGAGCATTAGGATTTATAAAGCACAGAAAGGAGAAAAGCAGTTAGAGAAAAAAAAAAGATGCTAATGCATTACGATGTGGTGCTACTTCACTTGGACTTGACTCCGCTAAGCACTGGTCTCCTCACGCCACAAATATTACTGCAGCTGCAGGTAAGTAAGTCATGATCAGTGTTAGGGTATAGAAAAATTAACATGCAAAGATGTGAAGGTCAGGACTCTCTGAGAAGAAATAAAAAGATAAGGCCTGATGAGGGCAGATAGAGGTTGAGACAGCAGAGACCAGAAAGGCAATCAGTATTTTTCTCTCCTTAACACGTACAGTGGAATGTGCCCATGTGCTGAGCAGTGAAACATTCATAACCAATAAACAGTGACCCAAGCGTGGATGGTCTTGCTACCTTTTTGTGTAATGAACCACACTGAACTACACTTTCTCGAATGACAAAGCCTGCTGCTTTCTGCTCGTCTTATCATTCCTCTTAAAAGAGCCTGTCCTTCCATGCTGAATTCACTGTCTAGTATGTTGGCTGATATTTCTGTTTTCTGGAGGCAACAGGCAGAAAAGAAGCTCCTCATGCAAAAACCACATGCACTTATATGTAGTAGAAACAAGAACGTTGGGGTTTTAGGGATTTTTTTTCTGTGGTGTTCTGTTTTGTTTTGTTTTGTGGGGGGTTGTTTTTAGTTCATCATTTCTTTGTTTAGTTTTTACTTTATGGGAAAATATATCAAAAGCATTTTGTTGGGATTAATGTCTCATATTTTCATGTGTAACCTGTGTGTTTTCCATATATTTTGCCAAGTAAACAGGTGGATTAGCCTACACTGAGCTTTAGGCACATAGTTAGAGCACTTCCAAAGCTGGTCTGAAGCTACTTAGAAACATAAGATTGTCCATTCAAGCTCATACTGAAACATTCTCTGTCCTGTCTCTGTTCTGCCTTTAACTGTGATCAACAACGAGTACTCACGGAGCTGAATAACAATGGAGAAAGCATGTGGCAACAACTCCCACAAACGATCACCGCTTCCTAGCTCAGGGGCTTCCTAGCTCATTCTCAGCTCAGGGCTTTCCACAGTTGGAAGACATGGGTTTGGATTTGATAGATCTCACCAGGTTTTTTTCTCCCATGTATTAAATCGACTGATTCTTGAGCTCATGAAAACTGTTTAATTTGCAACAGCCTATGGGAAGGAACTCCACAGAACCTGTAAATGTGTTGTGGAGAGACACTCGGGTTCTTTGGTTTGATCCGGCCACTTGCTTGTTTGGTGTGCGGCACTGTCAGGATCAGTTCAGCTACTTCTCCACTGCGCTGCAAGGAACCCTTGCACGTTTATACTTATATAGTCTTGTGCCAGCACTGTCATTTAACTAAAATTGTTCTTTTTCCCTCATTAAGATTTGCCTGCTTGGACCTACTGGTTGGAAGAATTTATTTAATGAAACCATGTTATTCTAGACTTTGATTGTAACGTGAGTATTCCAGTTGCCTGACAAGTTATCTCTTCTTTGCACCCGTTCCTGGTTCAATTTATTCTGCTGTAACTTGGCTGATTAAAACTGTGTACAAGATTTAGATGAAGGCCTCCCAAGGGTCCTGCACAATGCAGTAACGGTTTCTTACCTCTAATGGAAAAGCCTTCTCCTTTTCATTCTAGGGTTGCCTTTACTTCTTTCCCAGTGCTATTTTGTAGTCATCCTGTAGCTGACTCGTGCACTGAGTTTCTCTCCTTCCCATATTTACCACTGATGACATCCCAAAGCCTTAATAGTCCTTCAGTGTGTGACCCGGTCTATCATAATGCTAACCTCCATCCTGCTTGCTATCCAGGTTGCCTAAATTTTCCTGCATAATATTCCCATCTCCCAATTATTGAGAATGTTTCCCAGCTTGGAAGTAGCCACTGAAAGGCCTAACTGTGCATCCTTTAAAAAGTGGATCTTTCACAAACCCAAGCCTCTAACCTAACCCTCGCTGAAGCCTCGAAAGTGTTTTGCCATAGCGGCTCAAATTGAAGCAAAGTGATAAAGGTAAGCTTCCTTGAGGGCAGCACATCACATGCTTACAATTACAGAAATGAAAGTGTTTGAAGCAAACGCAGTCTATTTAGCACAGCAAGCCACATGTCAGGTTCCTGTGAGGCTGAGCCGTATTCAGGAACAAATGTCAAGACATACTATGCTTCTGATTGATAGGCATGGGGAGGAGTGGAGTGCTGAAGCAGCCTATGTTTGACTATGTGTGACTGCTACACCTATGAAGGGAAGGCAAAAATGGTCGTCTCAGTTCCCCAGTCATGGAGATAATCTTTTTATAATCTGTCCACAAAGGTTAACAACAGGACCAGGGAGTGATGGAAACACAGCTAACTACAAGGGCTTCTTCACCAGACTTCTCTCTTTTGCAGGGATGTGAGCACATCTAGACTGCATGGGAACTTTGCTGGATGTGCAAAGGTTACTTAAATTACTCACACAGACTCAAACATTCACAAGTAGACATTAATTAGGCCAATACTAACTAACTGAATGATGTCAAGAAAAAATCCCTAATCTAACATCTTCCATTAAAAACAATAATTTAATAAAAGTCTTTCTGGAAAATGAAAGTTGTTTTTCTGTATATCATTACTACCAATATAAGATGACTGAATAGGACCTGGCAAGTGACTAATGGCAAATAACTTCAAAATACATCAAACAACTCAAAAGTCGGTACCATTATTAGTGGATTCTAACAGGTCACAGCTGTTCCTAGTATCCAGGTAAACCAGTTACCAGAGCAAAAAAGTTACCATAAAATATGACAAAACACTTTGGGAAAGGTTTAAAGGAGAATTTGCAAGGTCTTTCCTAAAGACCTACTTCCCCTTTCATGGGACCCGCCAAACAGGTCCCATTGTTAAAACAGGGCTAGCGTTATGTTTACATTCTCTGTGTGCTATTACTTTGTGTTTTAGAGCAGGCTCCACGTAACATTAAGAGACACAGCAGTCAGTTCTCTCTTACCAGGGAACAGCTTTCCTGAAAAGTGGAAAAGCCAAAACCAGAATTTGCTTGCTTTTACTAAGCTTTCTGTACTTGGTTGACATATAGGTAAGTGAAATTTCCTAACAGTCTTCTGCTCCATCCAGGCAAAGTTTCAATAAACCTCTGCAAATACTTTGCAGTTGAAGGTTCGCTTGCAGGTCTGGCAGTCCTGTTACTGCTCCCTTTCTGTCTTCCAGCCTCGTAGAGTCTAACACACCAATTGGTTATGGCAGTTAGATACATCTATCTATTAAATAAATCCTTATCATCCTTGTTCAGAGTTCTATGTCTCTGTCATGCAGTCCAAGATTTATTAAAATAAATTAAAAAAAAAAATCTGCTGACTTCAGTGGAGGCTGACTTAGCTATGGCCATGTTCTCACGGTTCCCTTCACTTCCTTGGTTTTCCCTTTCTCTCCATATGCAGTTACTGTATTTTTATTTTTATTTTATATGATACTGTCTAGCTTTGGTGCTATGAATTAGTTGCCAGTCTCCTCAGAGCTGCTCGTCTAGTCTCCCCACCTACTTGCAATCAGGCTGATGGATCACCTCAAATTTGAAGTTGCTCCTGCCTTGCCTGCGTGACAGTTTCAGTGCCAGGGATTGTGAAAAAATGTCAATATGTGTTAAAACAGATGATCAGTAAAATCTGACAACAAGTTTCTTCTAAAAGAGTCCCCTGTTACAATCTGTAAAGCAAGCTGGGACAGTATTTTATAATGGCCCTCTTCCAAAGCCAGTGTCTCCAAAGGACAGATCATTAAAAATTAGTGAGAAAATTCAAAGCTTCCATTCCTAAAAGAGGTGTGTAATAATCTTTTTTTTGAAGGTTCCAGAAATAGATATAACAGGTAGGAAATAATCCACAGGGAACTTTTCTGTTGCAACCTGTGTACTGGAGAGATCAATTACAAGAGTATAAACATGTGAAAACTTGTCATTAAAATAGTCTTATTAAGAGCTGTGAAAATGCTGAGAGAAAAAGACTCTGCAAATATTAATTTGTATTTAAAAATTAATTGGCTTCTTTATGTTCATGTCTCTTTTCCCAAACACTCTGCTTGCATGAAGATTCACAAGAACCGATTTTTTTCTCACATGCTCTGTGAACAATGTCAGTATTATAATATCATTGTGAGGAGTCAGAGCTAATTTAATAGATTCTCAATTTAGTCTTAGCAACAGCCATACCATGTTTGCTGGCAAAGATTTTTTATCCACTAGCACTGCAAAATCAGGCAGGGACTTGAGACTCAAACTGGATTCTTTCTGATATTATCACCTCCAACAGAGACACACTTGCAATACCTCTGCAGTGTGACAGCATGCGAGGTAAGAAAATGATCTGCAGACTTCTTCTCAAATGTCTCCTAATGCTGATGTTAATGTAACTTGATTTTTGTCAAGAAGGTATACAAGACGATTTGGCAATTGTTTTTACTTACTGATGGCAAGTTTATGAAAAACTGTTGAAATGCGCTCAGACCTTGCAAATATTTACCTTGCAAATCCTTCTATTGCTTTCCATTACAGAATTATCTTGAAACCAATGGTGCAGAGACCTGAGCAGCAGGACTTCATTTCTATTTTCTCTCCTTCGGCTTTTCACTCATCCAGTCCTAGGAATAAGAAGCGAAAAACTGAAGCAGCTAAGTCTGTGGCATCAGCCACAATTTTCAATAGATCAGAAATTCACCATGGGAATCTCACTGGGAGTCACTGCGAAAGTCACTGCCAATTGACTGTAGGAGCAAAGGCCTTTAGAATTAACTCTATGCCAAAAGGTGCATTCAGAAAGGCGCCATGATAGCCCTCACCTAGTAGAGCATTTAAACACATGCTTAACCTTGAGTGGTTGAAAATTCCTACCTGAAGAGACATATTTTCATTCCTAAAGCTAAGCACATGCCCTCATTTTTATTATATTAAGTACCATACGAAGAGAACATCCAGTCCTGTGAAAACACAGGTATGAAGCTGTACCTTTAGCCACAGTTAGGTTTTCTGTTAGCCCTCTTTTTTTTTATTTCCCCTTTGCAATATTACGTCAATGTATTGTAATATTATAACAATGTATTATGTCAATGAAAGCTAGATTCACACACACGAAATGGCTATCAGCACATATCTCCATCTGAATGTTCGGAAAAGAACAGATTTAATTCATTTGAGCAATAAATCCTCCCAAAACCATTACTTTTACTGGTGGGAATTTTGAATACCAGTCCAAGGTGCCTGCAGACATGGTACATTTAATAAATAAAATAGAAATACACACACCAAAGGGGAGAAAGTGAATATGTTTCTATTTCCATTTACCAGAAATACAATCATCTAATAGAGAGGGTTTTTAAGTTTTTCAAACTAACATTTCTCGGTCAATAGACACATTTCACTAGAAAGCTTTCATTAAAAAATGGAACAGGATAGTATTTCCAGCCACGTTGCTTGTAAAAAAGGTTACAATGCATTTTTGTGACCTTCTGCCTCTTTGCCCTGGTATCCAAGGTACAGTGACACACAGGGTCTCAGATAACTCACAGAGAAGGGTTCAAAGCCAAAGTGTTTTCAACCTTTAGCAATCATGCCAGGGACCTATGAGTATCTCTCTCATTCTTTACCTTTCACCTGGTCTGGGAGGTATAACGCTGCTGTTTTTAAAGCAAAGCGTAAAGTATGTCTTAACATGCCACATTAACTTTAATGAGGGGCCTGTTTTCAGTATTTTTTTTCTTTTTATGGTGGTTTAGTTTGTACGGTTTACACTGTATTATGTAAGAAAATTACTTTCTTGTATAGTGCTAATACAATTTTAATATTCTTAACATCATGAACACCATCCCTTTGAATCAACAGTTGGCCTCTCAACTTCTGATGTGAGCAGAGTGAATTTTCTCTTCTGGACAGGGATGCTGCTGTCTTAAAGTGGATCTGGTCCTGTTTTTTCAATGTCAGTGTCTTATCTTCCCCCATACAACAGAATGCCTGATGGCAGTCTCTTTCACAAAGTAAGCAGAGGCTAAATCATGTAAATTAACATGTGAATAGGATAGTTTTACTTCTCCTTTTCATTATTTCATTATTTTCATTATTTTAATTTCATTTTCATTTCTGCTTTCTATCACTTTTTGCTAGACAGAAATGATTCTTTTTTTTGTGATTTCCCTGCAGGATGGATTTTCCCTTCCCTCTCCCCTTCATACATGTTGTCTCTTCCCCTTAGACCAGCAAAATTCCTTTTAAAATTAATTAAGTAGGGCATCTTCCATTTCCAGGAGAAAACTGCTCTTCCTGTCAGCTATACTGTAGCATTTATTTTTATGCACTGGCTTGGACTGAGAGCCAAGCACGTGAAGGAGGAACCTTATAGGGTTAAGAGACAATCATTGTGAGTAAGCCGAATCAGAAACAAGAAACCTCAACTCTACCAAACTAGGAAAAGGACTTTGTAAGATCAGGCTGGTGTGGTGTTTTATGGTGCTACTGAACAGAATCCAACGGAAAAAAATATGTCTCATAAATGCAGCATTTTTTTTGCCTTTTGCCATAATCTTTAACATATTTTAATATAATCAATTACATTCTTAAAATTAAAATCAATTTTTATTCTGCTATGAATGATCTCTTTCCAGGAATGGAAAGACCCTACTAGACTCAGTTCTCATGGCATTCCTTTGCTGCAAGTTATTCTGGTCACTGACAGAGAAACTCTGCTCTTAATGGTAGGACAGAACAAGACAGTACTTACCATAAGTAATAGATACAGAGTCAGATACATAGTTCATTACTACTGCAAAGAAGCTACGTTTTGTACTGATCACATGAAAGAAAATAAGCAATGGATTGAAGACCCCATTCCTTCATATATTTTCAAAGGTATCTTCTCACTTTCCTCCCTTTCTGACTCATGCTTCCAGCTCATTGCAGAAGACAAGCAGAAAATCTCTTACACAGAACATCGTCCAGACTGACGTTTGATTTCTCTAAATTTTTTTTTGCCATTATTTAAGCTTTGCATAGAGAATATAAGAGAATGAATTAACAGCTGCATTTTTGGTGTAGAGTTAGATTTCTTGTGCTGAGCCTAGATGCTGTGATTTAGTAACATTTGAATGCTTCTCATTTTTAATGTTTTAGTGAGTAGACAGAAGCTGGGCTGAGAGAAACATTCTGCCTCCTCTAGACCCTAACTGAAGTAGAAGACATCTATAGCTTGAATTATATGTATATACTGACCACCTTTAAAAAGGAATGAGGAAAGCCACCAGTCACTTTGGTTACAGACCTTATTAAACCTATAGTTATCATGACCGCTTGGCCTGATCTCCATTTAAAGAATTAAAGTATCAGATACATGATAAACATATATAACCAGTTTAATTAAGGAATAACTTAAAAGTAATTTATCTGACTGAATGCAATAAGAAACAGATCTCCATTAAGTGAAAATGACACATTACAAGCAAAATAGAAGTGTTTGTACACTCCAGTGATACTGGCTCCACTAAATGTGTACCTGTATCTGGTTAGCTGAATCTTCACAATTTTCTCAGCTCAGACACAGTCATTGTTTTAAAATGCTAAAAGGATGTCCGTGCTAGGTAGGAAACCATGCTCTTAACTTAGTCTTGATACGATTCAATCACAGAGTCAGTTTGGCTTTAGGACTCCTCATACCACATCCAAACCTCATAACCACATGATACAAATCACTGTCTAGTGTCAGCTTACTCTGCTGGGTCAAACTTGTCCAAAGTATTTGTGATTGGCTTTGCAGTACTAGGATTTAAAAATGTCTGTACAAGTGAATTAAAAGAGCAAAGGATCATTTCTGGCACTGAAGTCAAACAGCATAGAGCAGTGTGAATCCATAATGTGAAACCTTCTTACCCACCAGAATACGGTGGTAACATCCAAACACTTATTGGAATTGCTTTCGGCTACTACTAATTGTCAAAATATGCCCAAATTTTATTTACGGAATGTTAGTAAGTGTGAGAAAAAAACATGCCTTGGGCTGTGGCAAGATTTTACCAATTTAGAAGGCTGAGTTTCAGCTCCTAGGAACATTCCCTGCGTCAATAGAAGGTATCGAAGAGTAGTCATCTACTTCTGTAAATGACATTTCAAAGAAGTAATACAAAAAGTGACACACATCCTGCAAGGAAACATTGTTCTGTTGGGCCAAGAAGAAGCTAAGAAGAATATAGTTCCCTGCAGCTCTGAGCATCCCCAGTGACAGCAGTTACCTTTCTTTGTCTGGGGACCTGAGCTGAGACTTTTGTGTTCGTATCCAGTTGCCATAGACCAGACATGGCATAACTTGCTTACCATATCCATCACACTTACGTGAAAATTATATCAATTCCATATTGTTTCATAAGCTCTGTTTAACTCAGTAGAAATGTAATCTACTCCCACAGAATCAAGAACAAGTGTGGGATTAAAACCTTTGGTGATGTGACAGTCTCCACATCTGCTGTTATTGATAGAGGAGCAATAACCTTCTATCAAATTGCAGTGAAATACTTCGGACATTCTGTTTTAAGTTAAATTAGCAGTTTAAGTCCAAATGTGCTGAGGAACCACTGGCAGAGTAATAGACAATAGCTCATCTTTCCTTGTAAAAAAATGAGCAATTATTTTACTTCTTATTTATGTCAGAATTCTTCACAGATCCCAACTCATCACTTCTGCTTTTGTGTTTCAGAAATGTATTTGGGGAAATCCACTAACTGACATCAGAAACGGAAGAGAGAAAAAGTGACATTTCCACAAGCTGCAACTCAAACCATGACTTTTTTGAAGGAAAAAACCTAAAATATTTTAAAGTTAATCATCAACCTCAAAGCTTTTTACACCTCCAGTTTCCTTTTGGTGTAATTCTCTTACAATTAATTCTGTAATGCCTTCAGAAGTCTGCCTTTAAACTGGCTGCCCTAGGTGGCTTTGCTTAAGCAGGGGGTTGGACCACACAACTTCCAGAGGTCCCTCCCGATCTCAACCGTTCTGTGGGGTTCTGTGGCTGCAGAACTCTAAAGACCCTTCCCTCCTCATCAATCCCCAGCTACACTGGGAAAGGGACCAACTGAGTCTTTCAGCAACACTTGCCATCTTGGTATCAAAAAACGGAAGAAAAGAGGGAACATAACAGCTAAAAAGAAGAGGAAATATATGAGTAGAGAAGATAAATAGGACAAGGGAGGGAAAAAAATGCAGCTATAAGCACATTAACTTAGCTATACTGCACAGGACACAGTTTCACTCCTTCACCACCTCTGCTGAGCCAATTTTCCAACAGCTGCTTGGCTGAATATCTTTTGCCTTTAAAATGATGGTTCAGAGTATGTTTTACCTAAAGTGGTGACTTACGGCTATGTACAGATAGAGAATTCAGTTTGACATGGAAATTCTTTGCGACCAAGAAACAGTGATACCTTTCAAAGCCTGTCTAGCATGGGAAAGGCGGAATATTTTTATTCCCATTATTCCTCATCTTCATACTAAAATAACCTTCACTAGAACTGACAAAGGAAATACTTACATCTATGAGAGGACTAACAAGAGTGGGTTGTTATGTCTCATAAATTCCATTCAGTGGAGCATCCCTGCAAATAAAATGCAGGCTACCACCCGGAAATTTTTTATTTTATTTTAAGTCTGAAGTTAGGGAGTCGGAATCAAGCAACAGCTCCTAGGGGTAGAAAGAGAGAGTTTGAATTGTATGATGAAGCTAGTCAGGAATACTTGATAAAGGGTGTGAAAGGGTAGGCAGGAAGCAAAAACTTTCTCTCCAGTCATTAATAAGAGGGTTGCAGCGGGGCTAGAAGAGAGGGGTCATTAATATAGAGAGAATTCAAAATCTGAAGAAGCCCAGTGCAGGAAGAGGAAGATTGGACAGCTAAAGAGACTTTCCTTTAGTTCAAAGACAGCTTGAGAGTGATCAGAAAAATGACTCAGGGAAATGTGGGAAGCTTTTATGGTTTGACTACATCTACATCATATTTTTGTTACAAAAAAATCAAAACTGATTTTTGAAACTTTATAAAACTTTCATGTCTGTTTACTTCAGCTGCCTTACAGAGCAAAAGACTTCTTAAGCAGGAAAGAGTCATTAGAGAGGGTGGGACCAGGTTATCGAAGCATGTGAGGAAGTCTGGGTCGTGCGAGCCCTGGGCCCTATGCTTTGATAGTGCTGTGTGATCACCTTTCCACAAAATGCTAACAGACTGGAGTGAACTTGCATCCAGAACAACAAAGACACAATCACAAAAACAAGAGCAAAAGATTGTACGTTAGTACTTATTCACAGGACTCGTATGAAAGCTTAAGAGCATATCAGGATGAGGAGAGTAAATATTTAAATAAACTGGTTAATTTGAGAAATAAGTCTGCAGTGTGAATCATCCTTCCTTGGTAATGGAACCTTGTTATTCACCGCACTGATCTTTATAATTTCAGCCTCCCTTTTCAACTCTTTCTTTTCTCTTTTCACCTGGATTCTGTGTGAGTGGGCCTAAAGTTTTCAAAAGCGTTTGTCAATGAATCTGAACTTAATCCTACCCTGGCTTTGATTTAGGAGCCTGGAACTCATTCATTGAGAGTTTATTCGTTTATTTATAAATACAATAATTAACCTGAGTTTTATAAAACAAGTGACTTAGGAAAATTATCTAGACCCATACTTTTCAACAACTGGCATATCATTCTGAATCCCGCAGATATTATTATTGTTAGTTATCTGAGAGCAAAACATGATGAAGTTGGTTTTCTGTAGTAGTGTTTCTGTAATACAGCATTCTGCTGGAAACTTATGATAATAAAGTCACAGTATTACTTCAAATAGAGAATATATCATCACGTTCATTAGCAACATTTTTTCCCTGGTATAAAATTTTTTAAAAGTTTCATAGATATTTATTTATAAAAGAATTTGGTGAAAACCTGTGATACGGTCATGGAAAAAGCAGATCTTTAGAAACAAGAATAGCAAGACCTGTAATCACCAGTTCAATGTATCACTGCATTGTGATGGCTTCTAAGATAAGTGGTATAGAAATAGTGACATCACAGACCAAATAGAAAGTATGATCTTTTAATTTCCTCTTAAACTTATTTTGTACTTTGTATCCCTTCTCACTTTAGAGATTTTTGTTTTGTTTTCTTCCTAAACCAGACTTGATTTGAACTTACATTCTTCCTGCAGTCAATAATAGGAACACTTACATCAGCCTATCCTATACGTTATTTCATGGCTGGCATCACCATTTTACATGACACTAGATAATTTGCTGCTTCAGTCCATCTTTGTGGGAAAATCACAATCTCCAGAACAGCAGTTTGCTGCTCTGCAAATTGCTGGGCTTGATATTTCATATCTCCATTTGCTCAGATGATAAACTCTTTTTTTGGACCAACAGATAAGGACATATAACCCATAATTAAGCATTGATTTCACATGACATCGGTCCCTTGCAGGCCTAATCCTGCTTATATTGTTTATATGCAAAGCCTGTTTTGAGACTGTAACCAGTCGTGAGGAAACTAGCTGCATTTCGCTGCTAAACAAGTTCTTTTCTGTCTCCTATTCCTGTTGTTCACCCCAAAGTATGATCAGGTCAGCATTAAACACTCGTTATCTGCACATCTACTACAGATGTGGTTTTGTGTGGAAAAAAAACAACCCTAGAGTGAAAATTGGAGTCGTAAAACCCTGGCACTGCCTATACACTGAGTTAACTCTGCCTGAGTTAAAACAACCCCCTTCCTTTGACAGGCTGCCACCAGATACCTTTCTGAAGAGTGAGCCTCTGCTGTTATTCCTGCAGACACAGTGAATATATACTGATCCTCTTCTGCAGCAGCTTTTGTTTCCAGGCCCTTCGTTTTCAATGGTTGCCATAGAATCTAGCTATTATCATATGAAAAGCCTCACACAAAACCCCCCAAAAGCCTATTGCTAAAGCCATGAACACTTTACAATTTTCATATAAAAGGAAAAAAAACCTCTGGAAGTGAAACGGTTGCTGAGGGAGAGGTTGTCTTTAGCTCTCCTCCAGTCTTTCTCTTTACAGATGATTTGATCCTTCTTTCTCTTTTAACTACATAAACTTCTTACTGGATCTTCCTCCCAACTGCCATAACAATTATGGGCTTTTTATCCACCAAAGTGGTTTTAATTGCCTCATAAGTCAATGGAGAGCCATGTATTTTTCTTGCCCAATTTGTTATGCAGACTGTTCTGTTTTAGCATGCCTTTGACTTTTTGTTGAAGATTTCCGTATGCAATTCCCAGAATCCGGCTTCAAAAAAAGAGGTGAAGAACTACTCGAAACAGAAGAAGAAACACTCACTCCTTGGTATAGAAGCTTCTTATTCTTACAGGACTGCTAATTTGGTGTAAATAGGGAAAGGGTTTGTTATTGGGGCTGAGACTCCCTGAAAAAGACAATTTTTTTCCATATAGCCATTTTAACAATGATGCTAACCCTGCTTACACAGGCATTATCTTACGCTGGAGAAATCACACTCCAAATAGTGGAGCTACAAGAGTAACTCCTGCCATGTCACTCTTCATTTCAGCATGAAAGAGGTAAAGAAAATAAGTTTTTGAATCTCAGGGCTCTGACATAAAACAGAAGCTTTGTTTACAAAGACCAGCTGTGATGTATGCAATATTTATAGGAATACCTCTAAAACCCGGTAAGGCAACATAATATAGCTACCTCACTGCATCAGGTAAATGAGTTAATTTCTAATCTCTTGAAGTCTACCAACTTCAGGAAGGACAGGAATTTTCTTTAGGGACCTGGAACGGTTCCCCATGTCCCTACAAATTGTTTGAGCATATACACTAGTGTCATCTGTATAAAGCGTGGATGTGACATGCTCCCCTCCTCAGAGCTGTTGTAAGAAAATTTTGCAATCCCTTCCCTACTTTCTTCCCAGGGAACAGTGATGAAAATTTGGCATAAGGAAAAATTGTTAAGAGAATTCTCACCTTTCTGACAGAACTGCTCTAATGACAAAACTGGGAGGAGCGGCTGACTCACGGGAAGGCTGTGCTGCCATTCAACAAGACCTGGAGAGGCTGGAGAGCTGGGCAGAGAGGAATCTCATGAAGTTCAACAAGGGCAAGTATAGGGTCCTGCACCTGGGGTGGAACCTCATGCACCAGTACAGCTTGGGGGTTGACCTGCTGGAGAGCAGCTCTGCAGTGAAGGACCTGGGAGGGTTGGTGGACAACAGGCTCACCATGAGCCAGCAATGTGCTCGTGTGGCCAGGAAGGCCAATGGCATCCTGGGGTGCATTAAGAAGAGTGTGGCCAGCAGGTCGAGGGAAGTGATCCTCCCCCTCTACTCTGCCCTGGTGAGGTTGTGTCTGGAGTACTGTGTCCAGTTCTGGACTCCCCAGTTCAAGAGAGACAGGGAACTACTGGAGAGAGTCCAGCAGAGGGCTATGAAGATGATAAGGGGACTGGAGCATTGCTCTTATGAGGAAAGGCTGAGAGACATGGTTCAGCCTGGAAAGAGAAGGCTGAGAGGAGATCTGATCAATGCTTATAAATATCTAAAGGGTGTCAAGAGGATGGAACCAGGCTCTTCTCAGTGGTGCCCAGCGACAGGACAAGGGGCAATGGGCACAAACTGGAGCACAGGAAATTCCACCTGAACATGAGGAAGAACTTCTTTACTGTAAGGATAACTGAGCACTGGAACAGGCTGCCCAGAGAGGTTGTGGAGTCTCCTTCTCTGGAGATATTCAAAACCCACCTGGATGCATTCCTGTGCAACCTACTCTAGGCTAACCTGCTTTAGCAGGGGGGTTGGACTAGATGATCTCTAGAGGTCCCTTCCAACCCCTACCATTCTGTGATTCTATGAACAGCTATTTAATACCATATCAACATCTTGCATTCGATATATGTTTAAACTCCCTGGAATCATCTTCAGAGAGGCATCTGGAATACATAATCTTCTTTCCTAAACTTTATTAAATTCCCTTTTCTTCTAGTTCTAATGGCATATATCTTTTAATATAGATGCTTCAGACTGCTTTCACGGGCTGCCATGAATAGTCACCTCACTGGTGCAATGTGTTTTGTGGTCAAATCACTGAGCTGCCTGGTAAAAGATCTGAGAGTGGAGGTGACCAGCCTAGGCAGCATAACAGCAGATGAGCAGGAAATCAACAGGCTCTTTGCTGAAACCTTGCATGGTCAAGATGCTATATCCTGCATTTTACAGAAGAAGGGTCAGCCAGGCTAGAGGAGGTGGAGACTTGGGACTCCGTGACAGTGAATTTTGGAAGCTTGTGCTTCTAATGAGAGGAAGAAGGCTCTTTCTCCACTTGCAGTTGGACAGTTGCAGAAGAGATGTACGGCCCTGATGACAGGTGAGAAGGAACTTCTGTAGGTAGAGGTGTTTGTGTTGATTCATGTATTCATGATTCTGTCTGATTCATGTATTAAAAGCAGTGTGCCGTGAAGAACATGCAGTGAGCAACAGCAGTAAGAGATTCCCTTCTGCTGGGTATGGAGACACTCATCCTGGCTGTTGCCGCCAAGACTTTCACTTAAGCAACCACAGGATGCTCTCTGAGGAAACAAAGCTACTGCAGAAATACAGAATTCTTCTGACAGATTAAGCCAAGACCGTCTTCGCTAAAAATCCTGTCAACTTAGTGAGAAGTTTTTAAACTAGATTTGTTAGAAGAAGAAAACTCTAGTTTGAAGAGAGGTGGAGGAATAAGAATCAGGAAGGAAGCACCTAAGGACCAGCATCTCACTGTTCCCCTGAGAAAGCAGTGCAGCTCAGAGCCCATGTTAAGTGCATGTTCACAAACATGTGGAGAACAGGAAACAAACAGGACTAATTAGAAGTCAAGGCCCAGTCACAGATATATAATATCACTGGTATCATAGAGACATGGTGGAATAACTCACATAATTAAAGCGCTGCAATGGCTGGATAGATGTCCTTAGGAAGGACATGTATCTGAAACAAGGAGGGAAGGGCTCACTACAGAAAGGAACAACTTACCTGTATGGAGATCTGCTATGGAATGGCTGAGGGACAGCAAGTGATGTTATGAGTTGTGATCAGAGGCAAGGTCAACAAGTGGATATGATGGTGGTCGTCTGCTATAGATTGCTCAGTCAAGACAAGGAAATAGAAAAAGGCTTCTTTAAATTACTGGAGAAAGTCTTATGATTGCACGTGTTAGTGCTCATGGAAGATAGTTGGAATTTAGCCCTGCTTTGAACACGGTTTAGTCTAGACGTCCTTCTGAGATCCATTCAAACTTACATTATTGTATGATCTCTTTTATATGAAGTGGAAAAATAAAAACATCCTTTTATATTCCTTTCTGTGCTAAGAATTTTAGAAGATGACTCACTGGCAACCAAACGTCATTAAACTGCAGTCATCTTTAGAGACCAGACATCTAACCTCAGAATAATTACCACAAAGAACATACCAGAACACTGTTAATGAGACAAGATTATTCAGAGTGGGGCATATCTGCACTGTTAGAAGTAATGCCTAGCTCACTTCAAACTACAACCATCAATACTGTTACTTGGACCTTCTCTTACATGCTCTGTATGCATGACAGCACTGTTATACCTACAGTGGGTTGGAAGTTTCCTACCTGAGCTTTAAGAATAAGTGACAGAAACTGAGCTTCTTGTGTCACATGAAACAGATTTTCTGACGCTCAGTAAAACAGAATGCATTTACATTAGCATGTTAGTACATTTTTTAAAGGAATCTGCTTGTGCATCCTTAGGTACAATGAGTGGTTTTATTGGTATCACAGAGCAGTCTCAGAGAATCTGAACTAGATTTGATTTTGAATGAAGCTAGGATAAAAGGTATTCTTCAAGATTTCCTCTTCTGATTTCTAAATCATAATTAAAATTGATCCGTAGGACTAGACAAGAGCTAATTCGAAGTAACCTCCACTGTAAAAACACCGTACAGAGTCCTGGTGCTCAGCTTTCTGTTCATTCTATGCACCCATTCTGACAGGGCTGCACATTTGTTAATGTGGACATAAACCTTAATAAAAAATGAATGTCTACTTACTAGTGAACAATTTCATGCACTTCCAGGCACCACAACTTTATATGCTTGAATTTAGGAGTTCTAAAGATGATCTGATGGGGAAAAATATCCATAGTGGTTAAGTAATATTATTATAACATTTTGGCATCTTTCACTGTAGGCATATAAAAAAAAATTGTATGGCTACGTTTTTTTAATAGCCATATATATTTCTTCATATTTTCATATTTTACTTTTCCTGAAAATACTTCTGCTGCTAGACAGTATTGAACAGACTTATAACTATCAAACTGAAATTTTCTTGACTGTTCAGTTAACATGGCTGCATCTGATTTACAGGGATCTAATACCTACAATATCAGTCTTATTCGACCAGACCATTTATTATGCTGCATGTACAAAATTATTAAAAGTGAAAATTATCTATGTCTTTGCTGTTTCTGTATAAAAATTTACATACAAAGGTCACATCACAAGCTCTGAAAAGCTTTCAATACCATCATATCCTTCACCTGTAAAATCATTTGACCATAGAAAATTTCCTGTAACACAAAAGGCAAAGTGTAAAGCCGATGATGTTTGTAGTTTACAACCCTATAAAGAGCATGGTGCAACTCTGGGAAAATGGGAATCTTTTTAATAGGATGTCAAGTCTCATTTTTCACAGGTATTCAGTATTTAGCAGTACACTCAGTGCTATTGCTTCTGGAAAGTATGCATCCCACAAGGGACTGATGAGTGAGTAGAGATGCTTGAACTGTTAAATTTATTTGCATTTTCTCCATCAACTCCACCTTGATCCCAGGAAGAAAATCTTTGCTTCCTTTCATTCCACTCCACAAAGCCTGGTTTGATGTTTCCATTCTTCTTTTCGCTTCGGTTGCCTTCTGTATCCCCCGTCCTTGTCTTCAAGAAGCCCAGACCATCCTTCTCTTATGTGTTCCATCAGGCAAGGTACCCTTGCTGTTGTTGTACCTATTACATGAAGAACAGAGAGACTTTAAAGCAAGAATGTGTTATTGAAATTTAATCCAAATGTTACTGTAGTGTCTGCATGGACCAAACCCTGCTCTAGGAGATGTGTACTGCTGGCTTCCAAGAAAAAGCAGAATCACTCTTATTGCCATCAGTAATTCAGAGATGGGGAAGAGCAGAGGTGCTGCACAGCATGCCACAATCTCCATCTCACACCCTCTCAGAGGCAGCAGCAAAAGCAAACCCAGCACTTCAAGGCTCAGTGTTTCAGCTTCACTCCTTTTTCCACTGCTTTCTCTCCTGGTAGGACCATCTAGGTCCCAAACACTAAGGCCTGGCACAAAAATCAAATAATTTTATATCATCTGTCCAGAAGCACTGTCTTTGCAAATGATCTTGATTTTTTTTTTCTTTTTTAGTTCCCGCTGGATTAATATTAGCCAAGCAAACTTTTCTTTCTATGTGATTTTAGATGTACCTGATTACAGTCCTACCTACTGTGAAAGGACTTTTGGGAAAAGTGAGCAGATTCAGATGCAGCTGGGGACAGTGGACGTGAATAAAAATAAATAAGGAATCTTTAATTAATTAAACTGAAATATGAAAGTACTCACTTTAAATTATTATTAAAACAAGAAATGCTTCTCCTTCTCCTGTGTGACAGCACAGTTTGTGATGGAAATAGAGGCTTACCAGTGCTCTGATGCGTGTCATACAGTCCCAGAGGCAGAAGACATTTGTAGGCAGAGACAGCTGTTGCATAAAAGATCCATCCAAAGCAGAAGCAGCTGCATATCTTTGTAAACACTGGACACTGGTGGCATTTTCCAACTCTGGCTTCACTTTTCCCAGCTTCAGATCTTCCTCCTCATGCTCTTGAGACCTGTATTTCCATCCTCTCCCTTCTCTCTCTTGCAAGTTCTCTTGCACCATTTTTATTACTTCTGCTTGCCATATTCTCCTTTACTTGTTTCCATCTCTTTCCACAGCTCTCTAGTTCTTTCTACATTTTTTCTGATTAAACCATTGTCATATTGTTTCTAGCTAATGTTTACTTATCTGTAACTATGTGTTCAGAAAAAGCCAAAAAGAACTGCCTATCCTTCACCAGTACATGACAGAGAAATGTTTGCATGTTCTTGACCTTATCTAGAGCCTCTAGGTGTTTTGGTAATATGCAAAATAATAAGTTAAACACACTGGTTTATAAAGATTAATAGGAATAGGGAGAATTAGTTAAAAGACTGTTCCAGATCAAAGGTGATGTGTATTGGGGAATGTAGATTGCAGCCATTGTCTGTGGTGTGTGAGAAGAGTAAAATTAGCATCCATAAATTAGCATCTGCCGTTTATGATTTATCCTCCCAATAGATACTCAGTAAAAGAGGTTTAGTTCACTTTTCAGAAGAAGTCAAAAAAGGGCATTGTCTTTGATTTTTAGTAATTTTCTTATGTTTCTGCTGTATCTCTACAACTGGTATCAACTTCATCTTCCCGCAAGAGTTGTTTCATGTTCCTTAGCTTTAGAGTAGCTCTATGCCATAAGAAGATTCCCAGTCACAGGCTGAGTCTGATAGCTTTTTAAGTGGACATTTCTCTAGTCAGTGGTAAGAGAATTGTTTGAAAGAGGCAATTCCTACATCTTCCTGTACACAACTCTTAGTGTCTGAAGTCTTTCCAATGGAGTGATGAAATATAGCCTATAAGACTATGTCACATTGCTGTCCAGAGCATGAACCATTCTACTTGCGAAATCATAAAGGCAACAGTTATGCCTGTAAAGAGCTAATTTTAGGTGGTTTTCAAGGTCCTGCCCAATGACAAAGCCTTCAGTGCCAAGGGCCAGTTAAATCCAACTCAGGCTACATAACCTTCCTTACTTCAAAACTCACATATGTCAAACTGCACCTTTGGTGGTTCTTCATCTTGGATGTAAGCTAATAGTCCCTATGATTAAGAATATTAAAGCAACAGGAAGTAATAATGTTCACTAAGGTGAGTCCATCCGTAAAACCAGTAAATTAATCCAGAGTATTCCATGAAATAACTGAAGGGCATGTGACAGTGGAAACATGATGGAGAATATCTCTCCCTTTACACTTAACAACTTTTAAATCCTTCAGGAAGCCCAAAAAATGACACTTAGGCCCAATCTCTAGAAAATAGGATTCATCAGGATAAATGCAGAGTTATTTGGTCTCCAAAATCTTTGAGAAACGGTTGTTCTGTCTTTGAGGTTTTCATGCCTTGTGCATTTTAGTTTATTTTCTTGTTGACTTCCATGTTTACCATGCAGATTAGGTCAGCCAAAGGAAAACTTAGACAAAGGAAAACTTAGAATTACAGTGCGATGAACATAGTGATGACTGTCACCTCAGTGTCTCTTTCCCATTTCTGTTGAAGTTCTGTCACAATTTGACTTCACTAGTTTGAATTAATTAAGGTTAGGTCTGGACAGGGCCTTTCAAGTTTTTCCCACTATGAAGGAAGAAAGAGATTTACTTTCCTCAAAGCTGAGTACTACACTATCCTGGCAGGGCTTGTCACAGTTAGGTCTGGCAAACCGCACAGGAGAGGAGGAGGAGGATGATGTAGAGTCAGTCCAGGCATAAATGATAGCATTGCTGCCCACCAACAGCAGTCTGCTAGCCCTGGCAGCTGTCAGACCTGTCTGCATCAAAAATCAGCTCTAGATGCTCTAGATAAGGACTAGTAGATAACTTTTAGTCCAAGTGAGAGGAAATTAGGGCAAGTATTCAGTCATTGAGGTAAGGAAATATTAGTTCCTATGGGTTTTTTTCAGCTTAATTTTTTATTTTCTTTGGGGAAGGGTTGTCAATAAAGTATAAGATCTGAAGCGTTTGTGTCTTTTTACAGGGTTAAATGATAACACTGATGAGATTTTAAGAATATCTTCATTTTGGCAAGGAGTCTGCAACTTTCTAAATGTAATAAACCTTGGTGCATTCATCTTTGCCTCTCTCCTCTCTCCAGAGTGTATTGCTCATATATGATCTGCTTGCAATTACAGTTTGAAACCTCTTAGAAAATGCGTTTACACAGAATCCAACTTCACATTACATTCTGAGCATATGGGACAGTATGTTACCCTGAGGTATGCCCAGATACGGCCTTGCAACACATCGGCAAGGAGAGCTGCATTCACTGGACTGATGGACGCCTTCCCATTCACTGTGGCATAGAGGCATGCACACAAGAAGTGCTCATGGCATATCTAAGACCTCGCAAATGTACACTATTCCTTAGTCTGTGCCAATTTATTCTTCTACCCATGTCTGTGGTGATGTTTCTCACACAGTGGGTCAGACACCTCACTCTGGCTGCTGTCATCTTGTCAGATGCAGTTCAACACATTGACTATCATCAGCTGTATAAGAAACCTTCCCTTTGTGTGAGAGTTGAAATGCTTGAAAGGGTTCTCGGCTCAAACAGCTCAAATATCTACGTTCCTGGAGATAAGGACAGTCCTTCTGAAAGAGGAATGTTGAGAGATGTACTTTTCAATTACATCAGAAATGTTTTGGCATCTTGCACTGGTTTTTGAGAGTCTTACATAGTACCACTTTCATACCTTGTTTTGCTAGCCAGCTGGAGGAGATATGGAACTTGAGCCTTATAAAATACCAGTGCTGATTAGCAAAACAAGAAGCTAAAAATATATGACCCAGGAGCTGTCTGTCTATAGCAGAAATGAGCCTAAACCAAATCACTCACCCAGGGCAGCACTGCCACCAGCAAACTCAAAAATGTCACAACTTGTGAATATCTAGGACTCTCCATGTGGGTTACAAAACAGATTCCCAAAACATTTTGCAAAATGAAATGCACTTCTGATGCCTGTCATCCTGGAAGCCTGACTTCCAGCACCCATGAGGGCAGAAAGAGTCATGGCTGGGCTTGGGAAATGCTGAGCAAAGTTCAGCAGAAATGCTTTGGCTGGCTAGCAAAAATACTCAGGTGCTTTAAGAGCATCTCAGAAATATGCGGAACATGGAGACAAAAGCCCATTTCTTTCATAAGACTTCTTTGGACTTCCTTGTGATTTTGCGTATTTTTATATATGCTTACATCTACACGCACATCTCCAAGTTTAGCAAACATAAAGTGTTTGCTCAGCAACATTAAAAAAAAAAAGAAGACAAAACCTTGAAAAATCATCAACATCTGATTTTCTCAAATCTCATCACCATTATCGATAGTGTTTTGGGTAATCTTTTTCTTTTTTTCCCAGTCAGAATATTTTCTATGAAAGACTGAATTAATGTCTGCAAAAAGCTGACTCTAAACTGCCTCCTCTTGTTTCTAACACATACACCCGTGTAAACATACAAATGTATAGAAAACAGCTAACATAATTCAGTGAGAGGAGTTTTTTTCCTGAACATCTGATTGCAGTTATTCATGTGTTGTCAGAAAATCAAAAACATAGGACATCATATAAAATATACTTATGAAAGTAAAATGGGAAAGGTATTAGGGAAAGGGAGTGGGGATGAGGGAAAATCAGGAATGAGACATTTGGGGCAAGGGAACCATCTGGCTAATTTTGACAGGAAAAGAAAAATAAGTAAAAAACATTCATCAGGAAGATCAATGTATTAGAAGTGCATAAGTAATACCTCGCCTAAACCTTTTCCTGGCTTCCAGTGTCAGTTCTTCATCATCATGTCAGCTAAACAGGGTTGGTTTTTTTTTTTGGGGGGGGGAAGTGGGGAAGAGAGGGATCAGAGGGAAAAAAGAGCAGAGAATGAACTTAATCTTGGAATCCTTAAAAAGTCACCTATGTGCTTTTTCTAGCCTCTGGTACAGCAAACCAGGTTGCTATGGTAAAATGGGTCAAGAGCAGTAAGCAGTTAGCTTGTGCCACAGAATCACACTCCTGGTGCAGCGATGGGTGGCACAGGCCAAAGCAGACAGTAAATCTACAGCTGAATCTAGGTCACTGGGGTGCTTTGTAGCTGCAGCTGTCCGTGTGGGACTGTGATCTCTGGCAGGGCTCACAAAACCATCCTGACGGCTGGGCTCCTGCTCAATGGTTACAAGTGTACTGGGGGAGCTGATGCTTTGTCTCCTTCAAAAACAAATTATAATTTTAGATTTTTAATTATGGATGCATATGAAGGCAGCATGTGTCTGTGTGTGTATTATATATGCACATTTATTTTAAAATAAAACATACTCAGCAGGCACATGGCCCATATTTTGGGAACCCATTACACAAATTAACATTCACACTCCAAGTGATCATTATCACATATTTATGGGAGCTGTGCATCCCACTCCATGAAGGCTATAAAGATCTGCAAGCAAACATAAGAAATCTCTTCCCGAGCACACCTAATGAATTCCACCCACCCACCCCCACACACTCCTCAGACAAACACCCTCCCAAAAAGCTTGGGAAAAGAAAAAAGGCTTTGGAGAATGTCAAGGAGGTCTTCCCACAGTTCAGTCTCTCACATCCCCCCACAAACATATGCTGATACACTCATCCGTGCAGTAATCTATTATTACCATTTATTCTGTGACTGTTTAAAAAAAAAAAAGGAACAACAATCAGTTAATAAAAAGCCAGGGAATGGGGCCAAATCAGGAGCAGAAGTAAACCGGCATACTCCCTGCTGATACTGCTGGAAATACAAGAGATAGTGCAGGCTCACGGTTTGGTCTCACATACAGACATGCTCCTCACCCAGGAGGGGATGCAAAATGACCCATGACAGAGATTCATACGGCATATAAGAAAAGTGTGATGAGGTGGGTAGCTCCTTTGAGTAAAAGGGCTATTATTCACTGGGTTTTCCTGCCTTTTTCTTACTTATGCTTAGAAATTCTGCCAGGCAGAATTTGCTACAATTGTTTGGGATTCCTGGCTATGCAGCAGAGATTCTGGATACATCCTCTGCACACTGATACATCAGCCTTCAGTGCATACAGAGCGAGTCTGGAGCTCCCAGAGTACACCGTATTTACTGTGCATGCAGTGATCAACACCACCACAAGCATACAGTGGGTCTGAAGCTCCCCAGAAGCTTCCTGGCACATGGCACACATGCTGAATAGTTCTTATCCTGTATAAACCAGAGGTCTGACACATTGAATACCAAACCTGTCACTGTCATATCTCATTTTTTTTCCTGTCTTGTGTAAAAATCTGGCATAAGCACGCAGTAACACTAGGTAAAGATGTTAACGAAATGATGAAATATTCAGCTTTCGGATGTGCTTTTGGGATGTTATTGGACAGACACGAATTTTCCCTCTGACAGTTACAAAATACTAGACATTTCCACTTGAGACAACTACACTGGACCAAATAAATCTGTATTTACTGGGGTTTTTTGTTGTTGTTGTTACATTCCTCATGCTGTGTCAAGACGTTTTGCCCATATCCAGTGAATGTGAGGGCAGAGGAAGGATGAGAAACTACAATAACTCAGAGCCTCAGAATCAGTGGCCCCCTATATAAATCAGCTATGACAATGAAGCTCCTGCCCTTCAAATCCCACATTTTAACATGGACAACTGAGACTAGAAATGTGTTACTAATAACTTTAAAACTGGGCCAGGATTGTTCCATTACAAGGTCAGCATCCAAAGACAGATGAGTCACTAGAGCTTATTCAATGAACTAAACATTTAAAATCAATTACACTTTTCTAGAGAAAAATTATCAATGCATATTTTTATTGAGGAAGGCATTTAATCTCTCATACAAGGGGAAGCTTTGTTATACAGCTGATGGTCAATGGCTTGAACTGCATCTGACAAGAAGCTGGTAGCCAGAGTGAGCTGCCTGACATCCCTTGTGAGAAACACTACAATCAGAAACCAAGGACACGGGCAGAAGGACTAATCAGCACAGTCTAAGGAACAGTGCCCTTTTGTGAGGTCTTAGAAACACCGTGGGCAGTTCTAGCTTGCATACCTTTACAGATGCCTAAAAAACCAAGATGAAACACGAGGACCATATTTCAAATGCCAGTTTGTAACCAAAGAAAAATCACTCATTTCTTCATACAGAACTGCTAGCATTATGCAAGCACATTGGACAACTACTCATTCCATTGAACAACAGCACACATAAATAGATTGCAAATGCTAGAGGTAGATGTGCATATCACATACAAGCAATGCAACATATTCCTTCAAGAGGGAAGTACCAGAAAGAAAAAAGGAAAGAGGCAAAAATGTCAGGACAGATTCTGTCTTGGTAGTCACAACTTCACTTCTCTTAGCAATGATAAAGATTGTATACATTAAAAAAGGCCTTGACTTATTCCATCTATCACATACAGTTCATCTCTTCTCTAATTTCCACAGTAACTTGTCTTAAATCCTTCATCATTCTTCTCCTTGATTATTCAGTGATACCTGAATAGTTCTGATAACCCATCTGATACAGCCAAGTGATGGAAATATTTGTCTATTGGGTATTGTCTCTGTAAAGCAAACAAATATCACTTCATTCAAAAGGAACAGTCAAATTCATCATTAGTGAAGCATTCTACATATGAGGTTTATGCCTAATGATCACCAGAACAGACTCATTTAGAGATATCCCTTTAGAGATAATAAGATCTGCTAATGTGTTGATAAAATTCTTTTCATGCCACTGATACCTTAATAGCCAAGTCTACAGAATAACAAGCACAGAGACCAGGCAGGCTTGGAGACTTACCTGGATGGAAAGGGAGCAAGAGCTTTGTGATTATCATTTGATACCAGAGTTATATACCCCAGCATAGAATTTGTCATTTGATTTTGATCATACATTTGTTTTTAGGCATTTTACCTATGACAGCCTGTCTACGAAAATCTTTGCATAAAACAGAAGAAAACAAACAAAAAAAAAGCTAAGGGGTAATAAAGTTCATTTCCTAACTCTGACTTGAATATAATTTTATGCTTTCAAATAGCTTCAGCTTTCCTGTTTCCAAAAAAGGCAGTAAATCACAGACTCAGGGGACTACGCAGACATGTACTTAGTAGAGGGATGGCAGGGTGCGGGGAGGGAGGAACGGCTTTATAGGCAGAAAAGAAACATTCCATTGAAGTAACACTGCCAGATAAATCCCCTGTTGCAGAGTCTGTCTGCACATTCCACTGCTAAAGGGCCACGAGTTCCCGATAAGGGGTCATTTTCTTACCCCTGGACAAACAGGCAATTCATGGAAAACAGCTAATTAGCTTTGCCACGTATTGGAGGATCTGAAGTACCTGACACACTTCTGTCACGCTCCCTTCTCCGAGCAGGCTGGAGTGGATGTTGACTGGAGAACGGCTGCAGAAAAGTCTGTCTATCTGATAAAAATTCCTCTTCTTAACTGATTTATTTCTTGCTTTATACATTGGAAAATGTTTTCAAAAGGGAAGGGAAGGGAAGGGAAGGGAAG